>CM065052.1:51080253-51680253 GCA_032883995.1 Coronaproctus castanopsis
CCTGTCATAGCTTACGGCTACATCAGCCAGATTGCAATTTGTATATATTTTTTTTTTTAAATTCCAAGTTAACATAACGTAAATATTAATATTAAAAGACAAATGATAACAATACAATTGACAATATTAACAAATCACAAAATGTGTTTAATAAATAGCTCATTGAAATGAATCCCCGATGCGCAGGTTATAAACAAATCTATTAGACTGCTAGTAAACTGTAAGAACACGGCAGCTTATAAAATTTTCAAAAAATATAGCGAAACTTTTTGACAGAAAAATATTATGAATTTGAGAATAAATTTAGTATTAAAAATAAGGTAGAATTGAAGGAAATAAGACTAAACATTGAGCTATGTTGTGAATATCTATAATAATCTACACCAGCTATGCGGATAAAGTAATAGAATTTGTTTAAGATTAATAGTAATTTTAAAAGTAATTTTATACTCGTCCATGGATGCATTCTGTTAAAAATTTCTGTATTTTCAATCCGTTAATTAGAAGAAAATTTAACAAATACGCCGAAATATACGACAATGATCCTATGAAAAAAATAGTAAAATATATATATATATATATATATAAAGTTTATAATTATATTAAATTATTCATTTTATAAAATAAACCATAATGATAAAAAAAAATAAATAAGGAAAATAATCATAATTTTACATTAATACACAAAGTCAAAATAAAACATAAAAACAATTAGGGTCGAATAATTTTGTGTGTGCGTTTCTTCGTGCGTTAATCAAGCTGCGCTCATAACGTGCAGTGACGTATCATAACGCGCGCTATTACGCGTACAAAATTAACGATCGTGCGCTTTGGATTTTGTACATCTGCAGGTATGTGGTTATTGCATTGTCATGTTTCGGCGCATAATTACTTCGGAATGAAGATGGTACTGCAGATAGGCGAACGACATGAATTTGTAAAGCCGCCTCCGGATTTTCCTAACTGTCACGATTTCGTTCCAGATGTGACAGATCTGCCGTAATTAAATATTAATTAATAATACGTGTACGAGTATCTATATATATATATATATATATATATATATATATATATATATATATATATATATATATATATATATATATATATATGACAATCCGGAATAATAGATAATACGATTTTAAGTTCGATCAGAAGTATTAAACAATATTATACTACATCATAATTTTGTATTTATTAATTAACTACAATCGATTAAACAATAAGTACATGGAAATAATAATACTATGTATTCTTATTTTAATGTAGTGCATAGGCTAGTACCGATCATTTCGATCCCTCGCTGCCTTAGACAGTCCACAGATATCATTAGTGTTACTCAATTCTTTGTCGTTTTTTATTGATGAATTTATTTTTCTACCAACGGGTTTTTTATTATTCCATGCAATACCAGACGCAAAATACTGTTCCCATCTAACGATTTTCCTTTTTTAAATATTTTTGATCTTTCTTTCTACGGCTGCTCTTTTCAATACATTATTATTTAAAACTTTTCGATCCATGACATTCTTAATAACCTCGTTAGAAGCAAACCATTTCTGTACCCACAAACATCTAACAGTGCCGACATTTCAGGTATGAAAAAAATCAAATAAAAAAACTGTTCCTGTGGAAAAACGTGACTAATTGCCCCACCGAGGAGCAGTCAGTCCTTGCGTAAAATCCGGGTAATATTATAAAACGGGAAGGTTTTAATTGCGACGATAGTACCTGTTGAGCGTATTGTTTATCGTTTCTTTCAATAAATGATACAATCACATAGACTGCTAGTAAAAAAATATATATCGCGTGAATAAAAATTATAAGCTGCACAAGGTAGTGAAAATGACGCCATAAAGTCATCTATTCTTTGTAATAATGGCTTGGAAAAAAATCAAAAGGACTTAAAAAAGATTGCTAGAAGCGTATTAACACCTATACGCAGGAAGGAAACCAGATATCCGCTGGAAAAGAACAATGTTGTAACACTTCGATATACTAAAGTATCTTGGCGTGCACCTATATGTCTCTAAAGTGGCCGTTAGAAATAATATTGGAAGAACTCGTATCATGATGAAACAGTAAGTAAGTATAAAAGTGTATTTACAATATTTAAATTTACATGAACAACAAACTTAGTATACTACGTGTATCGAAAAATTACATCTCATATGCATATAATAAAATAGATAATTATACAATTTTTTTATCAAACAAAACAAAATATAATTTCAGGAAAAACCACCACCGAAATCTGAATACACATTATATCGGCCTGTTAAATAAGAATAATAATACTTATTATTAGAATGCTAAACACTAAATAAAGTAATAATATAAATAAAAATAAAATAAAAATAGAATAAAAAACGCTGGTACGATCCTATAGTAAGGCATTATCCTCTTATGTTTGTACCGTTTATATTTTAATTGCAAACTAGTACGATTATATAATCGCCAATATTATTAATTAATATTGAGATCTTGATTGAGTTTACACCCTTCAAAAAATCTCTTTGTGTGTTGGATAATAATATCCTCGACATACGATAATTTCAATGTGTCATACTATCAATTCTATTGTACAGAGGGGCGTGGCAATAGTAATAAGTTGCCTGGAATTGACGAGTGTATAATAACGCTTGAAATAAGATGGGAAGAAGCAGAAGCATCACAAATAATTGATAATAGCCAATATTTATGTGTACTGTTCGCACAAATTCACTAAAATGAAGAAACATACGCCTTAAGTCGACTCAATTGGCTCATCTCAAATCAGGAGTAGTTACGATATGGAATGAAACAGCTAAGTTACAGAAAGTTTTTGATCGTAAGCTACCTTTGAAAGTTTACCGGTGCAACAACAAATTAAAAATACAGACAAAGTGATGCAAAGTTAACCTCAGAAAATATGCCATTGAGAAAAATGATAAATGTAAGTGCAATGAAACGTTTAGTTTTGATCATATGCAGCAGCACAACTGTGATGCCTACGATTATGCTGTAGCAAATGATGAAATCGTATATATTGAACTAGTCATAAAGTAATCGAATATGGAAAATGAATAAGTAATATACACACCTTATTAATTCCCAACAGTTTGTGAATTCATCAATCCAATTTATACAATTTAATATAAAAAATGTAATAACCTAAGTTATATTTATCTATGCCGTTAGCCGTTAGTAGCTGTTCGTGGCACGTAAATTTAATAATTGATGCGCATGGAGGTCAATTTGAAATAGCAAGGTATAGGAAAGGTAGCGAGATAATAACGCGGGTTGAAAGAATTGGCTAACGAAGAATCTGTGATAGATGTCAGGTTTAAACGAGTACGTGTCGGAACAAACGAAAAATAAAAAAAACGGGACTGGCGAAAGCGTTAGCAACATCGTTACCACGATATAGTAAGTCAATTGTCACACCGTCAGTGGTTATGCAGAGAGTATTTTAAGGACAAAAGAAAGCTTAAGGTATCTAATAAAATTAAATATTGATCGAAGAAATCTGAATTAGTCATGATAAGAACCGGATGACCTTTAAGATATTTATTAGCCATGAAAACTGAACTGTATGAGGAAATATGAACAGTTTGAAAATATTGTGACGAGATATGTATATACTTACCATGTATATACCAGTGGGTTATATATAAACAAATACACACATACAAACGGTTGTATTGGACGATAAGATGCCCAGTCAGTCAACAGGTTTAGGTTTAGCTAATAAAACAGCTAATGATTCTTCATCATTCTCGACACTTTCACCATTATTCGACTACTGAACATTAAGTATAAAAATTTCATAACCTTCATCTTGCTTATAACGCTCTAACCAATCTGTTACTTCTACAGTTGTTAGTGTGTCATTGTTAAGCAGACCGTCGTCACAAAGCTTCGTGATTTCGTCAACACTAACAGTTCAGGTGACGGGTAAAAGAGTGACGATTAAAAGAAGTTTTACTGTACTGAGGGATGAAGATTTTATTTGTTCAAGTTGAAGATTAAAATAATTAGCTGCAGTTGAGTTCTGCGGAGAAGATAGTTGATGTCTACAAGAGGCGAAGTGAACTGATGATATTTGTTGAGGGTGGAGTAAATTTAAAACAGGACGAACACGGGGAGAAATTTAATGAAGCGATGTTAGTGCATAATTGTGCTGTTAGACTAGGATTAGTTTTAGAACAATTACAAAAATAATACAGATAAATGTGGAAGATATATAAAAATAAATGGAAAAAGGTTTTCCCACACAATCACAACCGCAGCTGTGAACATACAGGGAACCATCGATAACTGTACAACGAAACGCTCCGAACAAATATTAACAGACACTATTATACATATATACGTATAAAATTATTAATTATTTAAAAAAAAAACACACAGACCAATTATTTGTAATAAAATCTAAAAAATCTATCTTATGGTGCGAGCGAAACAACTCGTACAAAAAAACAGTACATAAATATATTGTTGGGACATTCGGGTTTTTCACAGACAATGAATATGCATAAAAAATTTAATAACAGTATTACGTTTTATGAGTTTTATAAATTGATGAAAATCTTTACATATTTTCACTTTTACGTGATAATTGCGGTTCATAATCAGTTTTATATATATATATATATATAAATCGTATTAGCTACGCCTTTTAGAAAATTTAAAACAAATATCCAACCAACGATAAACAATACGAGTATACATCTATAAAGAAGTAGTGAAATTAATTTTCCTTCTTTTATTATGGTAAAAATTACACAAATATATCTGCAATAAATGATATTGAAATCATCGTGTTGATTTCACGATTTTTTTGGATTGTTGAAGATAAATCCAACAAATAGTAAACAATATAAATGAACGTTGATGTTCAAACATTTATAAAATAATACATTTATACCGTATCACAGTACATTTATCAAACTCAATCTTTATTAAACGCGTCATGATAATGTGGTATGAAAATATTTTTATTTTATTTCGTTTATTTTTAGAATGCTATCACACAGGAAACACTACAGAGATACTTTTTTGATATGTACATATGTAGTTGAATATATATATATATATATATATATATATATAATTTATATATATGTATACATGACACGAGTATATATATATATACACGCACATACACGTGTGATACTTGATATCCTTGAACCGTGACCTGTTTACAAAGAACGAAGTTTAGCGACCGCGTTATCTCACTGCCTGATAAGAAAACTCTGAAACTGTTTTCCAATTTTTCGTACTACTCAAGTACTGGCAGTTTATATTTCTTCGTTGCTTTTAGTAAGGATTAAAATTGTGTTACGTTTTTGAATAACTTCGTCACATACTGACATCATGGTGTTGGTAAGTTTAAAAAATTATAATATTTTTTTTAAACAGATTTACGTTGTAACCTTATCCGTTTATTGATATTCGATTAAGCGTATTGGCAAATGTTGAATATACTGGAGAGCAGTGATTTTATTAATTAATAATAAACCGAACAAAATATAACACAATCACTAAAAGTTTTTTTAATCGCGAAGCTTATCAACATTTACGTCATTTTTAAGTACGCACCGAAATTATTACATCTCTTTTTTTTATATATATGAATTACCATAAATGTTTATATAACGACAAATTAAAATTTGATATACGTAATTTCAATTTTAGATTTATTTACAATAAATTTTATTTATAAAACAGATTTTGACAAATTCTTCATCAAAATTGATAAATATCTCCAAAACCGGTCAGAATCCATTAAATGTTGAATATGGCAAATATAATATATACGAATATATACAAAAATTCGAGCTCCATAACACACGCATCGACACGCACGTACGCTTGGTTTTTAAAAATGACAGTAACACGCAACGTTTAAAAATAAACACTATATTGCTTAATTATATTATTATTATTAATTTCGTCATTGAGCAGTCTTGGTTTCAGTTCTGTCATCGGCTGTATTGTATTTGTGTATATTCAATTTTTTGAAGAATTATATAAATTAATTATATTTAGCTTTGTATGTAAATTTGGAAAGTGAAATTATAATTTTTTTTTGTTTCTGGGACGTTTGTTCCTACTAATTTGTGTGTTCGTTATTTAATATAACGTCGTTTAAATTGTTTGTTGAAAAAAGCTGTTTCGAAGATGACAAACGATAAGGAAGTATTTAATTGCTTTAGTTCGAACGTCGCTTATAACGCTAAACTGTCGCTGTATATATATATATATATATATATATATATATATATATATATATATATATAGGTATGTATGTATGTATGTATGTTTGTGTATGTGATAACGGTCTTCACGTGAATGGTGAATGTTTTATGTGTTCGGCATGCCAAAACAGTTTACATTTCGATCACATAAAAATTTAAGATAAAACAATATCCGATATAAACAAGGCGAATTACGTTGCACATTTCGCTGGGTCTACGTAGTACTGGTCAGAAAGCAGATGGGGTTTTATACTTTAACGACGGCATCGCAACTGTTAATGGGAATATATAAAAGAAGGATTGTACGATACAATTCATTGGTTTTAAATTTATCTACATCAAAGATTGCAAAATATTCTCGCGCGAGGCTTCGGTCGGTCATCGAAATCGGATCGTTGGTGCGTGTCAACGAATTATTATCTCCACGGTCGACAATGAATCTAAAACGGAATTGACTACATGTATAGTTCCGATTCTCGTGATTTGTTATTTTATTGCATACATATACATGGTCTAGTATACGGTAATTACTTTGTTTTGAAAGTGATGGTTCTTATTGGAGTACATTCGTATTTGTTTGTTTTCTATATAATTCATATATATATAAAATATATAAATAAATAATAATGATACCGACGCTCGTATCCGAGTTAAGTCGTCTGCATAAGAAAAAGAATGATAGGAGGATGAAATTAATTATGGGTACGAAGGTGTTTTAATAAAGGAACGGGAAGGATGTACGAGAAGTGAAAGGAAAGAAAGGATAAAATGGAAAGAATAGAAATATGCAGAAAGTTGTGCGTGAATTGATAATGTAGGAGCAGAAGCACAAAACCATGCAACCACATATGTTTTTATCCAGTGGCAACCAGAGGAAGACGATCAGAAACATCATGTGGTTTATGCTGAGAAATAAGGAAAGGGAATCAAAAGAAACGGGGATAACAAAGAAGAAGGAACGAAGGAAGGAAAAGGAAAAACCACTATTTTGGGGTAGCACCCTAGCCTTTGGATCAATATCCTACCCGCGAGGCAGCGATTTGTTACTGAAGAGGTAACGGTGTAGAGAGGGTTTTTACGGTGACTCAAACTATTGTAGCTCCGGTTCCTTGAGAGCACCTGTAAAAGTACACGTGCCCTCAAGGGTGGATATATATATATATGTATGCGAGTATCTCCATATTCTTGAGGGAAAAGTTTTGATATTGCGTGTAAGTCTGAGAGTGCGTTTACGATTATTACAATGTATGTGTTAAAAGTTAGTGCAAACATTTCGACTATTTGGTGATCTATCTTAGTAGCTCCCAGAACTAACATCATATTATCATTCTTCCTGAAATTTTAATATATTCGCTAAAATCAATTCATATTCAATGGCCAGTTGTAATTTTTTAGCATAATGCAGCGAACATAAAAGATCGTGAGGGGCAACTGGCTATTATTGAAATATGCGTAATTACGACGGATTATGTGATGTATTTAAATACATATTGAAAACTGTAAATTGTTTACCTTTATAGGCTACTTATTATTTTCGTAATTCGACACTATCTGTTTGTGTAGTTGAGTTTCAGACATGGTTGAGCGGTGTAGGTGATTTAACATATACGACCGGCGATATGAATATAAATCTGATCAACAAGCACGAGCGAAATGGTTACCTTATTAATGAGTCTACTTTCTTTGTACATCCAGAAATATCTACCTTGTATTTAGATCATATATTCCTTCGAGTAATGCGCAACGGAACATCGATTTCAATTATTACTTATAACGCCATTAATAGGTATTTCCTCCATTTCTTGTCAGTGCGTCTAATATGCACCGTACAACAGATTTGCATTTTTTCCGTAAAAATATATTTTGTAAACATTTTTTTTTTTTCATCATTAAGATTCGTCTCCGTATCGGACGTAGGCGACTACTTACCTATACATATTTTGTTGTACACTGTAAGTAGCGTACGAGGCAATCATAATGTATCATTAGCGCAGATAGACACACACACACACACAACCGGGAAGAACTGAACTGATTGTAATTGCTTTTTGTCACAATACAATGTAATGTACTATATTGTTACTAACGCGAATATGCTGTTGTACGTGGGGGGCTTGCCATTGCCTTTCACGCGATAATATATTCGAATTATTTATATATTATTTTCTGATGATAATTTTTCTGTCCGTCGATCGTATTGGAACTCGGTACCATCCATGTAGAAATTCGTGCTCTAGAGCCACTAGGCTATTCCAACGACGTGCAATAAACGTGTATAATGTATATTTATTTGGATATATCAGATACATTATTTCAAACTAAATGCACTCGTAGTTCGAAAAGCTATGTTTTAAGAACCGCTCTCTTTAAGTTGGGTAACCCCGTTGTATGCACACTTTCCGATAATTAAAATGGAATGTTTTATTATATGCGTATGTATTTACATATCAGCGATAGAGAAACCGTTAGATGGTTTTTTTTTTCTGTTGCAGAAGTATAAATTTAGAGGTTTAATGATTCCAGTGTTCACTCCTTTTGACTCCGAGTAAGTTTTTAAATTGGTAATATTTTTTTTAGTCGTATTAATTATTATTATTATTCGAACTAATATACCATGTACAGAGCAACTAATGGCTAGAGACACGGAGAGGTAAACAAATATTAAATTAAGTGATGTAGTCCGCTTATCTTGCAAGAACAGGATGAGACTGGACAGCGTAGGACTGTTGTCATCTACCCCGAAAGATGAAAGGCCGTTATATGCTCTCTGTAGGTTATATTGAGGACATTCTGTTAGTATATGTTGAACAGATTAACGTTGTAGGCTGTACATAACGGAGCTTCTGATCTATTAAGAAGATATAGATGCGTTAGCTTAATCTGCTCATAACTACGTCATCTTTCAGATGTTGTATGTGAGTCGTCCAAGGTGATATTTGTGGCTTAATGGATCGTAGTATGTTTGATATTGGTTTGTGGAGTGCTATTGCCATAACTGAAATAATGATGATCTCATATATCTCTGTTAATGGAACTGGTGAAAAAGCAGCAACTGCATTGCGAGTCGTATTAAATAAAACATATTTTATTTGCCGAATAATTTAGGTTCGCTTTCAGTTTTTATAAAAAAGTTTTCTCTCCTAAAAGAACAATAGAGATTATACAAGTCGATAAATTATCGGATCTACTTTTTAAAAGTTTGACAAATAAGGATTTAAATTATTTCCTTTGTAATTAATTACTACAGTTAAATCGTACATTGGTAGATTATCTTACACACGTACATATATATATATATATATATATATATATATATATATATATATATATATAATCATATTTTTGTTATAATATGTACAGGTTGGAGCTGAATTTAAAAGAAATTCCAAAGTACGCGAACATTATTTTAAGAACAAACGTAAAAGGGATTTTAGGTAAACGTAATTGCGAGTTGTAAATTTATTATAGTACATTAGCAACCGGTAAGAAAATGTTTACGATAATTGCACTTAATTTTTCAGAACTATCCGCATGTATATAATAAAAACCAAACATGTAGAGTTAATTGTATAAATTCATCGTTTGTATTTCTAGGTAAATTCCATTCTGTACTTAAAAAAAAAAAAAGGTTTGTACTTGTTTCGGGTTCGTGAAATTCGCATCGCACTTTTCTGACAAAATATTTCGAACGTATTTACTCTTCTGATATCCGTCGCTTTTAGCGTTCAAAATTTCGACGCGTTTAGAAAAACGGAAAATACTAATATTTTTGTATCGCTATTACCCGGTGTATTCGGTATTTTTCTAAGCTGAGAGAGCCACGCAATCCCTTTTAATTATCGATCGGTGTAGACGATTTCATTAAATAACCGGCTCTAAATTTATTTTAATTTCGAGTGTAATCTGTAAGCGAAATAAATTACTAGCGTAGTATTCTTAACACGTGTAGACAAGTGAAACGCATCGTTCAGAATCGGAGAAAACGTTTGGAGTTTACGATAATATTTTATGAAAAAAGAAAGATCAAAATTATCATAAAATTTTGTAGGGGGTTAGGACCCGAAATTTCGAAATTCGTAATTTTCTTATAGGCAATTTTTGGGACGCTTCATAAATTATACGTATGGACAAAATTTCATCGAAATAGAACCGTTTCCGAGGTGACCAAGCATTATTGTAGCAGCGGCATAATTGTTACTCGACTCGACGAAACTCCCGACGTAGAAAGTTTTTCATCATTACGTAATTCTTAATTATCAAGGAGAAGGAAGTGGCACCCCACTCCGAATAACATCGCGCGCGCATCCGAGTTGCATATAATTTTAGTGCCATACTAGTCCATTTTGTAAGTAAATAAACGTATTCACAACATTCGCCAACGAACACCACGACTATATAATTGCTCGATTAATAAGATAAGAGTATGTATTTACATTATAATACGGGTTTTGTCATAAATCAATCTCGTAATTTATATAAAAATTATATTTTTATCATTAAATAGATCGTTAAATGAAACTTTATATTTTTATAATAAGTAACAGGGACGAAATTCGCGCATCGATCTGAATTTCCTTAAAATTTTCCACAATTAATCATTTCTCGACAATCCTAACTCCGTTAAATATAAAATATAAATACCAAAATAAATATTATGTGAAATATTTGAAAACAAATTGAACTTTTATTAATTCACCCGTTAATAAGGACGAACTGATCGGTTGAAATGCTTACGCTAAAACGCGAAATCTATTATTTAAGCTCGTAATCTATTGAAATTATTTTACTATCATCGTCGACAAACAGCGTAATCGAATTATTGGGTCGTCTCTTTTTTCAATAAATCGACATCCTAAAAATAATTCGAAAGGTAAAAGAAATGATAAAGATGTAGGAATGGTGATAGGATTGGTAAAATTATTTATGCCTTACGAATTATTTGAAAATATATAGTGGAAAAACAAGTGGGCTTAAATATAAAATTAAAATCGCAGCTTGATATTGATAGAGCTCTTTAGGTTATATAACAGATGTAATCCAGAATTAAATCAACGGGCACCGCCTATCGAGATACGCGAATTTATCAACAAAATAAGAAGCGTCACAGCTATCCGTCTAATTATGCAATATACAGGAAACTTTGTAAAAACAAATTAAAAAAAAAAAAAAAGTAATTGTATATTACGATAATAACCGTTTCAATCATTACCTGTCAACACTAAATAATGCTGACGGTTCAATCTGGAAAGAAACGAAAGAAACGTGATTCTTCCCATTATGTTAAGTGGCCCGATACAACCTGGGACGAAACTGACGAAGAAAAGATTAACAAAACATGTTTCAATCAAGCAGTACGAAGACACAAGGAACATCAGGGTCATTCATTACCGTCGGAGAACTTACATTACACCGAACGAGCTACATGTATGTATCCGAGGTTTAAAAAAACAATAAGGCCCCGACAGAAGATTACAAATAATATCTTGAAACATTTGTCAAAAAAACAAACGTACTTCTATTACGTTTATACATATATATATATATATATAATTCCAGTTCCGGCTATCATACTTCCAAAGCAGATGGAAAAAATCGACAATTATATCCGTAAACATGGGAAGCCAGTTACAGATGCTTTGTCCCATAGACTAATAAATTTATTATTTGAAAAAATAATTCAACCGCTGCTTCATAGTAGGACGAATGTATATGTTCCAAATGATCAGTTCGGATTTAACTAAAACATTTGGCCATTCATCGATGCCGTATTAACGCGATTGTGTCTGTCTTGCACCGTGGAATGTATCCACTCAGCACTATTGCTTGATATAGCCAAAACATTCGACCGCGTGTGGACGTTTTCTCTACAAAATGAAAAAAATTTTCCGGTTGAAAAACAAATGGCGTTATGTCCAGCCAACGATATTTCTAAGCGTTGGTACCTCAAATGTTCTCGGTCTACTTCATTGTAACATATACACGGCTACGATTTTTAACTTGCGAGCTACATTTGCTGATGACATTTTAATACTATACAGTTATGATGTTCTTCACGAATCCTCAAGGTTTATTCAATACCAGTTAGCATTACTGCAGAAATGGATCCTCAAATGGAGAATAACAATTAATGATCAGAAATCGTCGCATGTCACATTTACAAATAAACGGGAAACATGTCCACCAGCGATTACAATTACACAATACTGCAAGTACAAGAAATACCTCGAAATAACAATAGACAGGCACCTAAGAGGGAATCTGCATGTAATTAATACCAGGAAGAAACCGAAGTTATTACTAAGGTATATCCATTGATGGGAAGAAAATCCAAACTCAGCCTTGCAAACAAAGTTATACCATGTAAAAAAAACACATCGTAGCTCTGTTTGGAAGTACGGCTTAGAAATGTACGGATCAGCCGCTAAAACGTAACAAAATACAGTTGTTTCAATCAAAAATATCGGGCATAAGGACCGATGCTCCATACTACGTCCGCAACAGTATAATTCAGGATGATCTGGATGTCCCCTCGGTACATAGACATCAATACAACAAAATGCATAATGACAACAAATTTTAATCCATTAATATCGTGCATGTATTCGGACATACTGAAAATTATTTCAGAAGACTGAGGAGTATCACTTCATAATAAAAATATTACTCCTAATAATAATATTATGTAACAAATAAGAATATATAACCCAGCGGCTTCATCTATTGTGATGCGCGGGAAACTTAAAATAACTACCTATTACGTTGAATATTTAAAAAAATTGATGATTCATCAATTTTTAATAAATTGTCTCACAGAGTCCGGATTTTAGTATATATATATACACACACACATATACATATATATATATATATGTATGTATATGATCACGTTATGACGATAAGATGCCTGCATCGGTATGAACTTGCTTCAAAACTTTATAGAACAACTTTCTTTTCGTTTCTTGTCTGTCTTCAAAATTCTCTGAGTTTCACCAGATTTCTTCATAGCATTGCCGGCACTTTTTGGAGGAGTCATAACGGAACCATATAACAAACTACACAATATAATACACAACATGTTTAATTCATCTTTTATTACCCATTGCAGAGCGCTAGATCATTTTAATAAATAAATTAACGTAAAACAACAATATATGTAAATTTCATTAATGTAAATAATTTTAAAAGACATATCGCCGTTGTAATTTTAAAAATATTTACCAGGAATGTTGGAATAATCATAGTAGTGGTTAATTAACGTACAAATTATTATTTGATATGAAAGCAAGATTTGAATTAAAGGTTTTAAATATATATGCACGTATGGGTATGCCAATTTATGTATCTGTATAATTGCTTAAAAGCACTTTTAATGAAATGCATAATAATTATATAATTATACAGTGAACGGAACAGTCGGTGAAGGAATATCTATGACCACGGAAGAAAGAAAATTAACGGCCGAGGCATGGATCGACGCCTTGAAGAGTACCGATTTTAATATTATGGTTCATGTTGGTGGCACTAACGTTAAAAACGTCTGCGAATTGGTATGGTCCGTTATATAATGTGATATTTCTCTCCTTACAAATATTAAAACAATCGGAACGCTCAAAATGTCCACTGAGAGTATTAAGGAATCTCACGTAAAACTCTTTATTATATTAACCTCGAGTTCACGCTGTTACAATAGAACCCTGTATTTCGTCATTTATAAGTTTCATTTTGGCTCAACCATTTCAGTCACGATGTCCACTATACGGTATATGAAATTTTAATGCTAACAAAATGTTTTATCGAAAATAATTTACAGTTCACCCTAACAGTACTGTATAATAAACACCTGTATAAAATCAGTAATTTTGTGTGGAAATTTTATAATGTATGACTGAAAGGGTTAACTAAAAATCCTTATATTGAAAAAATTTACGTACGTTAAGTTTTAGAAAAATTTTTGCCATCGAAAAACTTGTGTTCCCATAATATTTATTTCTAGGTACTCGTAAAGTAACGTAAATCGATTTGAAAAGATCAAACAGACGACACAAAACTTTCTTGTAAATTTTAAATTTAAAAATTGCAATCGCGTTTACCTGAAATCCCATTTACTTTTGTTCTTAGAATGATCTTCGCGTACTCCGAAATTTCTTTCAAATTCAGCTCTAACGTGGCTATATTATAAGGAAAATGTTTTATTTATATATATATATATATATGTATATATATATATATATATATATATATATATATATATATATATATAGAGAGAGAGAGAGAGAGAGAGAGAGTTAAGCAAAACTTGCCGTAATTCAGAGATCTCACAAAAGTTGAAAATTAAGATGCCAGACAAGAAAGCCAGTGCGTGGATAAGATATCAAACTAAACTGTCGTATTTAGTAGAACGTGCAACGCAGGTAAAATTTTAAAATGGAACTGGGTAGACCATATGACAATAAGAAATTACTGACAGGTGGACCAAACGAATAATGAAATGACTATCAAGAGGATACACAAGTCGCGGTTGGCAGAGCACATGATGGGAGAATGTTGTAAAAAAGATCAGCCGGTGTAAAGTGGATGGAAGAGGCTGGATCGCTATAGACGGAAGAAAAGAGGAACGTTTACATCCTGCAGTAGATCGATATAATCGTATCGTAATCATGATGTACCAAAATATCATCATCATAATTCCTCAATCTTGTTAAGATTTTTTTTTTTTTAAGCGGGAGGCGGAAAAATCTTCAAAAGACACTGATATATTTATAAGTACCATATATATTTTTGAGAGCAGCACATGCACTCAGCAAGTGCTGCTGGATTCCAAAGAAATCAGCGTGTGGGATTTTTACCCACTAAAAAAAAAAAATATACATGTAAATATAGAGGTCGATGAACAAATGCAAAGACCTCCACATTATAATAACATAATATGTGATGGAAAAGGGATGAAAAATACATAGTCCCTTATTCCACCAAGAAAGCATATAGTTCGTGATTTATAAAATATTACATTAAATTATAATAAATCTTGATATAAACTTATATCATAGTATAAATAATAAATTACTGTATACGCTTGTGACTTACAAACTTACATAGAGGAATAACTGTTATTAAAGAAAAGAAAGTATCATCTTAATAAATGAATATAGATGTAATCATTAACCAGTAAGAGTATTATATACAAAAACAATACCTAGTAAAAGACTTAATAATAAGTAAAGCAGCTGACCATGCTAGACTCGATATTATTGATATAACGTTTGAATTAAGTTGAAATGAAAACAATGAACAAGATATTTCTTAAACTTTACATAATTTAAATTTTAATCGCATAATTTCTTCTGAATACTCTGAACAGGTTTTATGAAACTTATAAAGTGGAAAGCATTTTGATTGACCCCAAACTTAACACGAATAGCAGCAAAGGCAAGTGAAACAATGTATAACATCATCATCAACTGATGAACATAGAGAACATGAGAGATTAGTGCGCAGCTAATTTGAAATGTCAGAATTCTCTTGATAGCGCCATTTGTTTCATACTACTAGTAAACCGTGGACTAATTCGTGCCTGTGCTTCGTCTTTTCCATTCGTATCAATTATTGTCTTTACTAGAACAGCCAGAATTCTTCAATACGTCTTCTCAAATATAACATCCAATTGTATCGGATAGTAATCCTTCATGTTCGAGCACGTGACCCACACAACCGAGTTTGCGAATTTTAATTTGTTAGCTATAAAATGGAACGTAGTATTTTCCCGTACTAATTAGATCCATAAGAGTGAATTACCAAGAAATGTACGAATTTTAACGCTGGCACGAACTAATATTACAGTATAGTCTCGCCTAATAAAATGCGATATATTTATATTTATATGATTACATTATATACATATATATATATAGAAATAATGACTTTAATTTTAAAATAAAAATAATTTTTCAACATTTTATTTCTTTTTTTTTTTTTAATTTTTCGTAAAAGGCCAAACACGCCGAAAATTTGAAAGTAAACGCTATATTATGCGTAGCCGATCCATTTTTCAGACCATCGACACCGGATGATTTGGTAAAATACCTTCAAATAGTAAGCGCAGCTGCACCCCGTACACCTTTGCTGTATTATCATATCCCTTCCTTCAACGGAATCGAAAGTAATAATCGTTTATTTTCATTTAATTTAGAAGTAGTTATACCTTGTCTGTGGCATAACTTCCACGATCTAACTGATGGAAAAGGAGGAGAAAATCATATAGACAGATTACCAGGCACCCAACGGTTTAGCCAGGAAATTGTCATAATGAAGCTTTTCGACAGTGCTCGGTCTCAACAAAAAAAAAAACTCGCCCGAAGAAGTGAACAGAATGAAAACGAAAATAGGCTGAGAGAAAAACTGAATCCAAATCCAACTTCGCTCTTGTTGCGCTAAAACCGCGGAGAACTGGTTGAAATGGGGTCTGGTTGAAAATGTAAATATGCTAAACAACCGAACTACAAACCATAAAACATGAGTCATTTGTTTCGTTGTCTGTTATATCGCGTGACTATGTCCGTTAATAATTATCCACACTTTACACCTCGCGTCTATAATGATGGAATCATTTTCTCGTTAAAATTCGAATACCTTTTTCGATATTAACATTATTCTTCTATTTATACAGCTACTCCGTTTTCGATCGAGAATAATTGATCGGATATATATATATGTTTCTTATTTTGTCTAGGTGAAATTACCCGAATTCAACGTTAAGGATAGGTCGGGTATATTTATTTCATATATCGAGTTGACAGGTATAAATGTGTAACCGTACGGTAGTTATAAAGAAAAAACGTGTCTATTGGAGTTATAAATCAAACAAGTGAAATATGTATATTAAATTTTAAGTTGCCGTTATATAAATATTTTTGGTAATTCATAACGTTTAACGTATACACGCTTGAAAATGACGTAATTGTCGAAAAGCTTTGCGTGATTAAACTATGTTATGATTTCGTTTATAATTTATAAAATCACTACTCTCCGATATATTCAATAGTTATTAGAGTTTTCCGCTAGTGTACCTTAACTGTTGTAAGAAAACAAGTTATAAGCGTAGTCTCGTTACCAACCGCAGGTATTGTTCTAAGATTTTTGTATGTTCGTAACTTCGAAAATGTATAAAAAATATATATATATATATATATATTCACGGTCTACCGAGTTAAACTTTGCGGCAAATACGAAATATATTTCGAACACATTAGACAAATCCGTCATTTCTATATTAGTAATTAATTCCATCTCTTCTTTCTCCGCGCGTCTTTCCTTGAATTTTACCTTAAAGTCGTTCACACTCATATTTTATGATCGATATTATCCAATTAACTGCATCCCATATTGACTTTGCAATGCTTCTCAGTTGACCACCTCGTCTGTTCGAGGAATTTTAAGACCGCATCTATATGTTCATATTTCAACTGTGTTGATTCTTCTTTAGCAGCTCGTATTTATCGTTTTGATTAAGTATATTAAGATACGGTGAAAAAAAAAAAATATTTTTATTTAATTTAATTTTAAATTAAAAATATATAAGGAAGCAGTACAAAAATACGTCTGATACTTTATAATACTGTTTGCAGAAGACCTACACGGGTGTTATTCGAATGCTTTGTATGAAAATATTGTTTCTTCGTTGAATGAACACGCAATTTTATTAATTAATAAATTCTTTAATTAACCATTCATAACCGTGGTGCAATTCTTTAGCGTTTAATTTTTTCTCAGATGTTTTATCTACTTTTATATTTGCGAATAGCGAGACAATTTCTTTATACGGCGCGCGATAAAAATAAAACAAAATTTACGAAATTTAGTATACGAACAACGATTAGTAGAAGAAATGTCATTTTTTTTTTCTATTTTTATTTAGTAATCTCGATCACGGGGAATGAATGCACTAACGAAGAAAAACAATTTCCAAAATAAACAATAGCCTAACATGCGTTTAGAAATATGAAAAAAAAATTCTGACAAATTACAAATTAGATACTAGAAAATGAATATTGCGTCGCTACGTTCGGTCCGTGTTACTTGCACGGTAAATACAAGCTGCGAGAGAAGAATTAACGTAATTTTGAAATGTGAGCATATAGATGCAGTCTTATCCTCGAACGGATAAGATGATCAACTGAAAGGTGTTGCAAATAGGTCGTCGCAGTTAATGAAGGATATCGATCATGTGTGAAACGACTGATAAAATGTAAGGAAAAACGCACGAAGGAAGAAAAAATTGAGTTAATTACTAATATAGAAATTATGGATTTTACTCGCTTAATCGAATCAGCGAGAAATGTCAATATATGTATCTTAAAAAAAAAAAAAAAAAATAGGATGGAATAAGGGATGAGAAACCTTAGACTATCAATAGTGTGTGTAAAATGAGTTTGTGTAAATGAGCATATAAATATTAAAATGCATATTATACCAAAAAAAAAAAAAAAAAATATACATATACAATTTAAAGTAATTAAAATTTAAGATAATTAAAAAAAAAAGGGAAAATAAAGAGATTATATATACATCATAATATAGGGGTGGGAACAATTACATATAAACATAAACAAAAATATTCTTAATGATACTAATTGAAAAACAAATATATATTAACTATGCAAATGGAAAATCTATGTCGTGAAAAAAAAAATATAAATAATTATAAAAACAGCTTTAGGCAATATTATTAAGTATTAATATTGGTAATAAAGTGAATGATGGCAATGACGCAAAAATTAATATTATAAAGCATAAAAAAAGAGCAAAAATTATTATAAAAAATTTTACCGGCCACTTTTAAACTTCCTTCGCATTGACAACTCCATGTACGACAGAAGACTGACACGGTTTTGTTTAGAGAATACAAGAGGCTGTCCTCTATGTATTTTAAATTCCTCAAATAGGGGACAATCAAACATTACATGCTCACAATATCGTCAACAGGAGGAGTCTTCGATGGAAGTGCAAAAGTCACACACCGGACCAGAAGCAAGATGGAACCTATAGAGATGGGAACCAAACTTACCATGGCCAGAGAGCACCTGAGCGTTATAAAAATTAATATTAAAACTTCAATATTCGGGTCTAGATTGTCAGCGATATGATGTAACCGACATATTTGAATAGACTTATTTGAGTTTTTTCAATATTTAATAACGAGACTGTATTTCGTTTACTCGCGATTCGTTAATTTACTTCATATTTACACGACAACCGCTTCAAAAATCTAGCTCGTTAAATTTTCGTAACAGGAACTGTCGGTTATCTGATAATTGTCGCATATCCAAATGTTATCGATAATCTTATTAGTTTTGTATCGCGTATATAATCTGTAATACGTCGAATTTTCAGTTAGCATGAAAGAATTCGTTCAGAAAGCTTATGACGAAGTGCCTACATTCGCTGGTCTCAAATATACGCATAATAACATGGAAGAAGCGTCGCAATTGACGACAATTCAAGATGGAATTTTAGCGGTTCTACTCGGTAACGATATGGTTAGTGTATAACTTTCAATTTCGATAATACGTCTATATAGAAATTCTTAAACACCGCCAACATCATCATCATCATTAAGTGTCATCTCCGAATCGGAGGTACTCGACTACTTACCTATATATATATTTTATTGTACAGTATAAGTAGCAAGGAAATCGTAATTAATATAGGCGAAAATTGGAACTCTTATTCATAACAGTCTAATAATCATAGTCGTAAAACTGGTCACTGTTACGAAAATAATTAAACCATTGTCGCGAATCTATTGTATATGTAGTACGACCTCAAAGATCCGCAGAAATATCCTACGATATGTGCGCATTTTTAACTAACGCGTTTGATACTTTAATTACGTCACCGCATTTCGATTACAATTTACTGGTTACATCCTAGCAATAAGTGTATTCCAATAGGTTCGCGTCAATGATCAAATCGCTTCTCATAAATCAAATAATTATTTTACAACGGACTTTCAACGTCTTCCTATATTTAAAAAAAGAGAGAGAAAAAAAAAAGCTAGCTGAACAACCGGGATGAAATAATGCTATACAGTTAGATCTAAATTATTATAGCACGAAAAACTTTAAAAAATCTACATACTTAATTGCCAGCAAATTGTTTTGATCCTAATTCCGAATCACGGGGTCTTACTAAGTACTAGCGCTCATTTTTTTGTACGTATTTCTTCTATGTCGTAACCCCCCGCTGAGCTATAAGGATTCGAAAATTGTTCTAAAATGGAACTTTTTTTTACTTAGAAGCGTCCTTCAAAAACGGAGGCCTAAATCAAAAACCTGTCCCGTGAAAATTTTCTAAATATCCACTGAGAAGGTTTGTTCGTGATAGACGTCGTCCCCCATCATTAATTAACCATTTCATCGTATAAAGTGAAAAACTGACAAAAAAAATCGTACCTAACCGTCGAATTTATTAGCATTACGGAAAATCGATTTTTTTTTCCGCTAAAATTCGCGAACGATTTCAGATATGTTTACATAAATATTAATTCTCATAGAAATGCGGTTAAAATGATGTCAGAGTTCTTTTTTCTAATATTCGTTAGTTGCGGTAGCGGGGGTTGAAATGATTCAATTTGCAATTTTCACCTCTATACGGGCGAATACGTGAAATTTTTCTGTACAAATCTTTATTATATCATCGCGCCAGACATAAAGGCTTATTAACTCTTTCAAATAAATGGCAAACAAAATTGTAGTAAAAAATTCCAAATTAAAAATTTCCGAAAAATTACTGATTTTCTCAATTTTTAGTTTTCTGCGTGTTTTACTAAATGACTTCCTAGTTACTTAGCTCATTCTTTTTAACTCGGTTTAATTTTATAATCCGGTGTATTTTTACAAATTTGTTACAACGATGTTTAATTATCTTAAGCATATTCGGTTTCTAGACTAACTTAATTGTCGAAATTTCCAGTCACTTTTATCGTAACATATATGATATCATCTTTCTCGGTCAATTCCTGTTTCGACTACTTCATATTTCTCAAGTTCTTGTTAGTCCAGTGACGGATGTAGTAATAGTATCCGCCTATCCAGTCACTGATCTGCCTTTATTTTGTTTCCCGTCCATCTGCTCGATTAATACGCATATTCTACTTGCCTGCCGTATGTCGACAATATTTCAGAATGTTTCGTCATACAACGAGACGACTTTTAATGTCTAGCTCCTCTAGATATATTTGTGCTGTCACGCCATGTCTACATCTCAAACGCATCTAAGTTTATCGTATTCCATATGAAAATGCGACAAATACAAGGGTATTAACTAAATTTTTTTTTTATTCATCCAGTAATGGAGCGATACTTCCAGATTTCATTTAGTCCCAGCATTACCGAATTTGCGAACACGGCCTGCGTATTAACAAATCCTGTAGTGTGCCCAAGTCCCTTGAACTTGCTTTTATTTATTACTACAATTATACTCGATTTTTGCTTTCGATCTCACATTTCCTCTTCGAATTTTACGATATATATATATATATATATATATATATATATATATATATATATATATATATATATATATATATATATATATATATATATAATCGTGGACAAGACAGCAGACTAAATTGTCGGATGTAGTCTGTAGCGCAGTTAAAATGGAATGGGCAGGTCATGTAGCAAGAAGAAACGATGACAGATGGACGAAGCGAATGAAGAATGACTTCCAAGAGAAGGACGCAGAAGTCGCGGTCCAGAAATCAGCCGGTGTGAAATGGATAAACGAGACCCGTGATCGCTACAGATGAAAAGAAAAGGGTAACGATTACATCCAGTAGCGGATTGATATAAGCGCATTGTTTAAAATTACAAAACTGGCTTCTTTTGTTTTATTTTTAAACTTATTTTAGCCACCTACTATTATGCAACAAACAACTCATTATTTCTGCATGTAACTGATGTTCAGCGGACGACATCGATAATGTCAAACGATGGGAAACAATAAAATTGACGAGACGATTATAACGTAAAAAATATACGTTAAACGAAATAAGATAAAAAATATCGATATATCGTATCGCAATATATTTAATGATTACGCTACTAGTTTCATTGGCTACCGTATCATCGAGACAATAATACCACTTAGTCGAATGATTGATTTAATTAATTCGTTTCAAGAGGGAAACAGTTAAGACGAAGAGAAAAAAATTCGAACATTCGATCGTCTTTAAATAGAGAAATTTTAACAACGGCGATTACGAAGAGACACCGAAAAATTTTGCCGACATAATTGTTATAAAAACAGCCTCCGAACGCTAGAATGAAATGATGATAAAAAATTTATAAAGATGCCAAATTAAAAAACAAATAGACAATTCTCTCGTTAAAATACTCGACGAAATTATAAACGAAATCCGGGAAAAAAATATATATGATAATTTCGATTTTTTGAAGAAGTTTATTATTATTATTATTATTATTATTTGTCAGTACGGGCGCCGGCTTCATTAAAGTAATGCACCCAGGCTCTCTAGATCAAATTTAAAAGTTTCAGTAAATGCGTGAAATAGAAGACATGGTGGATATACCCGGAAGATTTCGATAATAGTTCAGGTACAGAACGGAAATTGCTGCGTTCTAAATGTTACGATAACTTGACAAGATGTTAGTATGTGAGAAATAAACAGTTGAAGAAGATACACGAATATTTAAATGGGATATTCGAAATCTGGTAAGGATATCACTTTTCTTCCTTGATCGGATAGGAAATAACAACGAATAGGTTCAGTTTGAAAGGTGGTGGTTTCGTTTTAACGAAACTGTTTTGAGAAAAAAATATTTTAAATTAAGGCTAAAATATTGTCCGTAAGACTTTTTCTTAAAAAAAAAAAAAGAAAATAAAACAATTATAACTTTTATAAATTTTATATTCCAATGGGCAACAGTTCGAGAAATACGAGACAGCATAATTGGTTTTTAACATTTTTTGTCGAGTGATAACCGGGAGAACGAACTACATCAGACGTCTCGCAACACGCCCAAAAACATTGCAGACTTTTCGACGTATAATTATATAAGAAGTATTAGGAAACAAGAGAGATTTTTATATTTTGTACAATTTAGAAGAGTTTAATCGAATCTCGTTTTCAAGATATAATTGATACATTTGCTGCTAAATACATCAATGAAATTAAATTTCGTGACTAAATAAAAACATCTTTCTTCTGGTTACAGTCTTTTCAACCCATTGTAAATAATTTTTTTTTTTTTATGAATTGATGGGAACAATAATTTATAATTTATTAACGTATAATTTATAATTTATTAACGTATAATTTGTAATTTATAATTTGTAATATATAATTCATAATTTTGTAATTCATAATCTATAATTTGTGATTTGTAATTTAAATTTTATAATTTATAAACTATAATTTATAATCTATAAATTATAATTTATAATTTTTGTAATTTATAATTTATAATTTACATTTAATTTAGTTTATTCCTGGCGCGCTCACGATGGGAATCGACAGTTTTATTTTGAGCACGTTGAATTTCGCGTCTGAGGAAATCGAAAAAATTCTAAAAACGAAAGGAAACGATAAAACCGGCGAAGCTTTATCGATTCAACGTGAACTAAACGAATTCATTAATTGTGTAACTTCGGATGGTAAATAACGAAAATGATTACTTTTTGTTATTATTTTTCATTCGCAATTGTATAATTTATAAGCCGAATTTAGATTAATTTCAACAAAAAATTAATGATAACAAAAAAAGCTATATAATTGTTAATAGTAACAATCGAATAATATGGTTAAGAATTATAAATTTGCAAAGATGCCGTCTTGAAATTGTCGATCCGATTATAAAATCGATGTATGCATTTATCGGTTGTTCGTTGAAATATTTGCCAGATCTTTAAATGTTTATTTTCATCTCCGGTGCGGTTTCTTCCGTTGAAATTTTGTTTTTATTATTGCGCCATTGATTTTTTTATTTTTTTAATCTATAAATCTTTACACACTCCATTCAATGTAGTTTTAATCATTAATTTTTGCGTTCACGTGATAATAATGTAGCAAGTATATTATTCGAATTATTCTTACGACAATTACACCTTTGGCGCCAGCTATTTCATACACACACACACGTTCAAGTATATAGAAATATATATATATATGTATATGTGCATTGTAATGAAGTCCACACAACGGCTGAAAAGCTGATTATAGTGCTAAAAATTACAAAGAACAAGAAAAGAAAAAAAAAGAGAAAAAGAAAATACATGAAAAATTACATGCACTCACACAAGTCTCACCCATTAAAACACACCAGAAAAAACTAGACGCGATAAAGCCGTAGTAAATATTTATATCGCTATCAAGAGTAAAATAATAAAGTAGGAGAATTCGGGTATTTGTAGAGTCTTATGTGTTGAGGACGATGCCATCGAACGGATAAGAGCAAAATGGAGTAGGAAGAATATGCGTTTTAAATAATGAATGTAGAAGTTGATTATTACCGAGACGTAGTCTGCCATATTGTTATATAAACTCATGTATCGTATTCTGTTTGATCGAAATATCGAGTTTATTCTCTTTACACCTCATTCACATAATCCTACAAACGCACGCGTATTTCTCGACAGATTAATAAATACAATATAAACTTTAACTTACATACCGGATGTACATCAACGAAGGAACACACATACCGAAAAACACTAAGCATAATAGAAATCTAGAACGATCGGAATATAGCAAAACTCGTGTCCTCATCGCAAGATATGTTCGGCAAAGTAACTTATTAAAGAAATAACTGTTATCAACGGATATATCCATAGAAGGAAAATGTGTTAGAATTATATAAGCGAAATACTAACGTCAAACTCGAAAACCTGAAGGATTGTTCGTGCGCAGTTCGTTAAATAATCGATTTAATCGCCTATCTGGTCTCGATACAATGTAGCAGATGGTTGATGTTAGATGCTCACTCCTCACTTTACGGTTACGTATGTCACGGACAAAAATTTGGCTAGTTTACATTTCATAATATATTGTAACAACTCGTATACTTAAGGTAAATACGATAACATAGATGTTCTAAAAACGAACACTGAACTTTGCCATGTAACAATTGACTAACGGTTGTTTTTATTATAACTTGTTTTTCTCATTGGGGCGATTTGAAATTAAGCTGGTATCCATCCTCTTTGTTAAAATTTGGATATTTAAAAATTTCAATCGCTTCACGAACAATTCTAGAGCTATATTTATCTATTTAGGATAAAATTTCACAATCGTCAAATTGTATTTCACGATTCCCTAGACGCTGATGCGAAGCCGCTGCGGACGAATATTTTCTCTTATGCTTCCAGCAGTCTGTCCAATGCAGATAAGCCTGCGTGTGCAAGAAATTTTATATAGCCGCAAATCATTTGGTTTATTTTTTTACACGTGCCAAACACTGATCTAACTGTTTTCTCGTCAAATTCTGCCTATTCTGTCTACGGTGCCTTACACTAGCAAAATCTTCTCTGTTACTAAATTTTTCTGAATTGCATTCTTTCGCATTGTTAAACAGATGTGCTCGCAGCACAGGGCGCATATTTATAAAAAAAAAATCTAGAAAACATTCAAGATTGCGCTCTTCTAAGCATAATCCTCTAAATATACCTGCACTTTTATACGTACCTCCTGCAGTGAAATTATCCGCCTCATATCGTTTATCACTCCCTGGTCAATTGTAAAATTCTTCCCAGAGATCCTTATTGAACTTTTCGGCATCATTTCCACTTCACCACTCTGACAATATCAATACTCTCTCCAATCTAATTCTTTTCCTGCATAAAACAGATTTCTACAACTCAATCTATTATCTCTTTCCCCGGTACCTATAGCCATATTAGTAGCTGCACAGGGCGTGTCAATTTAATTCGATAATAATATCGAATAGTTCACATCACACACGTCCGGTAATCGAAAATAATCAAAAAAAAAGATGAATTTCCAAAAAATAGAACTTTGCGTGAAATTTTATAACATACTTGGTATGTGGATGTCCGCTTATAGACAGTTTCTTCTTGTCGTTCAATCGGTCATTTTTTCCATTCTTAGACGCATTCTTTGCGCAAACGAACTACCGTTATATTCTAGGCATATAATATTACATGAGTCTGTTGGTGTAAGTTCCATTTTTACAATCAGCATCGGTAAGATTTATCGTTAAATATTTTTGACATTTAAAAAAAATGAAGAAGAAAAAGCAATTAATTAATAACAAATAATTCTGTCGGGCGAAAGAGGATTCAGAGTCGTACATGAAAAGAAGGCGTATTATTTCGGATTATTCTTCTTCTCCCGGTGTCATATCCTCGATGGATGTTAGCGATTATCTCTTTGGCTTCTAATCTATCGGCTAATTACCTCAGTAAGGTTTCTGTATTAAATCCTGTTCATTCTTTTGCATTATCCAACCATATTTCCTTTTTCTCCAGTGATGTTCCCTTCAATTTTATTTCTCAAGATGTGTCCGAAGTAAGCTATTTTTCTTTTCTTTACAGTTCTAACTCTAATCCTTTGTTTTAGTATTTCTACATTTGATACTTTATCCGTCCGTGGAATCTTTAACATTCGACGATAACATTTCAAATGATCTTAATCTATTTAACATCGATTTTTTCATCGTCCAGGCTTCCATATTAGTCTGTTGCATAATTCTATTATGAATTTTTATTGATATCTTTTTGCCTTCTGATTAGTCATCTGAAATAAGTAGAGACGTAGAAAAGCTGGATTTATAGCATTTAAATGACTGATTTTGGGCATGTAAACGAAAACCTATAGTTCATTCGTTATAGGCGTCATTATGGATAAAGCAGCACGCAGACTCGCCGTCACAGTAATTCGAAAATCCGTCGAATACCGTTAAAAATTTCGGATTCCCATCGAACAAAGTGACATTTTTATAAATTAATTATAATTTGTTCTTTTTCTTTTTTATTTTATTTGTTTTTCTATTTAGTTTCTTGGACGCCCGGATTTAAAGCAGTAACGAGTTTAGCGCACGGTTTAGAACTCGGAAATGTAAGACCACCGCAGAAACCTGTATCCGAGCAGCAATTGGTCAAATTCAAGTTAGCTTATTCACAATTGTTCGTTTGAAACACTGGTCGATAATGACTTGCGAAAAAAATTCCGATTTAAAAAGATTTTAAATCGCGGTTTATAATGTTTTTATTTAAATTTGTTTGTAGCGTAATAAATTTTTTAATACTATAATTATAAATAATCGAAATTTCGCACGTAGCTTTAATAATTGCAAGTATTTCGTAGAATAGGAGAAAATAATAAAATGACTACCTAATTTTGGAGAGGTTTGGAAATGTTGATGTGTTAAAGTAATTCGATCGTATTACTGGAAAATTAATATATGTGACAAAATTGTACTTAAATTCTAGAAAGAACAGTTAATAAAATATAAACGGTTTTATCTAAATTATGAACAGATATAATAATATTATACTTTTGGGCTACTTTTTTTATGCGTAAACATGTTGTAGAACGTTCTAGGTAATAAATAGTAGTTCAAAAATTGATTAACTATAACTAGTAGAATGTTTGCATAAAATAAATTATGTCGTTTATAAACGATAACTTTTTTCTCACATCGTTTACACATCAAATCTAATCTCGGCAGAAGATAACGATCTCCGTCAACCTGAAAATTTATAGAGAACTTGACAAACAATGCACGATAATTTACCATTGTCTTGCTTTCTTTACGTTTCCGTCGAGCTAATACTAATTTACTAAACAATTACATAGCTGAGTTGACTAGAAGTATTCTTATCGTAAACAATTCCCATCTGCGGTTGGATTCAAACTTAGACTGTGCAAGCGGAACATTATCGCACGACCCTTCGTAAATGCGTGACATCTATGTTAAAATAATGAATCCACGTCGATAATACCTAATCGCGTTTCACGAGTATAGTCACAAGTTCAAGTAGTGAAAATTCCACTTGAATAGTAGTGAATAATTTTACGAAAGCAGTAATTTATTTTACGTCAATTTTTTCATCCGTAAATAGAACTGAGTCAAAATTTGGTTAAAAATAACCGCTAATTAAACGATTAACTCCGAACGAACACCGAGTTACGGTCGATAAAAGGTCCGGAAGAAGTAAAAACAAAAATATAAATAAGTTACAAATAGCACTCTGCCACACTGATATCATCATCATTAATATAGTCTTAAAGCTGGTTCATTGTCATGATAGGGAGCTTCCATCGGTTTTTCGCAGCTATTTTTAATTCAGCGTAGTTCTTTAATCCGGTGTCTTTAAACGGGATTGTTATAAATATGTTTCTCGGTCTTCTGCGGGTTCTTTCTTCTTGGATTTTACCTTCAACGATATTTCGAAGTAATCATGCCGAAGTACATGACCGATCCGAGTTATTTTTTTTTTATCCGATTTAATAATGAGATTTTCTCTTCGAACTTTTTGTAGTAATACCTGTTCGTTATGGATTTTGTTACCCAGCTCATCCTGTCAATTTTCCTCCAGCGCCCGCATCTCGAACGCTTGTAAATTATTCATGTTAACTTTACCTAATGTTCAGGTTTCAACCTTCAGAAGCTATAGATCGTACGTATATATTTTCAATATTTCTGAGATACTATAAATTGTTTTTATAATAACTGAAAATCACTTTTCTAGACTTGCTCCCGAATAGAATAAAATAATAAAACCCCACAAATACTATTAAACCTACACGAAATCTTCACTCTTAGACTACAATAAAATTCCAGCTGATATTAAATATGTATTACCGATAGATGAAATAAAATGTGAATCCCCAACGAACAAACTCGTTTAAGTAAAAATGACAAAGTTAATGATGTAACCCTCGCGTATCGAATTATAACTTTTCGATGTGTGGAACGTTTACTCCACGATATAACAATCGCCTATGACAAAAATAATATCACGTGAAGAATATTCTTAACGTTATAAACATCGGATACCATAATAACCGCTTCGAGAACAACTTCTTCTTGATCTTCTCAATTCTTCAATCTATTAGATTGGTCGACAACCATGATTAAAAGTTTCTGGATAGAGTTATTTTCTTCATACTTTCATAGTTATCTGCTTGTGCATCTCCTTGTATTTGTTTTATATATTTCTGCCTCGGTCTTCCTCTTGGTCTTCTCCCTTCCATGGTTCCTTCTATTATTCGTACTAGGTATCCATTCTGTATATATGTCCAATCCATTTAAGTCTCCTTGTCTTCAGTGTGCTTATTAAACTTCTTTTCTTATTGACTCCTTCTGATTTTTTTTTCATTTCTTATCATTTCCGTCCAAGACACCCTTTCCATTCTTCTTCAGCACCAGATTTCGAACGCTTTCAGTTGTTTGATCTTTATTTTATTCAAATTCCACCTTTCTGACCAATACATTAGTATTATGAATAGTTTAATAAATCTTTTCTTCGTTTCCATTTGGATATTTTTTTATGCTAATAAGCTTCTCGTTTTTTTATTAAACGCTAATTTTGCCATTGCAATTGTTTCCTTTACATCTTGTTTACTACTTATACTACCAACATATTTTTGTTGTTTTATTTGTTCTACGTCTATTTTTATGTTTATTTCTTTTCCATATTTAGTTTTGTTACATACCGTTACAGTTATTTTCTTTTTATTTATTTTCATATTATACTTCTGAAATATCCGGTCCTTTAGGGGAAATTTCAATATTTCTTCGTCATTTCCGGCCATTATTGCAATGTCATCTGCAAATATAAACATATTGATTTTAATGCCACCTACTGAGATTCTATTATCACATTTTTGTTTTTCGATAACAAATGAATTTATAAATTACAATTTAAACGTGAAAATAAACGTCGATTCCCCATCTATTAAAAATCTAATTGGCCGGTACGCGCATTCTGTCAATTGTACGGGGGAAACAAAAAAATGAACAACCCATTTTAAACACTGATTAGTACACCCACTATCATCCGCATAATTGCAAAGGTTGTATATTATATAAACAATTGCAGCAGACGTCAGACACACAACAGATCACGACACCGATCTATGCACAGCTCAGTCAAACTTGCAATTTTTACCTGCAATAAAAGTAGCGAGAAAAGACCTTAATGATATCTACGCTCAAATGCTCTGTAACAAACAAGTATGTACATCACTATCGGCTCAAACAATAATGGAACAGATCCAATTTTAATTCATTCCGCTACTAAGCCGTGGAAACACAATCACATTTTAACTCGTACGAACTATGTTGGATATACAAACGTTATTAAAATTATTTACTTGGCATTTCGAACATTGTCGACAATTTTGGTTTTGAAGAAAATGTTACTTAAATGACAAACCCAAATAAAGAAATATAAGATTAAAGTACGATATTTACTATACTTTGATCGTATTCAAAAAAAAAAATGATTTGTTGACAAAGAATACTACAAATAACAGGATATTGAGAAATTATATATTATATATATATATAGTTGACTTATTAAAGTCGATTATTTATTATTTGTAATAAAGTTCTAATGAATGTACAAAGTTAACAAATGTGTTTATTTAACCCTTGCAATACGACTGATCGGCATCGCCATCTGGAGTTTTGTCTGTCGGTGATTTCTGCTTTATAATATCCAATATCGGTATTTCTATTTCGTGAATAGGTATGTCAGTAGGTACAACTTGCAGCAGATTTTGTAGACACGATGTTATTCTCTCTGCGAATATAATAAAAATAATATATACAACGATATAAAATTAATTCGCTATTAAAATTTAAGTAAACAAATAATAAAGTATAAAATCGCTTTATAAAATTGATAACATTTCGAAGTACAGTATTGCATTTCTAATTTTTAATTATATTTCGCCGTTAAATTTTGTTCAGTTTTCGTCTTGAACAATGACGTCGCTAAGAAAGTACCGTGAATGCAAATGAAGTGAGTCAAATTTTTTGAAATACAATCAAAAATTTGACGCATATTACATTTATCACACAATTCGCAAAATCTCATTTCAACCTGTTTTGGAAATGTTAAACTATCAACTCTCCTCCGCCTCCTCCTCCTCATCATCATCATCAGACATTTATCAACTCTGGCCAATTTGAACTCATTTACTCCAGCCGTATAATACATATATACTTACAACATAACATATATGATAGATGACCGTCGCGATGCTTTTCTGGCTTACAGCCATATTTATTCAACTACTCCTTACTATCTAAGTAACATGTATATGTATATATATATATATATATATATATATATATATATATATATATATATATATATATATATATATATATATATATATATGTCATGCATGTGTCTACAACCATTTTGTTATATGTAAAATAAAAGAATTTTATACTTAACACAACTTCTATTATATATTTTGTATAAGCAAAAGATAAATCAAAATATAAGAAATAGAAAAATTAATAATTCTAAAAATTAATAATCGACCAAATATTAATCACGAATGATGAATCTGATTCCATACCCACTTCATTCGATAACAATATAAAATAAATCGGTTAATTTTAAGGAGGACATGTGTCATTTAAGTTTATTAGTCTTATAATTGAGCTACATCGGTGGCACAGGACCGAACACAATGGAGATGTATTTGTCACATAACAGTCATACTGACTAGGACGAAGAAGAAGTTTTATAATTGTACTTATTTAAATTCGGAATCTAAATAAATCTTCGCGGTTTACATTAATCAACAATTTAGCTATTTTCACTCAATATATTTCACGCGTTTATATTTTATCTCATTTCCACTTAGAATTAAATATATATACATATATATATATTCATTATAATCTCCGTTTTTACCTGTAAACATTGGAGAATATTGCTGAATGACTATCGGTATGTAACAAAACGCTCCGATGATCAAAAATACAACTGTATATAGATACTCTATTTGCGGTTGATCGATAATCGGCGCTATTAGCAAGTATACAGACGCTATCAGGACTAAGACCGGTATAACTATAGGTACCTGAAATAAAAATACTTTTAACAAATTTTTAAATAAACAACTTTTTTTTTTTCAACACTACAACTAGCCAAGCCCGAGGCCATCAAGCAGTTGATATTTGATGATGACATGATAACATTGTGAAGGGAAGGAACTCGGTAGTTCCAGCCTTTATTTCCCCTAAACAGCTAAAAGATCAGTCGGTTTAACACGATCAACTCTTCCGAATTATCGAGCAAGTGTATAAAGGATTTCGATGATTTTCCAACCTTATTAAATAGCGTCGAGCACTTTTCTCGAACTTCTCGAAAACATACACGTAAGTCACGGTGTATCGATTTACGTTTCGAGACATACCGGGGTGCTGATGTTATTTGTCTTACAGATCGATTCTGAAATCTTTGTATTATACCTATGTTGTTAAGTTTCGCATACCCCCTTAAAGATGAATATCGTACATCCACACGGGGTTCAAAACCACGTTATACACCGGCAATTTATTATTGAGGCTAAGTTTAGACTTTTTAACCGATACAATTCTTTCAGTTTTAACTGAAGCGCATTTCGTTTTTGGTTATTAAGTATTTTATCCGAGTCAGTCACTTATCAAAATGTATGCCCAAATATTTGACTACAAGAGTTCCACCGCCAAAGGTTATTATTATTTTTGAATACATCATATGAACGATCTTTAACGCATTTGTTACACCACTTTCGACAGTATTTAGCGCATGCTGTAACCTGTTCGATACTATAGTCTGATCACGATGTAATGTTAAACTAGCAATATCATCCGTATACATCGCAACTTTCATTTCAGCGGGCAAAGGAAAATCCGCAGTGTACATCAAATACAATGTAGGACCTGGGACACTACCCTGTGGCACACTCCCGTCCTCGCTAGATAAAAATCGGGCAGTGCACTTTGATACTTAACCTGAAAGTATCGGTCCTCGGTATACGATTTTAACCGATTATAAATTGGGTAAGGTAGCACAGATTTAATCTTATATAGTAAACCAGGGCGCCAAGCCCTGTCAAACATCTGAATAAACAACATATAATCATTCGAACACCTCAAAGACGAGAATATTTTATTTAAGTATTCATTTATCTAGGTGAACGAGATACATTCGCATATTTATGCACTTTTGGAAATTCTATAATATAATAATTACATTTCTATCGGACAAAACTAATTTTTGGGGGGGAAGGGCATTCGAAAGCGATAATCGCAAAAACCGTCCATTTTTCGTGTGATGCAATTATTCCGATAAAGTTACATTATAACTTAAAATGTTACCGAATAAAATGTACTATCGTAAATATTACTGAAATTGTCTTATTTACCTTGTACGGTCTTGCAGCAGTAGGTCTGGTATAACGCATTAAAAGTAAGGCAACCATAGAACCTCCATAGAAAATCCACGCTGTAAAACTGAAGAAATCGATTAAAGAATCTATCGTGCCCGAAAGAACCATTATGATCGAAATTAGCGCCTATTAATTTAATAAAAATTGTTAAATTGAAATCCGATATGTTATTACCCTATTTTCAATTTGTTTTAACTTGTTTAATTTTAAACTATTAAAACTACCACAAAACAGATTTATCGTAAGAATTTTTATAATAATTATTCGAATAAAATTCCTTCCTTCACTTTTGTATGTTATGAAATACCTATTGATCTATCAAAAAAATTGACTTTGTGAAAACGTATCATTTATATTGAAACTAATTAGACAAAAACACGGCAAATTTGGCTTGAAAACTTCACCTCTTCAGAGCACGACTTTCAGTAGAATGAAAAATAAATAGAAAATTATTTCGATATAATTAAATAATTTGTAATTTTATTTAGACTTAAAATTTTAAAATAAAAAACTAAACAACTAGGAGCCATGTCTAGAGAAATACAAATTAAAAGGGTTGTGCGACAAGGATGCATACTGTCACCTCTGTTATTTACCATATATACTCGGAAGGGATTTTTAAGGAAGCAATCATTGAAAACGATGGAATTCACATCGATTCATAAAAGGTATCCAACATTCGGTATGCTGATGATGCTGTTTTAATCTCTGACAACATCGATCAACTTCAAAGTATGTTAGAGTAATAGAAATTAGTCGCTCCTATGGCCTTCAGATAAAGACCGATAAAACGAAATGGTTGATAGTCCACGGGAAATCAGAAAGATGGACTTTTAATCAGAAGAAATAACTGATAAATGGGTTGTCCGCTAGAAATGGTCTCTAAATTCAAGTATCTCGGCACCCGGTTTAATGAATATACTGATCAGCCACCTGAAATATGGACTAGAATAGAAAGAGCGAGGAAAGTTTTCCTATATATATGAAAAAGATAATGACGAGGAAGGACCTTGATCTTCAGTTGCGACTGACGTTGTTATGTCTGGTCGGTGTTGTTGTATTGCATGGAAAGTTGGGTGCTTACGCAAGCTTTTGAAAAGAAAATAGATTCACTTGAAATGTATGTGTATCGTCGCATGTTGAAGATATCGTACCGAGATCATATCACAAACGCTGAAGTCCTGCGTCGATGTCCAAGAAAACGGAGCTGTTGCACACGATACACTCTAGGAAACTCCAATACTTCGGATACCAGACACTCGGAAAAATACCACCTACTTCAGCTTGTTCTAAATGGTCAAATAGAAGGCAGAAGAAGACCAGGAAGAAGAAGAACATCGTGGCTAGCTGACTTAATGATATGGATGCTCAAAAGAAGATTTACAGGAGGCTGCAACATCCAAGCCAACAATAGCTGAGATGAGCGCCAAACTTCGAACAAGGCGTAGAGTAGAAGAATAAATTAGCTCCAAAGTTCAAGATTTCAAAATACACACGATTTTTATTATCGTTTTATATTTATAATAATATTTATTTTACTTCGTAGTTGCAGCTGGCCTCGTTGAAATAACCACCTCTCGAATGATTATACGTTGTTGATAATACTGACTACAGGATACGGATTAAATAAAATAATTAGTTCGCCATTAAGAATAGAGTCATGTGGAACGCCGAAATAGTGGCCTACGAAATAAATTAAATATTTAAATGTCTCTAAAAAATACATAACATGTCAATAATTTGTTACTCCTCTTGAAACACATTTTACGCGGATAAATAAAGTTACAATATATAGATATACTTTTTCATAACTAACGGTATCTTAATGCAATGTCCAACTTGAACGTGACTGTGGAAGAAAAATTGAAAATAAAAGTAACTGCGAAATGTGAAATGTCAAAAATTCACTACTTTACCGAAAAATTATCCAGAGAATGTTTTCGAAATCTACTCTAAAAATAAAAATATTGACTCTTACCAAATAAAAACTAACGTCCATAAAAAATAATTCAACTCGATATCCATTCTACAAGACATCGTTGAACAAAAAAAAAAAAACTTAAAACACTTGTTTAAAAATATTTAATTTAAAATAATTATCACCCGGGAAGCAACAAACTATAGTCCCTTGAAAGCGGTAAATAACAGAATCAAACACACTCCAATCCCTTCCGATGGTTGTGTAGCTAATAAAGAAAAAGTTAAAATGTCAACCATTTTTTTGTGATACATTTAAACCAAACTTGCAAAGCGATAAAAACTGAAATAATTAATTTCTTAAATACATCTTTGCAACTAAGCACTCCTATTGGGCCAACATCTTCGAGCGAAATAAAAATATGAAAATTAAATATTAAAAATGTCCGAACTTTGATTTAATTAATAATTAGTTGCTACCGAAGTTATCAAATAATGTTTGTTAAAAATAGTATTTCGTCTGCAGCGCATTCCTCTAGCGAGGAAATTAATACAAATAACAGCAGTGCCTAAGCTGGGTCAAGCATCTGATAAGATTCCATCCTAGCGACTTATCTACATACTTTCTATCCTGTTAAAAATTTTTCAGAAAATGATATTAAAGCGGTTAAATTCAATATTGAAATTGAGACACACTTTATCAGTTTAGATTCTGCGAAAAAACGTTCGGTTCGCCCAATTATGCATAATATTCAAGAAAGCTCTGAAAATAACAAAATATGCATTGTTGTGTTTAATAGAGTCTCTAATATAAACTCAAGAAAATGCATCTTTATTATATTTTTCAACTTACCTCAGGGGTTGTAAGTGCTAGGTTAAACTTCAAAATGAATATTTCGATATCTAGCCTGCACCCGGCGGCGTACCCGCGGTAATGAAAGTTCGATGCTTCATTTATCACACATTTCTGATTTTCATAAAGATGAAGGTAATATCGTAACTTCGAATGAATTTCAGAAATATTTAAATCGAAAACTAGCAAAGGGGTTTAGCGTGTTAGGCTTAATGAATCAAAGAGTACACAGATTAATTTTACAAATTTTAACTATGTAGACATCAAAATTAACGAAAAAATAATTGAGCAAAAAACGGATGTCAAATATTTAAACAGAGCATTGCGTGAGTTGTAGTGCTTTTTGACGAACACTGTGACATGTTGTTAGAAAATAAACTTTTAATACATAATGCAGTTCTTGAACTCGTTTAGACATATGGACTGGTGTTGTAAAAAGGCGGAAAAAATATTTATATTGAAATAAGCCTATTCATATCTTAGACTTCAATATTTCATACGTAAAAGCCGAAATTAAGAATTAAATAACATATAGAGGTCTCGTCGAAATCGATCAATTAATTTCCTCGATAACAGCCTTGATGTGCAAAAGTGGATCACTCGATTCAAATTAAATTTAAAATTAATGACGGAAGCATTGCTGGGGCTAACCATCCCCCCTAACAAATTATTTTACTCTTTAAAATTACCTCGTCGGTTTTAATTATATCCGTAATATATATAAAAAACTGAATAAGTTCTATAGAACTCCGACAGACAACTCAGCTGTATAGTTATGCAAAGTAGTTCTGTAAAAATAATGTTTTGAATTATTCAAATTTGTGCAGGAAATTGTAACATTACGTAATAAATTTTCATTCCAGCGTTTCAATAACTTTCCTTAACTCATATATAAAAGGTGTAATGAAATCTCAAAACCTGCCTAGTGGATGGTTAGCTTACTTAGTAATCAACTAGAACGTTAAGGCATGCCCATATCTATTTATTATATATATATATATATATATAATCTCCAAAATAGATTGGTGGAGAACCCTGCTTTCTTTTTAAAATTTCCCGGAAAAAAGCAATATCCTTCAGTCCTCCAGTCTTCTAGTACTTGTTTTATGTATTTCTTTCTCGGTCTTCTTTTCGTCTTTTTTTATCCACCAATGCTTCTATTAGTATATCTGTCTTTTATATATATATATATATATATACTGGTCAGCTGCGAATAACCAATAAGTAGTCGCGAACCAAGAGCAGCTACTGGCGGAAAGTCTCGGGCAGGCGATTCCAGTAGTGACAGGGCAAGGAGATACGTGGATGCAGATGGACAGATTAAGGACCTGTCTACTAAAAGTCTGCAAAAATTCTATGACTGTCTCTCCCTCGGCGGGTTTAGTCCGCCGTAAAAGCCTTAAATCGTTACCTCTTGAGTAACAACACGCTGCCTTGCGGTTAGGATGTTTATCCAAAGGCTAAGGAAATAAACCCTGAAAGAGAATCCGGCGGAAGGTCTAGGAGAAACCTGTGTTGGGGCGAATCAGCCAATCGGCTGTAACGTAATAATAATTATATATATATATATATAGAGATGTATGTATGTATTGATGTGTTTCTAAAAATGATATAAATAAGAATAAATGTCTAACGTTAAATAATAATCCCGGAACTGGTGTTAGACTTTTAATATGCACGTAAGAAAGAATCTTCATCAGATGTCCTTCACGCCCGGCAGCGAAACATAATCTGAAATAAAAGAGAATTCATTTTTAGAACATTATTTCTGGTTACTTATTTTTTCAGAAAAATTAACCTTTTCCGAAAATCAATTTTTAAATATCACATCTCGGATTTTGATAGTCTTTTCAGTCACATATTACCGTGTTTTTACCCGGAACTTTTATATTTAAAAAAAAATCACTAAAGAAGGTGAAAACGTTATAATATATTGTATACGATATTGTTGTTTAGATAAATCTAGATAATTTATTCTATAAAACTATTTTTAGAATCGAACAACTAAACCTTCTTTACTATGAAAATAGATTATTTTTGTTAAGCTTTTTTAAAAGTGTACGAGTCGTCAAAGAAACGTTGCGATTAGATACGCATATAGTAATAGAATAGTCGAATTTTTAAAAATTATTTGTCCTTTTAATTTCTCTTTTCTTTCCGTTTCGATATTAAAGAATATTTCTTCTTCTTCTTTATCGTTGATTGCCGTGTACTGCTACTAAGGCCAGAGGCACGGGAGGAATTTATATTAACGGGTAGATTCTGGATAAATGAAGGAAGGCAAGGAGTCTAGATTCGGATGTAGGAGAATGCTGTAAAATATTTGGGAGAGAGTTTGCAAGATTTACGATTGTACGTTCGGAGGAATATAACGGACAGGTAATAAGCAAGTGAGGAATAGTTAAAGGAATATTGCATGCGGTACATTTCGGTTGGTCACTATTAGTAAATAAGTGCTTGTGAGTAAGCAGTGTGTGTGGCCTGAGCGTACACGGTACAGGACTACTTCGTTTCTCCTGTTTGAGTTTTGACATGTAGTTGACTTTATCCAGTTGACGTTGTATTGCTGCAGATTTGAAAATCCTTCGTTTGCTCTATCGGATAATTTAGATCGTATGGTGTGAAGGAAGTCCTTTGTTGGAATTGGTATAGCTGGAATAGGTGATATTAAACACGCTTCTTTTGCGGCTGCATCTGCACTGTCGTTTGATCCCACGCCGTTATGCCCTGGAATCCAGAGGAGAATAATTTTTCCGGTAAACTCTGATGCGTTGGCTAAGATGGATTTGGCCAAAGGATGTTGGTGGTGTGATCTGTTTTGGAGACTTTTAATGGAGCTTAAGGAATCGGTGCAGATAATTTATTTGTTCTATTGAATCACACTTATGTTCTTCGATAAAAATCGCCAAGCCATCTGCGAATAACAACTTCTACGTTATCCTCTTCTTTCTACCGATTTGTATCTTTTTGATGTTTTTTTCGTTTAACTTCTTCCGCCATTATAATCTTTTCTAATAGACAGTTAAAAAGCAATGGGGACAATCCGCCCCTTTGATGTTACTTTCTGAAGTTTGTTTTATCAACGCAATCAGCTTATCATCCACTCCAAATTCATCTAACGTATTATATAGTGTTAAGTCCACCGAATCGTATGCCTTTTTCAAATCGACTGTTACAAAAAACTTCTTAGCTCTGATTTTCCTATATTTAATAATTAGCTTTAGATTCCACATTTGTTCAATACACGATCTTCCTTTCCTAAATACTGCTTGATATTCGCCCAGATTTTCTTCTACCTGATTTTCTAGTTTGTTTTGTAGGTCTTTCGAAAGTACAACATATTATTATTTTAATATTATATTTTACTTTGTGTTTTCGTGTGATTTTTCAATACGTTATTTAAATTTAAATTGTATTTTACCTATAAAAATGATCGACTAAAGAGTAAACGAGTAAAATACAATTTAAATTTTCGTACGCAACAATCACTCGAAAAGTGCGAATTGAATCTAGAAAATGAATATTTCTTTCGTACGACCAGTTATAGTCGCCGATAAAACAGACGAAAAATTGATTTATTTTTCCACCCCGAAAACTGAAAAAAAGAAAAATATTGTTTCTCCTTAAAGTCATCGACGAAATAAAATTTAACGTATAAAAAAAAAAAAAAAAGTGTCGGTCGTTAGAAGGAAATATGAGATAACCTTACCGACCGGCTACGAAAACAGTTCCATTGGCTGACCCGAATGTTGATATGGTTACCGCTAACGGCATTAGCCAGGACATTTTTCCGAGTACTATATTACCGAATGTCTGCAATTACATTCGTATCGGATAGAAAAATAGCGTAAAATTTAAACTTGTAATAATTTTAAATTTCTAATAACGGACGGTATAAAATTTAAATATTTTAATCGTAATTTCAAATACTAACAACGAACGATGTAACAACTAATTTTCGTAAAACGGGTCGATAAACTTAATTTACTACGACGGCTACCGTCTCGAATCTATATTCCGTCTTAATTTTGAAATATATTCATCGTTAATTCCGACAATGAAGGAAGACTGGATCTTGTTGCCCGCGGATGTTTGAATCGGGGGTGACCGCTTGTTGGTGACTGTAGCGTTCACGGGGGAAATAGTGTCCCGTAATAAAAGATTATGATCCAAAGCAGTTAAATTCGGGATACACATCGTTGCTGATGGATTGTCGTTACCGACGGATCATCAAATTAGCTGGCGGAGAGTTGGACAAATTTCTTCCGTCAAAAATCTACCTGGTCAATCGGCCGTGATTTCCTGTGCTCCCTTTATACTGGACAACACAGGACCGCAAACTCGTCACCCGAGATGAATGCTCCTTTGAAATTAATAATCAGCGGATGGTGCCGTACTCACCACTGCTTTTTCAAAAGCATACACTATAAATGTCGAGTTTTGTAATTCGGTGAAGTTCATTAAGTGCATTCGGAAATCCGTCAATGAAGGCAGTGATTAGCAGTGTTGGAAGTACAAAATATAAATCAAAAACGACGAAATGAATCAAATGGGTAGATACATCAATGACAAAATTAAATTCAAATTTATTATTATAAATAAAAATAAAAATATTGTATTTATGAACTTTTATATTATATATAATACTTAACTATTATATAAATAAAATATGAAATTTAAAATCTTATACTGGCTTGTGGTTTCTTGTAAATCTCGAATTTTTAATTATATATATATATCATCGTCATCATCATCATCATTAGTACAATCCTATTCCATGATAGTAATCTCCCATCTTTCCCGGTCTTCCACGGGTATTTTTAATTCACCGTAGTAACAGGGCAGCCATAAATTTTCGATTCTCAATCTTCCGTGGGTTATGTTTTCTTGGATTTTACTTTCATGAACATTTCGTAATCCCCCACCACCGCTGCCGAAGTACATGACAAATGCAAGTTGTGTTTTTCTCATCCGTATTAGTAGCGACATTTTTTCTCTTCAATTTGTTGTTCATTTTTTACACGTTTTCTACCCAACTTATCAGTTCCAATTTCCACCTACTCCACATTTCTAACGCTTGTAAATTATTCATAATCAGTTTATTTAATATCCAGGTTTCAACGCTATTAAGGGATTTGAACCAAACGTGCATCTTCAATATTATTTTTAAACGCTTCAACAGTATTGACTTTTGTCTTAATATGCCTTGTTTTTCTTGAAACGCGCATTTTGCTAGTGCAATAATTAATTTCACTAACATAATAAAGATATTTTGCTATAATCTAACCAATGTATTTAAACCAGTGGACTTGCTCGATTTGTTCTCCATCAATTTTTTGTAAAATTGGAGCGTTTCCTTCCAATCATCGTTGCTTTTGTTTTTCCCATATTTATACCATACCTAATATCTTCCCTACTTTATTTAAACGCCGTATCATCTTTTGCAGTAAATCCGCAATTTCTGCGAGTATCACTTATTCATCCGTGCGAATTTTATAGTTTTCGATTTTCCTTCTCCTATGTTTATTCCATGGTTAGCAGTTTTAAATGCTTCCTTAAAAGATACGGCGACAACAAACATCCTTGTCTTACCCCTGTCTTTATATTTGTAGGTTCTAACAAGTTGCCATTAATTTTAATTACAGTTTTTTGTCGTTCATGATTATATATGTAGTGGTCGGTAGACTTTAAGGACACCCTATTTCTTCTAATAACGGGAAAAGATTATTCTGAAGTACTTTATCGAACACTTTACAATAATCAATAAAGCAAACGTAAACATTTCGGTTTACACTCGTAATTCTTTCTCCAATATTCCGTAAGACACCTATTGCACGCTACATGTAGCTTCGTACTTAACCCGAAGTGTAACTAACTTATATATGTTTCTTTTCAATCGGTTTTTAATTATCAGCAACATTCTTTTCATGCATGTATGGTTCCGAAGCATTTATTTGCATATGTTCTCTTAGAGATTGGTACTCTCACCGTTGTTGCTTCTCCGGTCATTTACCTTATACTTCCGATACGAATTTGAAAAGTTCATCTTGCTCCCCTTTTTCCACTGCTTTTAATTAATTCTCTGCATAAACATTGTTAATTCTTGGTGTTTAATTATTCCTTTGGATTTGAAGGACTATGTCAAATGTTTCATTACACCGTTATATAATTGGCTGTTTATAACCGTCGGAAATCAGCATTGTCCGACAGATTTTCTTCTTGTTCATTTCGATACTCCTATCATTTTTTCCTTCCATTGTAATTGTTTCACCGCCCTTGTATTTCCTAGCAACTCTTTTACAATTTTTTTTTACAAAAATTATTAATTCTGTTGCTTAAAAAAAAATGTATAATATTTAATTAAATCACCTCGTGTCATAGGTAGTGGAGGTTAATGAATTTTAGAAAACAGACAAATAATATTTGAAATGTAAAAAAATCATTGGATTTTAACGATTTTTGTAAAATATAGAAATAGGCAATTTTACTTACTTCCTTTTTCTTCTAACGCCTGAAAACAGCCATATACGCAACATCACTCGTACGAAACAGCATTTTAGCTATATCTATCGATTTTGGTAATCTTTAAATCAAATTCCTAAGTAACTTCGATACTTTAATAAAGATTAAGACTCGAGATGCGGCCAATTGATAACAGGCGTATTCATCGCGCCGGATTTTAGATCAATTTCGACGTGTTGTACGTTTAATTTTTAAAATTCATTGCGGAATGTTAATTTTTCGTTTGTTATCGAATATTTGTTTAGTCGATAATCGTACATATTCATTTTAATCGTCGGTCTATTAATGGCAAAGATAAATATACAAATCGAAAAAAACACTACCGTCAAAATACCATCTCACAGAGTGAAATGATAACAATCCAATTTTAAAATATTAATCCTTATTTTTAATTTTTAACTTTATAATTTTATTAGGATATATTTTCAGTGTTTCCAAATGTCGGTTGTTTTTTTTAATTAAAATAATAAAAATTTTTATTGTAGAATTTTAAACGTAATACACGTTGAAAACTTTTCGAATTTTTAGGTGTGTTCAATGGGGTTTTTTTTTATTTAGTCGACTTTCGGTCTCTGGAAATAATGTACAAGGAATACTTACAACTGCAACCGCGTCAGATGTAATGATTTCTTGAGGCGTCATTACGATTAAATACGATACGTTGATCATTACGTAACATAACGTGACCAATGGAATGCTGATGAATAACGCTCTAGGTATGTTGCTGGAAATTTTTAAGAATAAAGTTGATATTAATACTAAATAAATGCGAAAACTACATACAAACAATTATATCGGGCAGATGGAAGCGAAGTAAATTTCATTTTTGTAAAAATATCGTGTGTATATATATGTATCTGTGTCTGTGTGTATGTTTGTAATGATGATAATGACGACGATATTCTTAATTTGTTTTCATTAGAAATAATTTGTAACCTTTCGCATGAAGTCGTTTATATTCAATCTTGTTAATTTAACCAGTCGATGCTTTCCTCTCCTTTCTCGTCTACGTTATGAATCGATTCTTATTAATAGTCGTTTTATAGTATAAATTTCGTGGAAGATAGGGAAGTTCATTCGATAAGACTCCCAGCTTTTTCCTATACGAAGACATTTTTAAATATATATATATATATATATATATATATATATATATATATATAAATATATATTTTAAGGGAACATTAATATTTTATATACCTATATATCTTTTTAAATTTACTTCGAAATATTACGATTTTTCCATATATATAATAGTTTAATCTTGCCAATGCTTTCTTATTATTTTCATTCGTCGTTATGTAGATTATCTATAATCGAAAATACTGGTCTACCTTGTTACTTTTCGATTTTTTGTTGTAACTGCTTATATATGGTACTTTTTAAATGTTTTGCACAACGTTTGCAATAAGGTTTATTCGTCCATAATTTTTTTTTATGTCGTTACTTTTCTTACCGGTTTTTTTATATAATAATATTATTTCTTTGGTATTTCTTCTTATCGAATATTATATTATACCGTTTCTTAGCCATTTTTCCCTTGGAGTACTATTTCATCGGAAATTCCATGGCCTTTTGCTGTTTTCTCATTTTTAACTGATTTACTATATATCCCACTTTAGATTCTAATAAACAAGCTTCTATCGTGTTGTTTTTTATTATTCAAATAATTTTTCGTAATATTCCGTTTAATTTTTTCTCTAAATTTTTAAAGCTTTAGCCAAGTACTGCGTGTAAATTTAACGTACATTTTCTCCGAATTTTTCCGTTAATCGTCCTATCATATCATTAAATTCTGCTAAATTCGCGATATCGTTTTAACGATCAAACGATTGACGATTACTAAAGTTAGCGCTTTAAGCAATTGACGACAACTGGAAATCTGTATTTTTTCTTGTAATTTATCTGGCTGCACAATTCCAAACGAGGATGACAAATCGAATCAAATAATTAAAAAAAAAAAACTATTAAATTTTTGTTGCTTACTGTTTTACTAACATGAATATATATATATAACTTTTCAATTTTTTATCCAATTTTCAGGCGTACCAATTTCAGTATATAATTATTACCTATCTGTGTCTATTTTAAACGATTTTTATTACCTTTATAACATTTTTATTCTTTCTATTATACATATAGACCAAAAGTAATCACACCGACCATTTTATAAGTTTTATTTCGTATACAAACGAATAAACTTACATTCACCGATCCCTATTTTGTGTAAAAATTCGATTTTGAGTTTACAAAAATTCTATTTTATATATATATATATATATATATATATATATATATATATATATATATATATATATATATATATATATATATATATATAATATGCTAGAAATTATACACGGCTTCGCCTGTGTAATTATTTTTTTAAATACAATATAGCTGTCACTTTCTTTTATTACACGAACGCAACTATTCCAGAAAGGTGTCGATGATGAAATATTTTATAGATGGTCTTTGACAGAGACATAGCTGTCTCTTTATTTTACTAGGCGGAAGGAAAAAATCCAGAACGAACGGATGATGCAATGCTTTTCGGTCTACCGGCTAACAGATGTACTACTGTTTCCCGAGTTTATATGGGCTATTATATTTTTAAACGATTTGACAGCGATATCGCTGTCTGCTATATTTTTAAATCTTTAAATTGTTTTAATTTCTGTCCTATTTGCGATAACAATGTGAAGCGAAGCTTAGAACGAATCGATGACATAGGCTATTAAATGCGCGAATTTCATCATTATCGCTTTATTAGTTTTTAAATTAAAATCGGAACAGACAGGTGGAAAAAAATTTTAAAAAATAGATTTTCTGTTTATGTCTGATAAAAATAGCTGAATGCAACGATTAAAATGAAAATATTCGCAAATCACAGACACTAGAGTTTTATATATATATATATTAGTATAAAGTATTGCACGTACATGGACGGATTTTTGATTTCTTCGGTGGCGTAATTCAAATTATTCCAACCGTCGTACGCCCATAGTCCAGAGTAGAATGCGGTTGCGATACTACCGTACGATACAATCGGCTTTTCCAATAAAACTCTCCAATTCTGCGCACCTTCTGCAATCGTGAATTATGAAAGATTTGTCAAACAAAAAAAAACTTTTATACAATTGTCACGGCCTTATTACAAACATTCGATATATGTAATTGTTGAACTCGGTGATGCGCATTTCGTTAAAACAGTAATGCATCGAAATATGAAAACACCGATAATTATCACATAGAAAACTTCTCAATAGTTATATATTACATAAAATCGTATATATACGAATCGATAAATAAAGTATATACTAAAGTACGCTTTATATTTCGGTCGTATATTATAAAAAATTTCGAAACGAAATTATAAATTTTATACAGATATTTATTATAGGATAGTACTTCGTAGGTGAACTGCAGTTAATAGTATGTATTTATATAAATATTTTTAAAATTGAGACATTTCATCTTAATTTTAAAATAAAAAATTTTTTTAGAATTAAAATTTCGTCTACTATATAAGTAGACATCGATAGTATGTATTTATATAAATATTTTTAAAATTGAGACATTTCATCTTAATTTTAAAATAAAAAATTTTTTTAGAATTAAAATTTCATCTACTATATAAGTAGACATCGTGACTGAAAGAGTTAACCGAAATTCTAATTACGTTTTTACGTTTCTGTAAACATAACAAAAATTATTCAAAGTATAACCGATATTTTCGCAGAAAATACAGACAGGCACTATTTTTCGGAATAACATTAATCCGTTAGAATAGACGTTAATGGAGTACGACCCCGGAGGAAAGCGGCCACGAGGTCGATCAAGAAGACGATAGATAGACTCTGTCAACAACGACATGGTGGAAGTTGGTGCTAATATAGAGGACGTCAAGGATCGCAAGAAATGGAGAAGAACCTGTTATCAGGCGGACCCCTTAACGAGAAGGCGCTAGGATAGAAGAAGAAGAAACATTAATCCAATAGCTTGTAATAAATATCCCTTAAATCTGACATTATCGAAAAACCATAACCACCGCATTGACTTATTTACATTAAAACGACTAAAATACTAGCGCACGTTTAAACTGAACATTTCTCTTCGTTGGTCATAATAACTTCAGTGGAGTTACAAACGAAGCGCTATATCGGTTACACCAGAAAATTTTCCAGTGAATAAAATTGATAATAGATGTTCGGGAGGAAACCAATAATAGAAAGATAAATTCGTAAGAGTGGAAGTAATCACTAGCCAAAAGAAAATGGTCTTAGAGGAGCACTAAGTTGCTTGATAATAAGTCGAGAGAATTCGATTGGCGATAGGAGGTCGTCATTTACAATTATTAAGTTTGTTGCGTTAATAATGTTTAGTTTTGCAATACCGGATAAAGATAATCTCCGCCACATATTTAATCAAGTCGACAAATTAATCCGCGGAAATTAAATAGAAAGACCCTAAAACGAGAAAATATATATCTACAGGTCCAGTTTAAAAATATTACAGTTACTGTTAAGTAAAATCGAATCGACAAATGTTGACTAATTCTAAATCCGAATGTTCTTCTAATAATATTTACAATAGAAATATTATTATCTTCACTTTAGATAGGGAGACTTGCTACGCGCAAGCGTTCTAAATCGATTATTGGCAATTTCGCCTTAATTTTATAAAAAAAAATTAAAATTAACTATTTCAAACATTTATATATAATATAAATACGAACTATCTATTTATATGCCCCACCTGTCTGGTTTTCTAATAGTACAGGTAATTTAATAAGACACCAAAAATACAAAATCACCCGAATAATTCTGAACGTAAGCGTACCGACATAAAATTAACGCGTCATTATGTTCAATTTTCATATACAGCGGAAAAACATCTCCTAAATTTTTTAAATATCCTGAATACTTTATTGTCAATAATATTGTAAATAACATTAGTTAATTGAACGGCGTAGATGAGAATATAATAATTATTTTCAACTTCTTCGCTACATTACCCGCGTAGTTATTAATCTGGTAGCAAATAAAGCTAGATAAACGAGGGAAAATTAAATCAAGGAATAGAGGCGAGACATGCGTAAGAACATGATCAGGTTAGTAAGAGAAGAGTATTCATCTTTGAAGAGGAAGTGAGCATTGAGAAATAATCTGAGTAAGGAGTACAAAATGGAAGACAGAAAGCTTGGCGCTATAGCACTGAGGAGACTGATCAGGTACGAATGGGTCTTGTATGACCGAGCCAAAATCTGCAGAAGATAACGGGGTTTTTTTCTGCGGTTTAAAGCGAAATCTTCCGTGGTAAAACGAAATTCTTCATTTGGCGAAGCTAATTTAACGAGGAGATGGATTGCCACTTTTGTTGTCACGAAGCAAAAAGTCTCGACTTGACATAATTACGTATACATCGCAATAGCTGGAACTGCGACGTTTTTGGGATCGTCAACGATTGTAATTCATTTATAGTTATGTATTTCTGTTTAATTTTATTTTTAAGAGTAATTGACGTCTAATTTGTGATCAAATTTTATAAATTAGTAAAGACTTCCTGACGACGTACGACCGGAATAATTATTTTTAAATTATTCTGACTCCATGTGTTAGCGTTTTTTCTTAACGTTTTTTTTTTAATATTTCTTCTGTAATTATTGCAACGTATTTTAAGAATCAGCTATTAACTATAAGTTAAAATTTTTCTTCTTCTGATGCCGTATCCTCAATTAATGTTGGCGATTATCTCTCTTGCTTCCAATCTGTTGAATAACATCCTCAATAGGGTGTTTCTGTATTAAATCCTGTCCATTCTTTCGCATTAATCAACCATGTTTTTCTTCTGCTTACTTTTCCCCGCTTTTCCAGTGATGTATCAATTATCAATTGTAACATTTTCAAGATGTGCCCGACGAAAGCTATTTTTCTTTTCTTAATAGTTCTTTCTAACTCTAATCTTTTATTATTTAGTCGTTTCAGTATTTCCGCATTTCATCTATCCGTCCATGATAGCCCCATCTCAAATGATCTTAATCTATTTAGCGTTGATTTTTTGATCCTTCCATTCCATATAGAGTTATAATTATAATTCTTAATTTATTCGTTAAGAAATTCGTATTTCGTAGGCGATACGTTTTATAATTTTATTTATGACCATATATTTCTATTAAAAAATATACCATCATTCTGATACAGAAATACGTTCTTTTTAGTTTTAATTAAAGTCTTTGCGTATTTTACCAGTTCGGAAAACTAATACGTTCCGAGTCAGCGGAGAAAAATACGACGGATTGTGTAAAACGCGTTGATTGAGAAAACCCGGTACGAGAAATAACTTATCGATGTCTAGAAGTTTTAAGTATAAAATAATTTCATTCGCTTAATATAAAAAAAAGAATTCTCTATTCGCGTATTGTAAAATTTAATATTGTCCGGATGAAACTAAAACGTAAATTTCGAACTACACCGGAAATTGTAACTTCTTAGGACCTCCGTAGGAATGCATAATTTTGACGATGCATTCGGGTACGATTTAAAGGGCGCGTAGACACGTTTGAACAAGTTGTCTGTGTACAGAATTCCGTAGAAAACCGATAGAATATGCAAACCAATACGCGGTGGTTTGCCATTACCAATAACACTTTTTAGTTACCTTCCAGCAATGGTCTTCTTTGCCGAGTTGCACGTTGTTAAATATAGTGCGCAGTGAAATATTCCACGGTAAAATTAGTCACGTTACCATTCTGAGATTTGTAATAGATAAATTACCATTTCTGTTTTTTTAACTTTTATTAGTTTTCTCGTTTATTTTATTTACTTTTTTTTTTTCTAAATTTAAATCGAAATAAAGAAAAACTATACCTTGACTTTCAAAATATAACCCGCCGAATATAATTACTAATATTGCGACCATTTTCCCGGCTGTAAAAGTATTTTGAACGATCGTAGCCAACTGAACGCTACTGCAATTTATATACGATATAACGGCTGAGAACGTCAAATTTCGCAATGAAACAAAACGAATACAATTTTTTATTTTACTAAAAAAAAAAAAAAATAAACAAAAAAGAAATTAAATATTTAGCGTTTTTTAATATTATTATTCGATTAACGCAACTTACGCACGCAAATATCTCGCGCGAGTAATAATCAAATCGAACGGTTTATTTCTTCTACGTGAATAATTAGCTCTGAGCACAATTTCCTTATATAAGACGACCCAGAGAAGACAGACAGTTTTGTTTCTTGAATAGCGCAGTTAGTCACGTTTAGTGTACACACGAGAAATTCGTTTTAATTCGTTTTTGTATAGTGTTCAAGTTATCTCAGGGTATCCTATAATGAGAAAGAGCGCGCGACGGATAAAAAAACACGTAATGAACAAAAATAAAACGGTTCGTACCCCCATAGACGTCGATCGAGTTCGGCCAGCGATCATTCGGATTCGCATCTACCTCACTGGAAAGCATAAAATTTATCGTAGAAGAAATACAAGTTTAAGTACATACTTCTACGGCACGCTGTGTAGCCCATTCTAAGTAGGACTGCTCTAAGTTTGAACAAACTTATCCGACGATGATTCAATTATAATTTCTTCGTCTCTGTTTTTCGAAAACATTGCGATTGGAAGTTGCTTCTTTTCTCGTTTCATGTCACCCCATTTGGCTCTTGTTAGGAACATTACATCGTTTCTGACGTTAATACTGCGTTTTAAAAGTTGTCATTCACATGTCGTTCTTGCATCAGCTATCGTCAATGATTTCCAACGTAACTGTCGAAGGAATTTTTCGAGAGTATGAGGACTTGATGCACTTGATAGTCACTCGATCAATAATCAGGTTGTATTGGGTGAAAAAAAAAATAGCCTATATTGATGCTGGTAATTTCTTCAGGACGACCAGGAGCATTATCTAAAACCGCTTTGAAACGCGATCCTTTATCCTTCTTTTCCTAATATTGTTTTACGTCTTCGATTAAACCGTTCAGTAGATCAAACGATTGTGATAACTAGATTGTATTGTTTGCCACATTCACTATTACATTATTTTATTAATATCGCAATTTTTTTCCGCTCTGCTAATTTTTGTAAATCGTAATCTAAATTAATATGTTCTACATTTGTTACGTTAATTTGATAATGGCTTAGCGAAAATGATTTGAACTCCGTTTTTGTTGTTAATTTTTTAAAAATCGCTACATTCCGCACTTTTCAAATTAAATTCGTATATATTCGAATTAATTAATATTACCAATAGTGAGAACGGCGATTATCTTAACGGAGATATCAGACGGTAAGTGACAGTCGGCAGTTAAATATTGAACCAAATACTGCGCGAAACTAAGACAAATGATAGCAGTTTGAGAAGGTTTTAGTACTAAAGCAGACATCCACGAGAACATGTAAGCTGAAAATGGACCGAACGCGTCCATAAAATAAGCGTACTCGGCGCCCGAAGATGGATTCATGGTTCCTAATTCGGCGTAAGCGAAAGCTCCTGAAAGATTAAACATTTGACAGTTAATAACTCGGTTTTTATTAATAATCATAATTATTATCGATAAACTAAACGCTGACGCTAACAAATGGGTTTTATAAAATAGATAGGTAAATAACTAAAGACATATAAGGATAATTATACATGGATGTATACAAAATAATATTAGATTTATATATATAAGTGGCCAGTGCTACTAACGCAGAAGGATTATTTAAGCACAAGAGGTATGCAATAGAGTACGGAAGGAAGTAATATCTTGATTAAGGTTTCTCTATGTGCACTATATAGATTGCCTGAAAAAATGACATGATTAATGTCTGCTGTCGAACCCAACGGGGACTGGCGAATACTGGAACTAACCAGCCCTATCCGTGGAGATGGCTCGGCGTAGATTATTGACCTAATACGAATTAAAATGGGAAAAAAATTACGGGTCGGTATTGCATGTGGAGGCTTAATTAGAAAGGGAGATTGTTCGGGTAAACTTGTTTGAATTCGCTTATAGAAATTGTTACGAGTAGCATTGGAGCTCCAGCGATGAAACAAATCCGCCTTTGCAGACGCAGCTAAACATGTTGAAGGAATCGCAAGGATCAGTAGGCCTCTGGAGGCCCGCATTTTGGCTGCCTGATCACAAATTTCGTTATCTTTGATCCCGATGTGAGCTGGGATCCATGTAAATTTCACATGGACATTCTTTTGTTGTAGATACATTATCTATTATTGCCAGAAAAATAACTCTATTAGTTTTGAATGTACGATTGGAATTTTGGATGGCATTCAGCACACTTAAGGAATCAGATAGAATAAGTACATTATAATATTGACTCGTGCAAATTGCAAACTCGTAAGAAATGAATCGAATTGTCGCTATCTACGAAGAAATCTACGCTATTATATTAGAAATGTATAACCCGATACATTCTTACCTAATAGAGACACTATGCCACACAGTATCCAAATAACGATTCCGATATTTGCCGATCCGGTACGCATCAACAATCCCGATGGCGATATGAAAATTCCGGACCCTAAAAATAAACAAAAAAAAAAGTGCATCTTTATCCGACCGTTGTCGACTTTGCTGAATTAAATTATTCTCGAAAAATACGTCGACTGATAGTAATTATTATACTTTTATAAATTTAGTGCTGACGAGAATCTCATAGTTAACAACGAGAGCCGACACAGCCAGCAGCCGACCGTCTGTAATTACAATCAGCGATACGTTTTGATTTTTTGTAGCTTTCCGTTCATATGTTGAACCGTTGCTAGCGGGTAAACCTCTAATGTTAACGAATTTTCGGATAGTTCGAATGTTGCTAGACACGACCCACCACCCCGGAAATTTTTGTCTATCAATTTGGAAATGCATCCGCGCAGCTCGCGACCGTAGAACCATATGAATTGTAATATCATGTTGCGGAAGAATAATTTTTTATTAACAGATAACGACGTATAGGTCCAAGTAAATACAATATAATTGTTTGTCGATTTCTGCTTTTACATCAGCTGCTACTCAGCAGGAGATGTGTCCAATTTGGAGTCGTTCAGTATATGCCAAAAAAAAAAAAAAAAATTATAAATGTTGCTCCGAACGAAACGTGAGGCATAATTACAGACTGCTTAACACCGCGAAACAAGTTGTACGAATACATTGGCGTTGCATAACGTTAGGTAGCAACGAAAGAAAAACGATGGAAAATAATAAACAACGAACGCCACTATACAGGACTTGCTAAATGTTAAAATCGAGACGTAGTTCAAGGGACGATCGAAGGGCTGGAAAACTCGGCAAAATTTGAAATACTAGAAGCTGAGAGAACTGATTAACAATATGACGGAATCTCCTCTAACAGGAATTAAATTTTACTTTATAGCGCGCCTTGAACGGAATAAGAAATACAATTTAAACTAAATTTCGGAAAAAAATCGATGATAATGAAGAATAACGAATCGATCAAGTTGGCACATTCGATGCGGATAAATTATGTTCCGATATGGACGAAGAAACTTTGAAATTTTTGGTATATATTGGTCGCAGAAAGGTTTATGATCGTATATGTTGTAATAATCGCTGTGTGACGACAAAATTAAGTTTAATTTATAAATTTGATGGTCAGCATCGCAATTATCTACGACAAAGTAATCAAACATGAGGTCGGCGCACCCAATAACCCCAACCTATGCAAGGTCAAGCTGTTTCCGATGCTTCAATCTCCGTAATTCATCGGAAGTGTCCAAGAGATCCTTAGCAAGTATACGTTTGGCTGACTTTCAAGCTTCGGCTATATGTGTTCTAATATTAAAGTTCGATATAGATAAAAAGAATTTTGCGACGTTATTTTTCTACTTATCGAGATTCGGTGTTTTTCAAAATCAATTTTTGTGTCAGTAAATATGACACACACGGTTGAATTATAACTCGTTTGTCACTATCATCTTCTATTTGTAAAATTAATCAATCGTCGGATCAGTAGTAGTTTAGAACTCTCGAGAAACTCTAGCATGGGTATCGTCGGTGCAGATTGTAATTTGATAAAAACATTATTCCTGCCTGAATTTTGCACAATCGCTTGAAAATAAAGATTTCATAATATGGAAGTACTCTAATAGAAATGTGTTTGGATTTATATAGCAGCCGTGAACTCTGTCAAATATCTGCTTAACACCGAGGAAGAGCGAAAAACAATTCTAAATTTAAGAACTTAAATGCGAATATTAAATTTTCTCACTCGATTATATGCTATAATGATGTACGAATTTCTTTTAACGCTATTAATTTTCCAAGTTTTTATACGAAAACTAAAGGCGAACATTTAAATTATTACATCGCTATTATATTACTACGTTCGTGATTGCTACGCGAAAAAATTTATTCTATCAGCATACCGATTTAATTTCCCTATATTCAGATAGAATCATTTACTTCGCATATTTTTCGGTATACTAATATCTGAATGAATGGATTTATAATACACCAGTCGATTACAACAAATCGGAATCGCGCCTACCATATATATTACGACTGTTCGGATTAACGTTTTTAACCAAAAAATTAACGGAATCCGTTAAAAAGTGCTCCGAAAAATTGGAAAATAAAAAAAAAAAAAATTATGCCTAAATATAATAATTTTTCGAACGAGCTGACAAGTTTATTATCATCATCATGATCACTGCCCCTTACAGGAAATTGCCGTCCATTTCCAATTCATATCTGTCAGTTCTCTGACGTTGGTACAGAGCCAGTTGTTCGGTAGATTTGCTGTTATCAGATTGTCTTTTTGCTCTTATTACTTTTCCTCGTGTAGTGAATGTCGCTTCCTCGGATTTTACGCTATATATATTTGATTTTCTTAATATCTACCGTTTTTCGATTTATTAACCCTCGAGACCTTCTCATTGGTTAGGTAATATTTCCGTGATAACAATCTTCGATAGCAGCACATTTCAAAAGCAGATAATTTTTTTTCGTCATATTCCGCGCTCATAGTCCTCATTTCGCACGTACTTCAACGTAGACTATATGTAGCATATCTCATTATTCTTTTAGTAGGTATCTTTTGATTGATTTATTTACGTTTTAAATATCTTCAGTTCAGATCTTGATTGTATGTCGTGGATTCTATTCATTCCATATTTTAACCCGCCTTTGTCTATTCGATCGATCATCTTCTGCGTTTGCGTTCCTGCGTCAACGATTATCGCTAGATCTTTAATTCCATTTTTCCAATTTACGATTCTTTCATCTTTTCGTTAACATACACGTTGAATAGCCTCGGCAACAGATGGCGACTCCTTTCTTTATACTACATTTATTTTTCGAGTACTCCGTTCTAATATTGAAATCGGCGTTTCGATTGAGTTTATTATAATCGACGTTAATTTAATTTCATTTAATACAACTTTTCAAGATAGTAATAAATTTTTATAATATACCAATTAAAAAGCGGACGATGCGAATTCTATGTTTTTTGTTGTTTCTTTTGTATTTAAAATTGTAATTTATAAATATACTTTTAAACTTTCACGGTTGATATCCACACGTGTCTATGATTTGTTTTTCGGTGTAAACCGTGTTAGTAATTTTTTTCCCTTGTGACGTTTCGAAAATACTTACAGTTTTCATTATCAAACTGAGAGCGGTTAAGAAAGTGCAACATACGATTATGCTTAGAAGAGCGCAATCTTGACTTAATGTTGTCCAGATTTGTTGATAAACTGGCGCCTGCAGTGGCTTCGCAACAGTGCGCAGGGAATCATGAAATACAATTTATAGATAAATATAACTGTAGAATTGTTCGTTGAAATTTTTTAAACATTAAAATTTTAACAAAGACTACGGATACCAACGTGGCTGCCAGTCATTGCCCCAATGAGAAAAAAATAAGTTATAATAAAAACAGCGGTTAGTCACGAAAACAACTCCCACGCATAATGATACGTATTGATAAACAGATGTGCACACAACAGGGTGCCCGTTTATCAAAAAACGTGGACAACATGAAGTCAAGATTGAGCTCTTCTTAGCACAATCCTATAAATATATACCTTCACTTTCATAACCGTTTTCATTTTGATAATGGAGCTTGTATATGGGAAAAAAATACGAGCATGGTTTACACCGAAAAAATCATACACGTTTTTGTAATTTATAATTTATATAACCTCGAATATGACGTCGCGAAAGAGTATGTACACTAATCGCTGAAAAATATTGAAAAAATGACAGGAGAAAACTACAGAAAAATGAACGAAAAGAGAACAGAATTGATATTTACCGTTCAATGATCTACGTCTTCGTTAGTAGAATCTTTAAGATTTCTTTCATTTCATCGCCGGTGACGTCATTACGATTCATTATTTATATTTCAAATTTATATTTACGTTGAACAAATCGTACTGTAATGAAATTAATTTAAGAAAATTAAATAATCGAGAAATAATCTATACTTACCTATCATGGTGCCTACGATTAAAGCAACCCCACTGAACAGTCCCACCCGTCTCTTGAGGTGAATAGCGTCATCCTTAATTGAATTCGACCTCTCCAATTTGTTTTCAACAACTTTTTCGCCCGTATCTTCGATCGTATTCTCATCTAGAACAAGAAACCTTTGTTGTTAGCGAGAAAGAGAAAACGTCTAGACGGCATTTTCAATTATTTAACGGAAAAAACTGAAGAAGTGAAACTTAAAGACGTGTTATTACTTATTTAACGAACTCGCTATATATTTTTTTTTAATACAGCTCCTGAAAAAGGTAGCCGCTTTATTTCTGCGATCTTAGATCTAAACTAAATAAGCTGTATTTATATATAGAATAACATGCGCCGAGGAATAGCCCAATGACAAAACTCTGCTAATTATATTAATCGGTAACGACTAATAGATGAGGTTTGATACATTTCAGCCTTTCTAAGATCCAGATCACTAGGCAAAAGTGCCGATGCCTCTGGTTTAAGATGGTAGAAAAACCGTTTCTGATGCTGACGAGCATAAATCATATATTATTTCATCGATCCATTTGATCCGTAGATCTGCATGGAGTGCGTCATTTCGTTGAAACCAACGAGCATTAGTACTAAATCGAAGAAATTTATTTTCAGCCGTTTGAAGTACTATTCGATTCGATGCTTTAGCACATCCCCATATTAAGTCCATATTGAACATATAACAGTTTTATATATTATGAGCTTGTTTTCTAGCTTCATTTTAGAGCGATGTCCATTAAGCCAGTACATTTGACTTTTCTTACTTCGTATTTGGGCAGCTTTATGAACGATATGTGTTGTCCATATCAATTTTGAATCCATATGCATACCTAAGTATTTCACAAAATTTTCAACTAGAACTTGCTGGTTATTAATGTGGAAACATATAACATGGATCCCGCTTGTGTAAGACACGAACATGTTTCCGTTAATTTAACTGAATTTTCCAATCCTTCATCCATTCTTCGACATGATCCAGAGCACGCTGCAGATTATCATTTGCTACCACTTGGGAATGACAGACTGCTAAGATTGATGTATCATCAGCAAATATTGCTGTTGTTGTATCCTATATCGATGGTATGTCTGCTGTGTACAATAAGTACAAGATAGATCCTAAAACACTACCTTGAGGAACCCCTGGTTGTATCGGGCTAACAGTTGATATAGCCTCTTCATATAATATGCAAGATTCACGCTCGGATAAATACAATTGTACAATACTACATAGGTTTGTAGGTATACTGCGACTTAATTTAATAATAAACTCACGATATCGTACAACTTTCACAAAGAAAGGGAATGCATTGTCCGCTATGCTTACCTTTATGTGGCGACGACTCAAATGTTTTCGATCTCAAATCTATGTCGCACATACATCGTTTGTGCAGCGAAGATTTGAACGAAATAAGGGATAGCCATTCGCGCATGCGCAAGAGAAAATACAAACGCAAAAAAATTGTGTGTGTATATATATATGTATATATTTGTGTGTATGTGTGTGTGTATGTGTGTGTATGTGTGTGTAAGAGAAAGAGAGAAACGACGACAGCAGTGCGCGCATGCGCAAGAGAAGAATATGAACGCGCAAAAAAATTTGTTCGTGTATATATATATATATATATATATATATATATATATATATATATATATATATATATGGAAGAGCCCGACTACTAGGCCTTGCACATGCATCTATGTGTATAAACCTTTGGTTCGTCGTTTACAGGTTAATTCCCCATTTTTCACTTCAAAATGAGGAAGGAATTATATATTTTTTCTCTCTTAAATAAGGCGACATTTACGTATCGATTCGAAAAAGAATTTTGCGCAATTGATTCAATTATTTTCGCGAATATATTTTATAAGTTTTTCATACTTCAATTTTCTAGCATTTAAAAATCTTAAAATTTCTTTATTGCCGTCGTTACGTTAAAATATTTATGTAATACCGAGGTCAGCTTCTTCTTATCGCACGCGTCCAACTAGTTAATTTCCTTAAACCATTAGACATTATCAATTTTACTCCTCCGGAATAGATAAGGTACATAATTCAACGTCTGCCGAGGTTGTCCACACGGACGTGTTATTAATTCTGACCTGTTTTCATGATATGCACGCATGGACTTTGGCCCATTCTATTGATTAAGAATTCGACGTACCTTCGAACTGGGATCATTCATCAATCGCATGTTTTTGACGTTATTGCTATTTTCACTCCCCGTTGTGGACCGAGGTAATAAGTTTAATCATGAAATGTCCGAACATTTCGCATAGAAATTGAATCTGTTATTTCCATATTAATATTTGGAGTTCGCGTATTGTAGTTTACTACTCGTGTTCGTATTTGTGTTTATTTTATTTTATTCGGTCGTTGCGGAGGCAGGCTTAGGCTTATACAGTTCCTTGTGTGTAACAGAAATTATCGACTACATATATAGTCGATAAATGTCTAAAGCTGGAGCTGCGGGCAGGGGAGAATCGTCCCCTGCCCCCCAAGTAAGCACCGTCGGTCGTGGCGGTGGTAATACACATCGTAATATCAACGTTAAAAACGGTGGTAGTAATAATAATGTTATCTATAGCAATAATGGGAATAGGTTCAACAATAGTAGTTTTAATGATACTGATAGTGATAGTAATAATAATAACAATGATAATAGTCGTAATAATAAAATTGATGGTAATAATAGCGTGGGTATTAGTAGTAGTAGTGGTAGTGGTATTAATGGTAATAAGCATAATAATCCGTGTAACATTAGAGATAAGAAATCAAATCTTAATATTTCTAACGAGGCTATTATAACAGATGTCGGTTCCGACGAAATTATTTCGATAAATAATATTCGCGTAGAACCGAGTTCTGAAATTGTTAAAGATACTTTATGTAATATTAACATAAATCCTCGTGTACAAGTTACGATATCCCCTACATCAATTAATATTTTTCCGAACGATTTTCAGGGACCAATTATAGTTTTGATAGAAGGAATAAATAATAATATTGGCAACCTTCATCCTATGTCGTTGGCCAAATTAATTCATAATAAAATTACGGGTCTTAAATGTATGACAAGGAGTGGTCGTAACCAAGTTAGACTAATATTTAATTCCGTGGTTCATGCTAATATGTTTCTCCTTGCAGAGGGTATCCACAAAGAGCTTAACATACGTTGTTTTATTCCTCAAACGTTACTCTTTCGTTTTGGCATTGTAAGGGACGTTCCGATCGACCTTACAATCGAGGAACTCACCGCATCCTGTACTGCAAGTGTTAAAATAGATCACATACGTAGACTCAATAAACGAAATCAGGATGGTTCCTTTTCTCCTATTCCACTTATTGAAATAAAGTTCTGCGGAAATTTATTACCCGATTGTGTTCATTTTTTCGATTATTATTCATGTAAAGTAGAACCTAGCATTAGGAGACCAAAAATGTGCAACAATTTCCTTAGATTCGGCCATATTAGTAAACTTTGCCGTAGCAAAACTATTTGCGGGTTTTGCTCTGGTAGTCATAAATCATCGGATTGCCAAATTAATCGTGAAACCTCGTCATCAGCTCTGTTTTGTTCCAGATGTAGGGGTAACCACTCCGCTTTCGATCGCGGCTGTCCAGTTTATCAGGAACAACTCAAGCTACAGAAAGTTATGGCAGTAGAAAATGTTTCGTTCTCTGAAGCTAAGTTGATTTGTAAGGGGGCTGTGGTCACTCCTGCATTTTCATTTGCTGAAGTGACAAATAACAAAAATTTCCCAGAGTTGCGTACAAGGACCAGTTCCTTTAAACGTAGAAGAAATAGCAGTGGCTCAGGTTCTTCCAGTCGCCACTACAATAATGGTAACAGTAGTAATAATAATAATAATAATAATAATAATATCAGCAATTATAATGGTAATAGTAATAGTAATAATAATAGGAATAAGAAAAATAACAAGAATATTGTTGATAGAAGTCAAATTTGGGGTAATCATTATTACTCTAATTTAGCCTTAAACGTTAAGTCAAGATCAGTGTATCCACCAGAAGGGGATGACGCTGTTATCTCATTAGCCGAGCCTATAATTAATAATGTATCCTTGTCTTCAAATCCTAAAGTTCCTCAACCTATTGATAACCAAAATAAATCATCTTTCGTTCTAACCCATCCTCCTTCCGATCTCTTGGTGCCCGCACTTTTGTCCACGCTACAAAAATTCCAGATTCCTCACTTGGAGAATAAGCTCGAATCAATAATTCAAATGCTTCGTTCTCCTTAGACATGTGTGTAAATATGTGTATAAGTATGTATGTGTATATGTATGCGTGGGTATCTCTGTGTGTATGTGTATGTTTGTGTGATTGTAAATATGTATACGTACGCTTACGTGTATATAATCTTTCTTTCGCTGGTCAGCCATATTTTGCTCCGTTATCTCATAATCAGTATAATAATTTGTATATGCGAAAAGACCTATCCCTTATAACTACGGATGGTCGAGCATACAATTATGCGAATAGACCTATTCCTGTCATCCAGGACGGTCGAGCATAAAATGAAACTTAATATTTTACAGTGGAACTGTCGCAGTGTGAAAAATAACTGTGACAGCCTTGATAGATTAATTGATGAATACGAAGCTGACGTAGTGTTATTATCGGAGACATGGCTTGAACCCATTGAACAATTCGAGTATAAAAATTTTACTACTTATAGAAACGATAGACAGGATGGATATGGTGGCGTGGCAATTTTAGTGCGGGACCACATCACGTCCTTTCCTATTCCTTGCAGTTTATCGCAGGATAGCTCGAATTTCATACAATTGATAGGCACCAAGATCAATATAAATTCGTCTTTTTATATTCATATTTATAGTATATATGTTAAACCTTCCTCTCGTCCAAATATTTCTATTTTCTCAGATATTTTTAATTCATTGAAAACTCCATTCATTATCGGTGGCGACTGGAATGCGAATAATGTAGCCTGGGGTAGTTCCACAAATAATTATTTAGGGAATGTGTTATATGAAGCCTATTTGAATGTTGACTGCTGCATCTTGAACGATGGCAGTCCAACTCATTTTGGTAGGCCCGGAACTGTTGCCAACCCGTTAGATTTGACATTTTGCTCGCCTACATTTGGTCTAATAGCTAGCTGGAAAATTATCCCAGACACTTCAGGGAGTGACCACTGCCCCATATTAATAGAAATAGGTATAAATGAGGTACAGGATAGTTACAGATTTTTTGATCAGTCCCTAGGAAAAAGGTGGAACTATATTCGTACGAATTGGCAATGGTTTTCTGCTCAGCTTCAGAAACATGATTTAAATATATGCAATGAGACTGACCCTAGGATCCAGTTCCAGTTGTTATATGAAGCTATCAGCGAAGCCCTATCAAAATCGTCACCAACTATAAAGGAGCGTGAATATAAGAAAACAAGGAAAAGTAACTCAAGCCTTTGGTGGTCAGTTTCCTGCCATCGCGCAGCTTGTGATAGAAGGAGAGCTTTTTTACAATATAAGGAAAATAGTTCTGTTGAAAATTATCTGCACTGGAGGAAAATTAATGCTTTAGCTAAGCGGGAATTTAAACTTACAAAAAGGAAGAAGTGGCAACAGTTTTGCATGCAATTCAATCGACAAACATCTATCTCTAAGGTATGGGAATTATCTAAATCGTTCAGGAGTTCTTCTTATAATAAAGTTAGACAGTTGTCAGAGGACAATTGTTATTCATTTGTTGAGTCACTGGCTCCACCTCATGTACCTGAACTAGAAGAAGTTATAATACCTGAAAGTAGCCCCTCGGATCACTTTTTAGATGCTCCTTTTACTGAAAAGGAGGTAGCTTACATTTTATCAACGAAGGATTCAACATCGCCAGGATACGATGGTGTTTCTTTCGAAGTATTAAAAAAGCTGCCGGAAAATTTTTTTACTATCTTCGTTCACATTTTAAATAAAGTTTGGCAAACTAAATCGATTCCAAGTTCTTGGATGATTTTTGTTATCGTCCCTGTGCCTAAGAAAAATGGATCACTTAGACCAATTGCATTAGCCTCTTGTTTTAGAAAAATTTGTGAATCCGTTATAGCTTCGCGTCTCAACTGGTGGTTAGAGCATAATGAAATCCTTCCAACTAATATGTATGGTTTTCGAAATAACACCAGTACATTGGACTGCGTGGGTGATTTAGTTGGTAATATATATAACAGTATCATTAATAAAGAATACAATATTACTGTTTTCCTCGATATAATGAACGCCTTTAACAACGTACATTTGCCCACTTTACAGCAGAAACTGTTGTCCCTAGGCATTCCAGAGCATTGCTGCCACTTCATTAGTAGACTATTTTCGCAACGCCACATTTTAATAAGTTCATCGTCCACCAGATACCATCGAGTGGTATATAGGGGAATTCCTCAGGGTTCTTCCCTCAGTCCGTTGCTTTTTAATTTATATATTTCAGAACTGGCACACGTGCCTTTGTATTCCAAAACTCTCCTTTATGCCGATGACATTGCGGTATTTAGTTCCAATACATCATTTTCCGACGCCGTATGTAATATTAATATGGATATTGATTTAATCGAACGCGTTCTTTATAAGTTGGGGTTAACCTTAAGTCCCCAGAAAAGTGCGGCAGTGGTTTTTACTTACAGACATCTCACAGTCAATAACTTCTCTATCACAGCAGAAAATGGAGTTATTCCCTTTTGTAAGTCAATACGGTATTTGGGTATTACGTTGGATACGCGTTTAACATGGAGGCCACATATTGAACATCTTATAAAAACTATTAACCGCGCCGTTAACATTCTACGTAATTTATACAATACTCGTTGGGGTGGTGATCCTTTCATACTGTTGACTCTTTATAAGTCGCTAATTCGTTCTAAAATGGAGTATGGTTGTGTTTTTTATGGATCTGCAGCTGAATCATTGTTAAATAAGCTTGATCGTGTGCAAAATGAGTGTGTGAGGCTCTGTATTGGTGCAGTTAGAAGTACTCCGATACCGGCATTGTTGGCAGAGTGTAAGATTCCTCCGTTACAGCTGAGACGGAGTTATTTAGCATTAAAGCTCTTGATCGGTAGAATGTACATAGATCGCTTTCCGCTATACAATTTATTCTACCACATTTATTCCAACTGGCGGTTTTCAAACAGCAAAATGCCTCTGCTGGCTTCGGTTTTACCTAGGTTGGATGAATTTCAGGTGCAGACTATGCGAATTCATATACCCATCCAATTTATGTTACCTTATTCATACAATTTTGCCAATAAAATAACATTTTTCTTTCCAGAGAACTACGTCCATTGGCCTCCCCCACTGATCCGGGCTACATTTAATAATATTATCGCTGAAAATTTTCCTACGCATATCCTTGTTTATACAGATGGATCGAAGTCATCTCAGGGAACTGGTGCAGCAGTTTATATCCCTTCTCTTAATATTAGCAGTGCATACAAATTATCTGATCTCTGTTCCTCATTTACAGCTGAGTGTGTGGCAGTATTTCTTTCTTTGTCGTCCTTAATTGATGCGAATCTTCCAGGTAATTATCTCGTTGTTACCGACTCACAGAGTATTTTAAAGGCTATTGAATGCAAAGGGAAGGTGTCAGATTCATTGATTTCAGTCATCTTGTTGAAACTTAGTCAGCTCGAAAACCTCAGTATATTTGTGTCATTCTTGTGGGTACCGGGACATCGAGGAGTCCCCGACAATGAAATGGTAGATGCAATAGCTAAAAGGGGTTCTTCTAGTGGTGTTTTATTCTCTTCAGTTTCTTCTCGTGACGTCATTCACTTTACACAGTCTGTTCATAAAAAGCACTGGGATCAGACATATATGGAGTGCATACAGCGGTCGCCTCTTACTGCGTATTATCAGCTGCAGCCGTCTCTCCCTAGGTTCCCATGGTTCTACGTTTTCAAAAACATCAAGCGGAGAGGAATTGTGCTTATCAGCAGATTGCGGTTTGGGCATTGCTTGTTGCCTGACCGCCTGTTCGTTATGCAGCTTAGAGATAATCCGTATTGTCCTCTACATGCTGGTCGTGTAGTCTGCAACCCCGATCACGTGTTCTTCGAATGTCCTTCATTAACAGCACTACGTTCTGAACTGTATCTCAAATTACTTTACGCATCTCGTGGTGGTCCTCCTTATAATGTAATGTCCCTTCTACATGTTGAGAATCTAGATTTATTCCCGGACATAGCGACTTTTCTCGAGAAGTTGTCCGAGTTCATAAGAATATGAGTTAGTGATTATTACGGCTCCACGTTGGGTAAGCTGTAAAGGCATCCCCATTAATAAAAAAAAATAAAAAAAAAAAAAAAAAAAAAAAAAATAGCTGTTGACATACGTTGTTAACGCTCAGTTAGAGTTAATAGTTATGCAAGCATTTGAAGGTACAGACTAGGAGAAGAAAAAGTTAAAAATTCGTTAATAACCAAACGATAATCGCGGGAATAGCGAATGTGTTTTAAAAGATGATACGGCGTTTAAATAAAGTAGTGAAGGTATTCGATATGATAATAAATGTACAACAGAGAACACAAAGAGAACGACGAGTGAACGGAAACTTCCCCATTTTTCATGAAAATGGATGGAGAAATAGGTCGAGCAAGGGCGGAGGTTTAAACACCTAGTAAGTAAGTAAGTAAAAGTGTATTTACAATAATTAAATTTACATGAACAACAAACTTAGTATACTACGTGTATCGAAAAATTACATCTCATATGCATATAATAAAATAGATAATTATATAATTTTTTTTTTTTATCAAACAAAACAAAATATAATTTCAGGAAAAACCACCACCAAAACCTGAATACACATTATATCGGCCTCTTAAATAATAATAATAATACTTATTATTAGAATGCTAAAAACTAAATAAAGTAATAATAAAAGTAAAAATAAAATAAAAATAGAATAAAAAACGCTGGTACTATAGTAAGGTATTATCCTCTTATGTTTGTACCGTTTATATTTTAATTGTAAACTAGTACGATTATAATCGCCAATATTATTAATAATGGGATCTTGATTGAGTTTACAACCTTCAAAAAATCTCTTTGTGTGTTGGATAATAATATCCTCGATATACGATAATTTCAATGTGTCATGCATACTATCAATTCTATTGTACAGAGGGCTTTAAGTATTATTCTACAGCACTTATTTTGAAGTCTTTGTAATTTACCTAAATTAGAACTACTTGCATAAGACCATACGGGACACGCGTATAACATTTTAGGCATAGTAATACTTTTATAAATAATTAGTTAACTGAATTAACGTGACAACGTTTATTAAAGACCGGGTATAATTTGAATAGGGATGCATGAATTTTATTTGATACGTATTCAATATGTTTCGAGAAGGTAAGTCCTTTATCTAATATTACACCTAGATATCTAACATGAGTTTTCCAATCTATAACTTTATTATTTATAAGGACTGGAGTAAAAGATCGCGGTCTTCTTTTAGTGAATAAGATAGATTCAGTTTTTTCAGTTAGATTATAACAAAAGATGATTCTGAAATTAATTATAGAATTAAAAGTGCGCGTTTCAAGAAAAACACGGAATATTAAAACGAAAGTCGATATCGTTGAAGCTCTGAAAAGTAATAATGAAGATACACGTGTGGTCGATAACCCTTCTTGGTACTGAAACCTGGATAATAAATAAAGTGATTATGAATAAGTTACAAGAATGCGGAGTTGAAAGAAAACTAAATTGACAAGCTGGGTAGAAAACATAAAAAATGAACAAGCATTACGACAAATCGAAAATAATTCAATCGGAGAAGAAAAACACGATTAATTTGGATGGATCATCGGCATGGGGGATTACTTCAAAATATTCTTAAAGGTAAAATCGAAGAATCCGTAGCAGACCCAGAAGCACATTTACAATAAACCCCGTTAAAAGGCATCGGGTTAAAGAACTACGACGAATTAAAAAGAGCTGCAGAAGATCGGGAAAGGATGTGTAAGTTTACTATCATGACAATGAAGCAGTCCAAGAATGTAACAATGATGGTGATGATGTAATGATGATTTTCACATTTAAAACGTGAAAACGATTAATATCCACAGCAACGTTTATATCGGAAGTAATATCTGTGTTTATAATTTCTAGTAACTCGAATAGAAAATATAGCAAATGATACTTTAATCAAATTAGAAATTTGGTTAGATAGCGTTAAACTAAAATCATCAATCGAAAAGAGTTTTGTCACATTTTTCACAAATTCATTTAAATCGAAGAGAAACAACATTAAAATAAGATTTAAGAATTCAATTCTTAAAGTAGTTGAATACTTTAAATACTTAGGTATTATCATAGATAACAGATTAACTTTTAAATACCAACTCGATAACATAATATTAAAAATGGAAATTAAATACTGTAAAATGTTACGAGCCCGTCAAAAGAGATGGGACTTCAGTTACAAGTACATAATTGGATTATACAAATCACTGATTACAAACACCTTACTGCTCTATTAAACCGAACCGGCTACTAGAAGTTAAAAACAGTAAAGAAAAAACATTTCGGTATACAGAGAAAATTTCTAATAAACGCATGTAGGGTATATAAAACAATTTCACACAGCTCGTCTGTAGTTATTGCTAAGATACTTCCTCTCGAACTTCTTACGTTCAGTAGGGCAGTCATGTTTGCCATTAAAAACGTGGACTTCTTTCCATAATATCTTAATGAGCAGTTAATAGAAGAAACAAACGCCATAATCTCAAAGTTCAATCTAAATCCTCGCAGTGAAACCAGAAATCGATATATCTTTACTCTTAAAGCTATAAAATGACACTACTTAGAAATTTGGCAAAAAATATGGGAAGAAGATATCACTGGGCGACATACCAACAGCTTAATCCCCACAATATATTACATAGACACAACATCGAAATTACTCCTGATTTCTACACTACCCAATTATTAATGGGGCATGGAAAATTTGGGTCTTATCTATTTCTTCTTCATTTAAGTAAGGATGACAAGTTTGATTGCGGCGTAGTAGAAACTGCAAAAACCATCTACTCTTTGTATGCCTTATTGCGGACCATTCAAGATTTTACAATAAAAATAAATAGTTGCTGACGGAAGGACAATAGACAACGCAGGAGGTAACAAGACGATATACACAGTTCAACCGATATAAAGTTGACGAACCGTTCGCTGCAGATGGGCGGAAAAGAAGAACACTTAGATCTGACAGTGGATTTAATAAACGTATCGTGATCGCCTGATATATATCGATAGATAGATAGATAGATAGAGAGAGAGAGAAGGAGTATCCGAGTGATAAACAGGCGAAAATGTAGGCGGATACTGAAATTTTTTTAATCTCATTAATATTTACTGTAAGCTGACCGACAAGGTCATTTAGCAGATTTAAAAGAAAAGCATAACAGTAAGGGTATATAGTACCCACTAATTTGTTTCTAGATGCGCGAATGTAGACAAAATTGCACTAAGTTTATTTTTATATTTTAAAATTTTGAAAATTATAGAAAAAAAATGTATCCTTACTGATAAAGTCGTTAGTAAAATACAATTTTTTTTTTGTGTCGACTAATATAATTTTAATCGTTATAAAGGATAGATAAAATTATGTCGAAATTATGAATTTGTCGTTTTGACGACCTTCGCAAATACGATTAAGGCGATAGTTAAATAGCGCACTATACATTCGATATAGTTGGTATTCTTGAAAAGGTCACAGGGACACGTTGCGTAAACATTTTAAAATGTCAGACAACATTCCCTTTTATCTCTACTACCGTGTAAAGCCTTTGAAATAAAATTATCATTTTTTTTTAGATAACGATGGAAAACTGTCATTTAAAATAAAGTTATTTTGTATTTCCCCATCTTACTTTGGCCTTATTTATTTTTTATTTTCTATTTTTTTTTTTAATTTCACTAACTATTTTTTTCCATCGTATTAAATTGCTTTCCTGTTTATATTTCTTCGTTATCGTAAAATAACTGTTGATTGAATAAAAGAAAAGCGTAAAGTTGTTTTTTCCTTTTTAAGTAGATCTATTGCACGTATCAACTTTATGATTATTTTAAAAAAATAATATATATATGAACGTAACATTGCAATGTTATTCATCGTGAAGCTTTCAACAACTATACAATTTTCGCTAGTGTTATATACGAAAGAGAAGTATAATCCTTCAAACATTGAAAATGATCTAGTTTATAGGGGGGGAGGGGGTGGAATAAACTGAAAAATTTTCGCAAAAATATTTTTGGCTGCTTCTAACGATATGTTTATCTTTCCAAAGAATTGGAATTTTTGACCTAATCCCCTACTTAACTTTTTCCGAACCCCGAAAACATCAATCTGTCTACCTAAAATCTCTTTATTCAAAATATACAGTCCACCTCGAAACTACAAAATATCGGGACTATATGCTTCACAGATGGCTTAAAATAAAATGATCATGATACAGTATCCTTTTTCGTCTATTCCACTTCACCTTCCCGACACTTAAAACTCTGTTTTATATTCTCGGTTGAATCCTTCGCTATCTCCAACTATCTTTAATTACTACTACGTCTCTTTTCAAATACCGTTTACCTTATTGTGATAGATTCTCTAGGTACTCTAATATCTATCGATTATGTTTATACAGATAATGTAAACATACAACGTATCCTTATCCTCGGTTATCTTCTTATCCGTTCTCAAATTTATATATATCTTTCATTTGGATCCCAAGTCATGTCGGTAAGCCTCCCGATATTATATTTCGTTTTTGTTGTATTAAAGAAAATATTGGTGTAAGCGCTCATATATTCGATATTTCGATACGGCTCAGAGTTCTAGAGTCTGATGGCGGAACAAAATCGAAGTTTTCGAGATGACATGTTAGAAGCGCATGCTAAGACTACCCCTGAACAGAATACAGAACAAATCAACTAATTTTTAACATAACTACGTATAGAGCTAATACAACGATTATTGCCCACAGTGATAATGTTTAATTTTTTTTTTCTAATATATCATGAGAAGAATAGAATAAAATGAACCGTGTATAAGGAAGGATCAATGAAAAAAAAGTTAAAGTTCTTAGATCTTATCATGTGTACCACAAGATTATCTATTATTGAAAGTATCAAAAAATAAAAATAATAAAATAAATATATCGAAGCAGAGAAAGATGGCGTCAGTATAGTATACGATGGTTGATCACACCGTCCACAAACAAAATAAAATAAATAAGTGACGTATGTGTAAATGTATCTACATTAAATATGTATTTGTATATTTAAATATTTTAATATAAGTCATGCCTGTTTGTCAGTATAGTATACGATGGTTGATCACACCGTCCACAAACAAAATAAAATAAATAAGTGACGTATGTGTAAATGTATCTACATTAAATATGTATTTGTATATTTAAATATTTTAATATAAGTTATGCCTGCCTATAGCGTATATAAAATAGTGTAAGCATAAAGACATAACAAATACATATATATATAAATATAAAAATCGCGTTTATTTATTTTTTTTTTTATTCGGACGTTGCAAAATGACAAAATCCACTAACAATCTTGTTTATATTGGTGTAAATATCAATCATACCTTATCCAACTCTTAATCGATGTAAAGATTTATAATTACGATGACCAAATTTAGGGATAAAACTTGAAAAGAATAATTTTGTACGATTGATAATAAATTAAATTATATAGGAAAAAAAGATGAAAATTAAAATATAATTCGCACTTTATATAACGTAAATTAATTTAATACAGAATAATATAGTAATAGTAAAGAGAACCAAAATATTCACTCCTCGGTATAAGAGTTGTTGTGTGGGGCAAATTGCTTCTATAAGTGTACCAAAGTCGTCGGACACAATATTGCGGCTAATTTTTGGCAATACAGTAGTATATGAGTGGTAAATAGTGAAAACGACTCCAATATAGGACAAAGGTCGCCTCTTATGTTTAATGATAACTTTAAATGTACCACGACATAGGTGTTATTCCTCAAAATATTAGCTGCTTAAACTTATGATAGAACCCCCGTCTCTATAGAAATCAAAAGTTCTTAAATAAAACTCCATAAAGTAACATAATAAATTGTTATTTAGAATTTCGGAAGAGAAGACGATTTAAAATTTCCCACTCTCGCGTTATATCGTCTTATATTAAATGTATTTTATGTTTATTTATAGTGTGTATATGTATATATATATATATATATATATATTATGAGTGTGTTGATACATTATGTATTGGTGCGCATGTACTTTTTTTTATCATCATTTATAAAAGTATTTTGTGTGTTGTATATCAGTGTATTTAAGGTATGTACTTTCTGTCGTTCATTTAGTCGTTTCGTTAATACTGATACTATCTCTTTTTGTGCTATACGCAATTCTGTTGGATATATTCTTAAGAGATTATTATGTAGATTTTTATTTTTTTTCTCGGTATACGTTCGAATGCTTGTTACTTTTACGAATTATTTCAGCAGTGTTTTGATTATAGAAGGTGTGGATATATTTCAGGGACTGTTTTACTTCTTGTCCGTTTTTTATATGTAATAGGTTAAGGTTTTCAAGTTCCTTATTTAAACTCGTCTATGCTTATTTATTGAAATTCTTATTTATTCGATAATTTTTCGCCAAATTATCAAACAGTTACTATAACGGGACTTAAAGTGTATTGCCAAAATGTTCGGGGATTTAAACGAACTTCATTTAGGAATGTGAAGAAGTAAGGATTCGCTGAAACTTAGTTAACTGAAAGTGTTTACAACAATGAATTTTTAAATCAAGGTTATATTGCCCAACGAGGTAATAGAGTTGGTAGGAGGGACGTGGAGTCTTGTTAGCGATTAAGGACACATATGTTACAGAGGAAATAGCGTTTCCGAGTTTTGGGAATATAAATTCAGTTTGGATAAGGTCGGGAATGTTAGTCCGCATGTACAAACACTTATCGGTTGTATTTATGTTCCTCCCGGTACATCTTGCTCTTGTTATAGCAGATTTTTTTATGAATGTCATAATTTATTACCGAATATGAAAAATACAATTAATATTATGATTATGGGCGATTTCAACTTATCCATCTCTGATACTCCGCTTGATTTCCTTAATAAGAATATTAATTCGTCTTCAAATTTCATTGAAATTAATAATCTGATTAAATAATGTCCTTAATTCGCAGAGAAAAACTTACTTCTATTTTGAGTGTTTAAAGAGGTAACTCGATCCACTTCTTCCTGAGGACAAATATCATCCTGCTCTCGATATCACTGTTCGCTGCAGTTCTTTATATAGAGCCGATTTTAGTATACGCATTACAACTTTAGGAAAGCAAACCCTTTAACATTAAAACAAAAAATTTCCCTGATTGATTGGGAACAACTTTATAATATGAGAAATGTGGACGACGCAACTTGTTATTTTTACAGTCTAATATACAATGAACTTCAGAAGCATCTTACAAAGAAATCATGTAGAAAGTCTTATAATCGCCTTAGTTTGAAATTGTTCGTAAACTAAAACTGAAAACTAAGTTTAGGAAATCCTATCGTAAAAGTCGCAATGTTAAATTTAGTAAACTACGGACTGAAGTTAAAAATCTAAACATGTAATACACTTAAAACTTGCTCCAATCACTGTAAATGATTATAGAAAATCGATTACGATTCTGAAATCCAAGTTGAGTGTTGGCCCTGATGGATTCTGATGGATTACCTGTTTAAACTATGTTCGATAGAGTTTGAAAAGCTATTTATATACTTGTTTAATCTTATTATTGGAACACGTAAATGGCCTGTGTTGTTAAAAATAGCTAATTCCAATTTTCAAGTCTGGAGATCGTTGTGCAGCTGAAAACTATACCCAGCAAAATATTGGAGTCTATTTTATGTGAAAGATTATATAATTTTTTTTTTGCCTAGAGTTGTTCCTGAACAGCATGGTTTGTTAAGATCTACTACAACTAATCTTGTTATATATACAAAATTAATTATAGACTGGTTGGAGCAGCGTCTTCAAGTTGATTGTATTTATATGGACTTTAGTAAGGCTTTCGACAAAGTCAGCTATACTTCTGGTAAGCTGCATAATTATGGATTTTCTGACGATTACATACAGTTATTTAGATCATATTTAACTTTGCGTGTGTGCTACGTGTTATTTAACGGATACCAGTCCCAGCAATATACTCCTACTTCCGGAGTACCAAAGGGCGTCTAATTTGGATCCACTATTATTTAATATTTTCATAAATGATATAGAAATTAACTTACGTTCAAAATTTCTATTATTTGCCGATGACTTAAATGGCTTAAAAATTTTTAGATCAATTAAAACTGTTACTAATTGTCAATTGTTGCAAGGTGATTTGTGTAGATTGGCGACATGGAGCGACAATAATTCCTTACCTTTTAATTATAAGAAATGTGTTTATATTCGATTTTGTCGTACAAAAAATAAATGTTTCTTTGATTACGTAATGTTCCAGTTTGTAATGTAAATAGTGTTCGGGATTTATATTGACAACGGGCTTAACTTTCCAACTCATATTGCTAATGTTACCAAAAATGTTTACAGAACTTTTCATCATTAGAAGTTCATGCGTATTTCGTGATCCTAGGACGCCGCTGTTACTATTCAACACTCTTGTAAGATCGCAATTAGAATACGCACCTGTGGTTTGGGATCCTTTCTACACTAAATATATTCATATGGTGGAAAAAGTTCAATCTCAGTTTTTTAGGTATATTTATTACCGTCAAACTGGTGTCTATCCAACATTTTTAAGTTATAATATTTTATGTGATTTCCCAAGTATTAAATCCTTGAGCGCTAGAAGAAAGATAAGTAAGCTGAGGTTCCTGCATGATTAACGCTCGCATAGATTACAATTATTTATTATCGACAATTTTATTTATGCTCCCCAATGTTAGTAGTAGGTCACATCGTATTTTCTATGAATCACACGCTCGTACAAATCTAGATTATAACTCACCACTTCTATCCATCTTAAATCTATATAATAATGTACTAAACATTCCTCCACAGTTAAATATTCTCATTTTGATAGTAAATTTGTATATAATAAATTTTTTTAAACTCTGTATTTCACTTGCTACTTTTCAGTAAGTTTGTTTTATTTTAGTTATACGTGCGTGTCCCTACATGACAGTATGGATGTGTGATTTGTGTTTCTGTTTTTTGTGTGTGTTTTTGTATATAGGTATTGTATTTCATTAGTAACATTATCATTTTTCTGTTGGTATTAGTAATTTTTTTCCAAGACCTTAATATGATTTATATTAATTAGCGCATTGTGTGAGTATGGTTCAGTTTTATTTTTATTTTTGTTCATACTTTTACTTTATAATTATCCTGTATACACTGTAATTGGCGTTTTGCTGTTGCGTATGCCGTATTGTTTTGTAAATAAATAAATAAATAAATAATCATTCCTCTGCCAAAAAATTGATAAGAAAAATATAAACTGAACAATATATCATGAACAATTAAAGTATTTAACTTTATTTATATATATATATATCACTAAATAAAATGATTCACATATACAACGAAACTACTGTCTTTTCTTCACATTAATTCTTTATTTCTATCTCCTTAATTAACGGATTCACAAACTTATTTATATAGAAAAAGGAAGTAATTTAAAGAAGCGTAGATACAAATAATAAATTAACTGACGCATTTAAAGCTGAAAAAGGTGTCCGTCAAGGACGTATTCTGAGTCCCATTTTATTTAACATATACAGTGAATGGATACTTAGGAAAGTACTCGATAAATGGGAAGATGGTATAAAAATAGGCGGAAAAATTATTAGTAATTTACGGTATGTTGATGATATAACAATAATCGCCTCATCAAAAGAAAAACTTTTCACCCTTTTACATAAGCTTGAGAACGTAAGTAAACAAGCTGGATTGAAAATAAACCGAGAAAAAACTAAAATAATGATTATCGACAAAAATAACTACTGCTGTCGGCATCATATACAAAAACTGGATACGATATAAGTAGTTGATAAATTTGTATATTTGGGATCACTAATCACTAAACATGGTGCATCTACCGATGAAATTAAAAATCGAATATCAACAGCTAAATTGGCATTGGGACAACTACAAAAGATATGGAAAAGTCACGACATCTCAATGAGTACGAAAATTCGCTTAATAAATACTCTAGTCTTCTGTGATTTTCTATATGCTGCGGGATGCTGGACACTAAAAGCAGCTGATATTCGGCGCATTGATGCTTTTGAGATGTTCTGCTGGCGACGAATGTTGCGAATCTCGTGGACAGAAAAGCGAACCAACCTCTCTGTTTTGAACGATATAGGATCGGATCTACGCTTACGAGACATAGTAATACAGCGCATAATGAGGTATTTCGGACATGTGGTACGTCGGAATGGAATAGAAAAATTAATTCTTGAAGGGATGGTAGCAGGCAAAAGGATACGCGGAAGGACAGAAACCAGGTACACAGATAGGATTAAGCAATTAACTGCGGCCTCATCGCTCCAGCAAGTTATAAGACTCGCGGAAAATAGGGACATATGGCGAACAAGTTTGAAAGGAATTGAAACTCATAATTTCACGATGCTCGGACCGTGCCAACGAATATGATAATGATGATGAGATACAAGTTTAATTATAAGGAGAATATGTAATGTCATTTATAAGTACTGGAAAAGAAAACAAACACGTTGAAACGTGACGAAAATAATAAATTATTAAAACTAGCTAAATCGTAAAAGTATTTAAACAAATTATTTTCATATATATATATATATATATTCTTAAAATTGGTCATACGACAATCAACTAGAAAACTAGCTAATTCTTTATGCTTATTTGTTTTACTCGGTTATTTTATCTACTTTCCTCATCAGGTAAAAATATATTCTATTATACATACCATCTGACCACCAAGAGAACAAAAAATAAATCATAAATAAATATAAGGAATGAATTAGATTAAACTAAAGGAAGAGAAAAAACTATAAAATATTAATAGAGCAAGAGAAGATCGTAAGAAACGGAAACATATAAAAAGAGCAAAAGGAAAATTGCTCCCAAAACAAAAACCAACTGTTAAATTAGAACATTATTAAATTAATTAATTTAAATAATACTATTAGAACACCAATGTCCAAACATAACAAGGATAAGATTAAGGAGGGAAAACACTAAAAGAAAATAACTTATCAAGCAAATGCGCACGTCTATGTTTGAACAGCCGAAAAATAAATGGCAAATATCTTTTCTAAAATTAACGCTGCTATGATTGGTACAATGAATATAAGGAAGATTTACAAGATTGAAGTTCAAAGCTACTCTAGAATGACCAGAACGTAGCCTACATACGAGACATTGATAAATCTGCTGTGATGGGAATAACAGCGGGGGAAGGTGTTTGAACCAGGATACATATTCAGTTTGAACAACACTATAGGTTTTACCTTTAATTGAAGAATTAGGTAAAATATTTTAATATTTTCTACAAGCGTTATTATTAAAAATAGCTTTCGTACCCGGAGATTTAATAAAAATTTTTCACATTTTCAGCATAGTCAGGATATACGACTGAGGTATAAGTATTAATAATGCTTTTTAACTCGTTATTAATTTTTAAAAAAAAAATCAAATCTTTTGCCTTTATAAAAATCATCGGATTATCTTATTTTAAGATAAAAGTATCGGTGTTTTTATTTTTCTAAATTTTACAATATCCGCCAAGAAATCACGATCTATTTAACGGAATGATAAATTTCCGGTATTTTATTTTTTTAACTGCCAATAGCAATTTTCGTAATCGGTCCAAGACGATAATATCCGATTCGTTATTTATTAAAAATATATATGCAAGATACGTACCGTACCCGTGGGACACGGACATGTTACGCGATAGTTGCAAATTTTAGATAACGAAACGATAAATATAGCGCGAATGTAGACGTTCATTGCACGATTAGCAGAACTTTTTTCTGACGCAAAGAGGATTTGTCCTTGCTGGTGAAGTAGACTGCGTGGTGCTGTAAATGTTTATTTACATGCGTGAATACATGTATAGCGAATTGCGGGTTAACCTTACATTACGGAGGTAGAAAACTTCTTCCCTAAGAACAGGAGGGGTCAAAAGGCGTTTTCATCGCACTACCTATTCGAACTTCCATTCTTCAGACGTCTCTCCATTCGTATCCTTTACCGTACGTAATAATATACACCAACGGGGGTATTCCATCTTGTTAAGATACTTCGTTTTACTTCTTAGCTATTTTCCTCGACGACCATATAGGAATCGGCTAAACATATCCACAAACATTCAATCGTCTGGTTATAATTTTGAAAGAATATTAGACAAAATTTTCAAATCTCCGACGCGATAGTTTTAACATTTTTTCGTCGTCCGTTACTAGTCAACTGCTTATCGATCGTACGCCATTGCCGGTCGACGGTAAGGCAAGAAGGGTAGTCAAAAATCAGCCACGCGTATCCGCGCGTTCCCGACGTTTTTGAAAAAATCGCAATACTTGTTTAGAGAGTTACCAAATTTATCCTGCTATAGACTACATCTTTATGCAGAGTTCTATAAACTTTTACGAGTTGTTCAAAATGTGAAAATAGTAGCTTAGTATACTTTTAAAGCCTCTCTATGGAAACGTTAGATCGTTATCTCATCGGATTTTAAAAAGTGTGAAATATAGTGATTTTTAAAAAAAGAAACGACAAGAAAAAACTTAAAACCGCTACAATTTTTTTTTTTTATAAAAATCGAAAAGCTTTTTAAGCCAATATCGAGTGAACATAAAAAGAAAATATATATACAATATATATGAGAAATGTAAATAATAAAAATACGAATAATTTCGGTGAAGAATAAGTTCTACCAGATTATAAAAAATTAATATTTTTTTTTTATTAGTCGGGAATTAATTATTATTATTATTTTATTTCCTACTTTTCCTCGTTATGTTTATGTATAGATTTTATATCGGTCATCTGTAGATTGTGTCACGTTTACTATCGCATTATCGAAGTGCAACTTCTATCGGCGCGTTGTATGTGGGGAATTAACGTGTAAAACGAACGAGCGAGCCAACATAGGCAGGTCTATTCTCACAGTGTAATCAGGCTCTATACGTATATATTCAAAACACGTACAGAAATTGCGAAATAATATTTTTTGCGTGTTTGTATTCTTTCTCTTGCGCATGCGCGCTCGGCTATCCGTTATTTCGTTCAAATCTTCGCTGCACAAAGTAAGTATGTACGATGTAGATTTGAGGACGAAAACACTTGAGTCACCGCCACGTAAAGTTAAGAGCAACGTTACCTTCCTCGTTTTCGTGAAATTTGTACGAAATCGTGAATTTATTAAACGGCTTTTTGAGAAAACGTCTTTTTAAGTTTCACTTTTTCGCTTGTCCCCAACGCAAAGAGTTTTTATATAAATACCGCTTTTCATTTTGATAATTTTTCTGAATTGTATATATATATATATATTTATATATATATATATTTTTTTTTTTTAAAAACGTATATTTGATAATAGATGAACGTTTTTCATATTTTCTTATTCATTATTACACGCTTCGTCAGAGCAAAAATTAACAATAAAATTTTACTTGTTTAATTTACATAAGACTATACCGTGCTTATATATTAAGCATTCACACTCACACATGTACGATGATTCTCATTCGTACCTCTCTTACATTTACTGTCTCATTTTCACTCTCACTTTTCCTATTTTATTTTTCTTACTTCGAATTGCGCAATATGTATTATCAGCATTTGAATTTTGCTCATTCCACATCACGCTTCGCGTTACCTTTATTTATTTATTTTTCTTTTAATTAATTTAATTATTCATATTTTTATCGTTATTTATTAGTATTTTTACATTTGATATTTCTTATATATCGTATATATTTATATATAAATTTTTTATTTTTAAATTCGCACGATGAATAGCTGAAAACATTTGTGATTTTTATTAAATGACATTTAACGATTTTAACTTCTTTCTTGTTGTTTATCTTTAGGGTTTTTATTCAAAAATACATTCGTCGATCTATCCTTAAAAATATAAAAACCTACCCACCCGCGCACAATACGCGCGCATGTTATTATATCAATTATATCATCATCGTCGTCGTCGTCGTATTGTTGGCTGCCGAATGTCGTGACTAACCATTGTGTACATTTATTTTTACGTACAAAATAAGCTAGCATTCAAGGCACTATTTATATGAACGCAGATGCGCGCGCATATGATGTTATAGAACGGGGGGGTGCCACTGTCTTCTCCGCGATAATTAAGAATTAAATAATGATGAAAAACTCGAGTTGACAGTCGAGCACTCCAACAACTAGATGTATTAGCTGTTACGAATGAGAAAAGGACGTAGAAAAAAAATTGTGTTTTTTTTTAAATCTACGCGCACACTTCCATATATCAAGATAATTCTAACGAATGCGCATAAGTAATGAGGATAGAAAACATACCCCCGGCAAATTCAATTTTTATTTCGACCAATCAACACGTAGACACAAAGGTGTAAGGAAAACAGTATAATATTATTAGATGAAAATATGACGTAAGACACCTGTCCGGTGTATTGATTACAGTTGCAACACTCGATATTCACACAAATATGTCTAATAAAAAAAATATATATTTTTTATTAATATCGCATTTTCTCTTATTAGGCATATCGTGAAATATTTTCGCGAGATTACCAAAATTAAATTTGAATGTGAATTCAACGACAATACAAACTTAAAACGGTTTATAGAACCGCTAGTCTTATTTTATTTTATTTTTCCTTCTTTTATTTATGGACGCTCGATCGCTAAGATCATTTGCGTCTGTTGTTGAGTTTAATTATTCCGGTGGTTGTAATAAATTTGAACAAGTATTTCATATATTATCCTGTAGTAGAGTGTCACATAATCCGTTAGTTTGTTGGTTAACTTTTTCGTAATTTTTTCACTCTAGTAATATGTGCTGTAAGCTTAGTTAGTCGTTGAGCAAATAGGTGGATGTCGAGACACGTGAGCAGCGTATGCCTCAATCTAGTTAAAGCCACTTCCTCACGCCTGTTTTTTTTTTGTGTGCTGTCATCCAATATCCTAACTTTGGTTTTATTTGATAGAGGTGTGTACGTGTGCAATGTGTTTCCCGGTAGTTCTGATACAGTGCTTTGTTTCTGACGGTTGTGTGTAAATCAGTTAAGTGGGTTGTTTTAACTATTTTCAAGTTTCCCTCGAGTAGCTGCTTTATCTGCATTCTCATTAAATTCCCGAATGAGCTGGTGTCCAAAGGAAGCCCAACTTATATCGCTCGATATTAATATCGCAACTTTTTTTTCAAACAAACCAATGCGGTATTTAAAATGTACATACAATAATACAACTAATGCGCTGTGCCCCGATAAAAAATGCCTTAACAACGATGAACTTCTCTCTAATATATTTATCATCGTTATTTTATATTAATTAAAATATACGATGAGTAGAGAAATTAAAAGTACCGCTAAAACCTGTAAATTCAGTATACATAAAAGTAATGTATCATTTACAGGATACGAGGATTAACTCCGATTCTAATACAGAGAAAAATTTATGACGCGTGTTGTACTATTCGAATAAATAACGCTTATATTTAAGGTACATTTCGAATATGAAGTCGATTCGAATAAAAAAGTACTGCATTATTCTGTAGTTCATTCGGGCCCAGTGCAATTAGTAATATACTTCAAAAAAAGGATTAAATCGCACGATACGCTATTTTAAGAACTGATAAATTAATATTGATCTAAAAAAAAAAAAAAAACTGAAGCCATATTTTTCAGCGGTAGGCATCCGACAGTAGATAAAGCAGCTAAAACACTCGAGGGAAACCTGAAAATAGTTAAAACCACCCACTTAACTGATTTACACACAACCATCAAAATCACAGCACTGTATCAGAATTACCGGGAAACACATTGCACACGTACACACCTCTATCAAATAAAACCAAAGTTAGGATATTGGATGACAGCACACAAAAAAAAACAGGCGTGAGGAAGTGGCTTTAACTAGATTGAGGCATACACTGCTCACGTGTCTCGACATCCACCTATTTGCTCAACGTGTAACGAACAACTAAGCTTAATATTACTAGAGTGCAAAAATTACGAAAAAAAGAAAAAGTGATAGAGAACATTAAAGAAAGCCAATGGGTCTGACAAATTACAGCGATAGAAGATATAGTAACCGTAAATATAGAACCAAAATAACGACGGGATGGCCAAAATGATGATGATGATGATCCATTTACGTGCCGTACACTGCTACGAAGGCAGAGGCACGGACACGGAAGCTATAGTCGTTGAAATATGTCGGTTTCACACGTAGGAACGCTACTGTTGGACCACCGGCTGCATTTCGCTGCAAAAACCGTTGTAATGCCGATGGAAGACCATATGGAATACGTTCAGCTTTGTACTTTTGGCAGTGTAGCAGAAGGTGTTCTATTGTTAATTTAACATTTCTGAGGTCGGTAGTGATTCTCTTCTGATCAAGTGACTATGAGTGAGAGTCGTATGTCCTAGTATAATATACGACGAATGACTGTTTCTTCATGTCGTGTCAACGAAGGGGAAGATCGTCATAAATTTATATCAGGTTTGAATGAGCGTAACTTGTTTTTAATTAGTGTTAATAATCACAATATATTCCATTTCGCGCGAAGTTGTTGCAAGTTATCCGAAATTCACTCCGAATAAAGTAACAGGTAAACGAGGCCAGATCACTAACAGGTTGCGTGGACGATATAAATAAGTTTTAAAAGGATTGGACGATAACAAAATGGAATGAACTTTGAGACAGCCTCACACATCGCGCAGTAGATTGAAAATAGCTGCAGAAGAAACCTTATATCGTATTCTTGTAACAGCTGAACAACTATCTTGGAGTCTCTAAAAAAAATTTAAAATTATATTAATCGAAAATGGCCCTCGTTACCTCACGAATTACATATATATATGTATAATATGTATATTTTATATATATATATATTTTAAATATTGTTCGTACGAGATTATGGCGATGTTATTTTCACTACGGGTGTCACAATCAGAATAAAATATGCGAACACGGTTCCCGAGATCTGAAAATAAAATAATGTTAAAAACAAAATTAGTTCGCTAGATAGCCTACAGCTGGTGGCATAATTGTAGAAATTATATATATATATATATATATTTGCACGTTTTAAATACCGCCGACTTCATTATCATCAAAATTTATTTCGCCATTTTAGTTCTTCATCAACGTGTCGGTAAAGTTTCTTTTAATAATTTTATCTCGCTGTTACTTTATCGATTTTATCAAAATACCGAAGTTGACATCGCGAGTGTATATTTCAAAAGTGTTCTTGTTGTCGTTATAATTTAATTAACGTATAAGCTGTTCGGTTAATACTTGTATTATTTAAATTTAAGAAAAATGTGTATACTTATAAAGAAATAAATTTTATTGGTTTGTCATTTAAAAATGACGGAATTAATTACACGCGTCGAACAAGTTGGCGAGAGACGTAGATTGCTAATTAGTAGATCTGCAAGCAGGTTTATTATAATAGACCGTTAATTAGACCAATCACTCGCTGGAGTGTTGTGAATTCTTTTGTTGATTTATAATATTTGATTACTACCCGCGGAAGTTGCTCGGATGAAAGACGGCGAATCGTTTTATGCAAGACCGCAATGATACGATTGAAACATATAATTTATAACAAAAGGGTGGCCGTTAAAATTAACGTTTTAAAAAGGCTTACTCGGTCAAAAGGCGATTAAAAAATTTCAAATGCGCCGTTTAATTATATTTTAGCCTTTCGAAATTTTTTCACGCGTATCCGTTGCAAGTGAAATAAACGTGAAGAAGAAGGAAATTTTTTAATGGTCTTCGTTTAACCAACTTGACGCATATATCACAAGTGACGACGGAAATGATATAAGTGAAATCAAACGACCAATCGTAATAGCTAAAAGTGCCCTAAGGAAATTAATATGGAAAGACCCCATTCTGTACAAATAATAACTAAGAGGAGATTAATCGAAACGCTAAATCTGAATCGTGGACGTTAAACAAAATTTAAAAAAATGTTTGAAACGATCTGTCAGAGTAATGCTCAAAATATCGCGGACGACACATCGATGTAACGCGTGTGACAGATTTGGGACTAGAGCAAAAGGATGGTGCAGAAGATAAAAAGAAGAGATCTCAGATTTGTTGATTGGTAAAGACGGTCATACAATAACGTAATGATAAATATATTAAAATAATTTCAAAACAAGATGTTACAATATGCTCAATCTCAGCGTACGCTACATTAAATATAAACATCGTCGTATAAGATACAGATTTTTTTTATATAGAGGGTGACCCAGAGAAGACGGACGGTTTTGATTTTTCGGGTAAATACTGCTACAACGCAAACTGCTTCGCGTTTAGTTTACACGCGAGATTTTTCAATTATAATGGCATCCTATAACGAGAAAGAGCGCCCGTTTTGAGCGTTATATTCGGCGTGAATCGATCGCGACAGTCTGAAGAGAGTTTCGAAAATAATTCAAAGTCACGCGGTGGTGTAAGTATCATCTATTCAATTTTGAGGTAGATTGTAAAAACTTTCGAGAGAATAAAAAACGTCCTAGACAAAAACCCTGTAGTATTAATAAGATCAAATCTGTGTTAAACTAGTTTTTAATACGTATACTATTTTTATACGCGTTGAATTAAATTTAATATATATTATTTATGTGGTTTTTTTTTAATGGGCACGTGATTTTTCCACCCAGATTGGTATAAAATTATTAGAACGGATATATTAAACATTAATATTAGTCGATGCGATATAAATAAATAGTTAAATATACGTGAATTAATAGTAAGTAGGTAAGACATATTGGCAATGATACTTCGAAAGATATAATTTGATTATATAATAAAGATTGCATTCCAGAAATACATAATCTGCATATCTGCTATTTCGTTGTCATCGGAATTATAAAGGCAAACAAGAGGATTTATAAGAATCGAAGTAAGAAATATAAAAACGCTTTTATTAAAAAAAAAAAACCGCTTATTACATCGAGAAATATCTCATTACGCACAAGGAAGCTGTTGGTTAAAACTTTTTTGTCTGGAGCGTTGCACTTGTGAAACATGTACGGAAAAAAGAGAAAGATTAAAACTTCAAGCTTTTGAAGTTTATCGAGAAGCATGCTGAGAATATCGTGGATGGATAAAATCACAAATAAGAAGGTATTGAAAAGAATAGAACAACCAGAGATAATAAACGCGATTTATGATCGGTCATCAAATCAGACAAAATGACTAAAAAACTTAACAGAAGGAAAAGCAAATGGAAAATTTAGACCAAGAACCCGATTCGCTGTAATAAAAGAACAGAATTATGCGAAGATAAAAGTAGCTGCTCTTGCCAAAAAAAATTATTTGTTTAGCTGCAGGCCATCCAGCAACCTAGCGGTTGAGGAGACATCGAATTATTTGGTAGTTTTATGTCGCTAAATCACGATTTCATGGGTATTCGAATCGATCTGTAATTAAGGATTAGATGTAATCTTTTGCGTCTCATTAAATTCGCTCACGAAGAATATAATAATAATTACGTACGAGTTAATAGAGGTTTCCGTTTAATTTTTCCTATTGGTATTTTACTTTTATTTTTTTTACTGAAGTAACTTTTAGGATACTCGACATATATAAATTTTATTCGTGATTTATAGAATTTCACATCGAAATCTTACCTAAACGTCAATTTAATTATAATCACGCGCGTCAATGTAAAAACTTAAACCTAAATTTGTTCACATATCAAGAAAACGAACGTATAAGGATACTCGACATATATAAATTTTATTCGTGATTTATAGAATTTCACATCGAACTAAATCTTACCTAAACGTCAATTTAATTATAATCACGCGCGTCAATGTAAAAACTTAAACCTAAATTTGTTCACATATCAAGAAAACGAACGTATAAATTTACGAAAAACCAGCTAAAGCTAAACATCAACCGCCCCTTGTCGACTATGTAAATATACGGTCAGTGGAAACGAATGGAAGAGATTTTAACTTTAGAAGTGTCGGTTGAATTCACTCAGGTTAAAACTCTCAAGGTTAAATTTTTCTCATTTGTTTATATTCGGACTATACGTTCGAGACCCACTAACCTAATTCTCTATTTGTCAAACTCTCGTTTAGGATACGTTTTCCGTTTCTTATATAAACGTTATTAAAACGTACCGATTTTAAATTAAAAAAAAAAAAACGACTATAAAATAGGACGTTGAAATAATTTATATAAATGAAGGTCATTTTGTCGTTTTAATTTAAAAGAACGATTTTCGTTCGACAAATTTAAGAATGGTAATATCAAACTTACGTTGTACAATAAAGACATGTTAATATCGTAAAATTTACTTCTGCCGAAAATTTTGTTCCTTTTTTCAAATTCGTGTAACAACAATTCAACCTGAAAAGAAAAAAAATCAAATAAAAACGGCAAACTATGAAAAACAAAACGGCAAAAAAAATTTACAGAAATATTTTACGAGTTACCGATTAAATAATCATTCTTTTTAATTTTAATTTTTTATATTAGAATGTAGTGATTTTTTATAAAAAAATCAATTGAAAATTAGTTAAATCACTAATATTTATTTTCTTATAGAAAACACAAAGCTTTTCGGCATTACACGCCATTATCCAGTGAAACATTTTTAAAAAATCATAATTTTAAAATATAAATTAAATATAATTACTTAAAAATATTTGATGGTGATTGTGAAAATATACTCCAAAAATGCTGTTCTGCTTCTGTTCTGTCTATTTTTTGAATTGTTGAAATTTAACATCGATATATTTGTTCATTAATTTTGTTTTTTTATATTAATTTTTTTTCTTCAATATTATTTTCCGGATTCTGTAAAAGTTGTATACTGGTGGAATTTTAAATTTTTCATTTACTGTTGCGATGTACGATGTCCGAAAGTAAAATATAAAATATAAAAATATAGGAACACAAAATTTTTTAAAAAACACAATTTTACAAGGAAAAATGAAAATAAATATTTAAAAAGCTGATAAGTTCTAAAAACAAACTATATAATAAAGCATTTTCTAAAGATATTAAAAAAGCATTTGACAAAGTGCGAAGGTTTATTATACAAAATTAAAACAGTATTTCCTGAACAGTATTATCAACTTTCGAAATCATATATCTAACGAAGAGACTATTTCCTATTAAATGATATGATGTCTGAACCACACGTTAAAGCCGGTGTTCCTCATGGAAGTGCACTGAGGCCGCTATTATATTGATATACAGCGGACCTTCCAACCGTGGGTAATGTCACAGTGGCTACTTTTGCCGATGACACATTGCTCATTGCGCGGTTGCAGCACTACAGGAAGGCTCGAATGCTGTTTTAAAGTAGGCTCAATTCTGGAAACTAGAAGTGAATAAATGCGCCCGCATTTCATTTGCACCGATAGAACTGATATCCATAATTATCTATCACTAGGTAAAAATATTATATCAACAAGCAACAGCATCAGATATCTAGTACACTCAGATCGCACGCTAAGCTAGAAAACACAAAAAAACGAGAATAGATATCAAATTAAGATCTCTCTATCGGCGAATAGGGAATGTTAACGCGGGATTATAGGAATGTGTAAAAAAAAATAAAAATATAATACAACTCTTTCGAAACAAACTTTAAGGCTGATATATACAGAATGCGATGGTACGTTATCAATGAAACTTGAAGTCCGCATGGTCGACAAAGCAATCGAGCAGCCGACTCGAAATCATGCAATACGTATACACTGCAATGGGCTAATATAGCCGGACATTACACCGACCAAATGATTGAAAAGAACTAGAATTCGCGACCTAGTTTAAGAGACCGGCTGAATACATCAATGGATGTATTCTCCATAAAAAGAAGATACCCTTCAATGAATTAGCTGCAGTAGGGGGAAAAACATATGTGCCTTAGGGTGCACGGAAGAAGAGAAACTTAAAGAGACGTTTTCCCGAAAATTAGCTACAGGTTTTTTTTTTCAATACAGTATAAGGTGTATAAACAATTAAATCAATAATCAAATTTATATTTTATTATTATTTTATTGATAAAATTTATTTTTTCATAATTTATGAAAAAATAATATTTTAATTATTTCATAAGAAATTTATTTATTTATTTACATTATACCTTTTATTAAAAACGCTCACAGTTTCATCAGAAGAATTAGATAAACGTCAAACTTTCGGTCACGATATCCGCTATATGGTAAATGAAATTTAATGTTAACAAATTTTTTTATTTCCTGGTTGACGTAAAAGGTCTCAATTTTATAAAGATTTATATAAAAAAAAGTTGAAAATTATCCACAGTTCACCTAAGAAACGATATTAATTGTGTAACAAACGTCTGTATAAAATTTATAATTCTATTTCGAAATGGGTTAATAAAAAGAAAAAAAAGTAACGAAGATCAGTAAAAACGGCCTAAAAATAAAAAAAAAAGATTAGCTTAAAAATAGAGTTAATACTCAATTGGTAAAAATCGCAGAAACATGTTACCACCTAGGAATTGTGATAACGGAGAATAATAGAAGTATGACGTTAAAAGACGAATAGTAAAATGCGCATTTAATAACAAAAAAATCAATATTTTAACCAATAAGAACATTAGTGTAGACGTCTGAAAAAATGTGCTCAATTACGGTTGTGGAAATTGGTAGTTAAAGCGCGTGAAATAAATAAACGTAATTCGAAGGAGATGCGGATCTGACGCAGAATAACGAAAATGGAAAGAAATGAAAATAAAACACAGAAATCCTAGAAGGAATGCACGAAAAAAGGATAACTTATATAGAAAAACGGGATATGAAAGGACGTGCAATACGACGCAATTGATCAAAAATATAATAGAGGATAACAGGCAAAAGGCCAATAAGAAGACTGAGAAGAACTATAATGAATAGTGTATTTGCTCGAATGTATGTAAATATTATCGAGAACTTGAGACACTGGCTACCAACAGGGCGCAATGGCTGCAGCGACGAGGCATTTTTAGTGAATAAATAAACTCTGTGCCTCGGGACGGAAGGAAAAGTGAACTTAAAGACGTTTTCCCCCTCCCCAAAAAAAACACTTAATAAACTCACGATTTAGGATAAATTTCACAAAGAAAAGGAACGCGCTGTTTATCGTGCTTAAATTAACATAGCAATGACTAAAATGTTTTCATTCTCAAATCTACATTGCATATACATATCTTTTGTGCAGTGAAGATTTGAACAAAATAAAACCATTCGCGCATGCGCAATAGAAAGAATACGAACACGCAAAAATGACTAGTATAATCATTTGGCTCACTCGCTAGTTTTATAGGTTAACTCCCCATATACAACATGCCAATAGAAGTTTCATTTAAAAAAAAAAAATTATATTGAGGATATATATATAACAAATTAAAAGTTACATAAAACTAATATTGAATTGTTTTATCGTCTAATACTTGATTGTTTCCATTCATAAATATGTTCCCATGTTCGTACATGTAGAATTGTTATAGGACGATCTTACACGATAATTAATAATGAGAGGGGTTAACTTAAAATTATATTATCGCAATATTCGATTATACCTGTTGGTACATACGTTTATCCAAGTTCCGCATATCTCGTTTAAGTAAACATACTGTCGCTTCCAAACACTGAAATAAAAATTATTTAATTAATTAATAATAGCAATTTTTCGAAGCCACACTCATCGAAATGAAATAATATGAAACGTTTCTAACTCTAATTGCTTATGTCTATCGACTACTGCATGTAAGCTTACTCTCAATTCCACCATACAATCTGGTCATTAGCCTTTTTCAATCACAATATATCGTCATTTCATCTAGCAAAGTAGCCTACCAATACTTTTCCGCACTTCTCTAGGAGTCTGGTCTATAATCCGTCCATTCTCCTAGCTGTCTGCCCTGCCGGATTCTACTTCAACTACCCTACCCATACTTTAACACCTATTACTTTCGTTTTTTGTCTGATCAAAATCTGTTTTATAAATAAAATTTATTGTAAATAAATCTAAAATTGAAATTACATCTGGCTAATGAAATATGTATATCAAATTTTAAGTTGTCGTTATATAAACATTTCTGGTAATTCATATATTAAAAAAAAGATGTAATAATTTTGGTGCGTGCTTGAAAATTACGTAACTGTCGAAAAGCTTCGCGATTAAAAACTTTTAGTGATTGTGTTATATTTTGTTTGGTTTATTATTAATTTTTAACAAAATATTGACATAATAATACTGTTATTATTTTCTGATTTTTTTTGTTTTTTATTAGTAACCTAGTATATTGTTTATAAAAATAATGCCCAGACATAGAATAATAATAATAATAATTATAATAATAATAAATCCAATATTGTATTTCTACATACATACACACACACGCGCATACATTTGCCTGAACTATATATGCTATGGGAAATATTAAACCTATTAGCCTTGTCTTGTTAAGTACCGATTCCAAAGTTTATTATTTGCAATTTAGAAATTTATTCCGTTCCTCGTTCAATTTTGTTCCTCAGTATTAAATGACAAATGAAAATAAATGTTATGTTGTACAATAACGATGAATCAAAATCAACATTTTAAAATAATTTATATACCCGCGAGTTCTCTTAGTTTTCTACTATTGTTCTATATAGTTCAGAATTCTGGACTGTGGTAAGAAATTGGAAGTATTCGAGATTTGCGCTTACCATAGTTACATGTTGAAATTTCCTCAGACGGATAAAATTATTACTAATTCTGAATTCTGAGAAAGAGACGAAAATTTTGAATGCTGTTAAAAATTTGAAATATATCGGCCGCGAAACGACATGCCGTAAAATAAACGGCAGTCGTCGTCGCAGCTGTCCAAGAACTATCTAGATAGATTGTTTGAAGAAGTGATTTAAAATGGACACTATCGTAATATTCGTGGTGGTTGAGCAGATGATGGCCCATCTTTAGAGTAAAATATAGACACCAAGTAGCAGCTAGTGCAGAGAAAAGTGCACAAGAAGCAGATAGTCGTCACTTGCAGCAGCGGAGATTGAAATCGCGGAGAAGTTTCATGGTCGTAACAAATTCACTGAGTGCCAAGCCTAACGGCTTGGAAAGAGGAACACAATAAAATTATACAAAGCCGCTGGATTGAACCAGCAGAAAACCTTCCAATAGGCGTAGATCTGGATTATCAAAAGTGGAACTCTCGTAATAGATTAAAAACTATGTTTGGGCGTACAAGGAACAATGTGAAGAAAGCCTAAAATCGACAAAAGTAAATCTATCCCTTGGCAGGAATCGCAGCGCCGAGAATAAGGAGAGAAGTAGCAGCGTCATCAGAAAGCACCTTTCAATTAACGAATGACAAGTATCCACTATTTGGACATACTGCTCCAATCAGTCGGCTGAAATCTAGGAATAGTTTCCTAAAATCAACGTTGATGTTATCGAATCACTCTAAGTCTTAAATAGTTAAACTGTGGAACGAAGTTAATGATGAATACAATGAAGTTTTACGGCACGGCCACAACTTACCGTGGAAGATGTGGCTTAAGGACAAGTACAACACGATGTAAGGCCAATTTAAAAAAATGGAACACTGAAAAAGATGATAAATGCAAATGTGAGGAAATCCGGACTTATGATCACCAACTGCAGTGCCGGCTAATGGATCAGCTGTGCAGCCTTCAATACTTAGCCGAATGCTGCGGAAAAGCCATATACATGGCTACTTATTGGGCCGATGCGTAATAATTATCCGGACATGGAAAATAAGTAAGTAAACATTGGTAAAAGCTCCACATGTGACTGCGGTGAATCACAAACAATGGAACACCTCTTCGAATATAAAGCTTATCCGCACAACTGTACCTTTCACGACGTCCTCAAATTGGATGGAAAAATAATTAACTTTTCGGACTTTCGCCATGATGTACTATGTTCGATTTTCCGGATACGACGAAGAAGAAGATTCAATTAAATTACCGCGCCGTGTACAGCAGCTAAGGATAGAGCAAGAAGATTATATTGAGGAAGAGGGACCGGACCGGTTGAGTTAATTAGATACAGTAATATATCGTCATCTTTAAAGAGGAAATGAAGCGAATGAGGAAGATTAAGAAACGCTCTAAACGTATGAGGGACAGTCAACTAGAATATGGGAAATGGTGAGGATAATTAGAGCCGGAACACACTGGAGCCAAAGTTTTATTAATAAGATATTGAGACGGGTATCAGGCGCAATCTTGACCACATCGTCTCTGCGGCTTGGAAGCGAAGTTATCCAAAGATCGATCGAATGTTTGATTTGCCGTAGTTTGTTGTTTACTACGTCAGCTGCCACTTCCTCCGCTATAATGCGAGAATCCTATTTATTACGCATTTCTTAAGGTCAAACGCTGGAACTGGCACATTCGGAACCGAGAATAACGCAGCAGCTTTCCCTGGCCGCTTCATTAAACCCCAGAAAAAAAACTGAGATCTATAGAAATGTCACTGTTTATGACTCAACGTAAAAAATACATATATATATTTATATATAATAGATGTATTTAAATTTACTTCGTCGTTCAATTGACACCAACGCCAAATCACGTACGCCATGAAAATGAACAATCGTATAAAACGAACGCACTCCAACATTACTCTTAACGGCGAACCGTCTTCACGCGTATACTGTTTCATCGAGTCGAACGTGACTAAACATATGCGCAATTGCGAACTAACGAAATACATCAGCATATCCGTACTATAATGATCGACTATGTCCGCTTTCGCGAAGTACAAATTAGCGTATTCGATCCGGATAAGTCGTAAGATTCGTTCGTGCGATCGACGGTCGACTCGGAACGACAATAATTTTCGGTTGACCGACCGGTACAACAATCGTAACGTAAGCAACGAGACGACGACGTAATTTTCGTAAGCCAATCGTAACAATAAAGACAAATCGTAGAAGTAAATTTCACGATTCGTGCGCGTTTGAACGTAAGCGAATAATAAATACTCGAACAAAATGTCGGCTAATTGTAGCAGAAATATCGAACAAGCTTTCCGGTACGCAAACGATTTAACCACATCGACGCGTTCTTTCAATAGTCGACGATATTCGATCGACAGGCCGTTAACGATATGTCGATCGCGATCGATGTAAACGCGTCGTCTTAAACAGATGATTAACAGGCAACAAGCGTTCGTCACTCGAATGATAATGCCCATATTCGATGTGGCGGTTTGACTACGAGTCTTGAAAAATACTATGCGACATAATTTACGTATCTGATCGATCAGAAAGACGATAGCGGCGAAATTAGTCCACAATCCGAATGCGGATATGCGAATAGGCTGATGCGACGTACTATCGTCGTACGTAAACGGGAACATACCGAAAATCCGACTGAATAAGAACATTAACCGAGCGGCGGACGCCATCGTTATGAGAAAGCTCGAAAATCGAACGGTAATCTTTTATTATATTTTCCGCTTTAATATAAAAACATCGATCTATCTAATAAAGCGCTCGATACAAACCGGGTTAATACTTTTTACACGATAGAGACGCCTATAGACCGTCTTGGTCAGGCGTGTTGTTTCTCATCGAAACTTTATTAAAACCTTACGAAAACTCTTTCCACCATCATGCCCGACCCTAGTTTTACGTTTTTGTATTTTGACGACGTGTCGTACGAATAGTTAGATGACGAATTTGTTCGACCCGTACATAAAAAATTATTACATACACACAAGTATATATATAAAATATATATATATATATAATAACTAAAACCTATCATCCATTATCGTTGTTCATACAGGCCAAGACACCTCGTAATGGAGTACATAAAAGGTTTAATGCCCGTGAATAAATTATTACTAAGAAAATAATTGTCGTTGATAACAATTACGCCCCTGCGGAGAAACTCTAAATAGTAATCGTTCTATTATATATAAAAACATTTATAAAGACATCGAAACTAAAAGCTTCGAAAATGTTTTCGATTATATACTTATATCAATTATATATATATATATATATATATATATATATATATATATATATATATATATAATTTAATTGATATAAGTATATATATCTTCTTCTTCTTCATCGATTACTCGATCCGAGCATCGTGAGTCTTATGAACCGATCTACTGAACAATGCGCCATTTTGCTCTGTCTTCGACCAATCTTATCCACTAACTTAGTGGTATTCCGACCAGTTGCTTTATTTGATCAATGTATCTTAACGGTGTTCTCCCACGTTTCCTCTGCTTTTCAAGACCATTATTCCTGAAAATAGGTCCTGCATAACTAACAATCATTTGCTGTACCACGTCTTCCAACCGTATATTAACTCCTGCAATATTGAGATGTTAGATCGTTTTGCCGTCCATGGTATTCTCATCATTCGCCTCCAGAAATACATTTCAAACGCCTCTATGGTGCGAACGTCTTTTTTCTTGAGAATCCAACATTCCGCAGCATAGAGGAAGATTGACATCACTAATGTATTCACTATACGTATTTTCGTCAGCATAGTTACGTCGTGACTCTTTCAAATTCTAGATAATCTAGACATTGCTGTCTTTGCAATCCGCCTTTTAATTTCTTCAGTGCATCCTCCTCTGCTGGTAATAATCGTACCGGGATATATATATATATATATTCGTCTACCACTTGTAGATCGCGCATATGTTGTATATGGTTATTTTTATTTTGTTTATCGATAAGCATAATTTTGCTTTTACTTTTATTTATTTCAAGTACGATTTCTTAACTTATGACTTTCATTTTATCTAGAAATTTTAACATTTCATACTTCTGATGCGGCAATTAAGGTGGTATGCGTATCTTAGGTTATTTACTCGTTTTCCTCCAACCTTTACACCACCGTTCCAGTCTTCAGAGGCTTTTCTAATTATCCATTCGCTACATATATTTAAGAGGATTGGACTTAATATACAGCCTCGGCGGACATCCTTTCCTACTATGAAGCTTTCTGTTAAACTATTAGCTATTACCGGTACTGCAGTCGTATAATGATTAAATTAGTCGTACTAAGTGTTGCGACGTTCCCATTTCTACAAGTATTTTCCACATTTTTTGCCATTTTACACAGTCGGACGCCTTTTTATAGTCAACAAAACACAGCACGATCTTAACGTTAAATTCTCTACACTTTTCTATTATCTGTCTAATATTTAAAATCTGCTCCCGAGTTCCTCTTCCTGGCGTAAAGCCGGCCTGTTAAAGTGAGATCTGAGGTACTAAGTATGTTTTAATTCTTTGCAGTACAATATATAACATTATTTTGCTTGCATGAGATATCAGCGCCATTGTTCTGTAATTTGTCTCGTGGTCCTTTCTTGTGGAACTTATGTAGATAGATTTAGTCCAGTCTTTTGGCCATATGCACGTATCCCATACCTTTTGGCGTGTTACGAGTAAAAGATCGACGACTACATCACCAAGTTCAATAAACATTTCTGCGACAATATTGTCTTCTCCCGATGATTTGAAGCATTTTAATTTTTTTAATTTTTTTATAGCCGCATGAACCTCATGTTTTACTATGCTTGGTTCTTTACTTATTAGTGCTGCTTCTTCAGTTATCGTTCTATCTTCTTTACCCTCCATAAGTTTGCTTCAGTACTCCATCCATCTGGATATATATATATATATATAATATATACAGTGAAACTTCTTTTAACCGTCACTCTTATCCGTTACTGTAGCAGCAGCTCATCGGTACAAAAGACGTTTCATTGATAGTTTACAGTCTTCTAACGATACAACAACGGTGAAAGATTTTTGGAAAAATTACAACATTAACGACGTAATTTTTAACGTTGCCATAGATCGCGACCTTACAATGTTAAACCTATAAAATTAGTAGAATAAACTGCGGCCCGAACCTGCACTACCCAAGACTGTAAACTATCAATGAAACTTCTTTTGTACCGATGAGCTGCTGCTACAGTAACGGATAACAGAGATAGTGGCGAATAAAAGAGTGACGGTTAAAAGAAGTTTCACTGTATATATTATATATATATATATCCAGATGGATGTTTGAAAGACGATGCTTTACACAGATCCTACTTCTCAAAAAAAAAATACGAAACATTGCAAGCTCGAACTGCAAAAAAAAATTGCCGATTATTGCAAACAGTTTGACGTAGAGACAGTTTTTCTAGGTAATTGTACTTGAATTTCTAAATAAACATACAGTGTTCTAAATGTTATCCAATTAAACATATTTTTTTTTTTTAATTTCTTTCCTAAATGATTTAAAATCTGTTATATATATGTAATTTATTTTTAGTCTTTTAAGTGGAATCTATAGGCTAGGTGCCCTAAATGCACATAATTTTTGTTTAACCTTTTTGCGATATAGTTTTTATTATTATTATTATTATTATTTTTTAATAAAAGTTCCAATATACAATATCATATTATATCCGGCCGTAACCCTTTCTGCGACCGATGAAATTATAAAATGTTGCCAAATATGTCGCACTTGAATAAATAATCGTTATTCTGCGCATATTCGCATTTCCTTCCACCATTTATCATTTGTTTAAATTGTACTTAGTTTGTGTCACTTCACTTCTTACTCTGTTTAAGGTGCGCCATAAAGTAAAATTTAAATCGTTAAAAGAGATTCCATTACATTACTGGCGTTTCGAGTTTTCTAAGCTCTTAATCTTTCAGACTTTGTCGAGTTTTCCAGCTCTTCGACTGTCGATTTTAACCTTCCATTAACAAGTCCCGTATAGTTATGTAATGAGTGACGTTCATTTTTTATTGTTTTCTAATTTTTTGTTGCTACATTACACTGTCAGCTTGTCCAATGTCACCGTATTCGTATAACAAGCGTATCGTTATTGCTTTCTAATTATTCTACACGTTTTACTTTCTTTGCATATACCGAAAAGTTCCAACGTGCTGAGTAACAAAGTGCCACCGCTGATATCGGCAATGTGGTTTTGCTCCCCATTTAGAGTTATAATTTTCAATTGATATTATTTTTGTTATTATTTCTATTTGTTTGTTTCACAATCTGATGTAACTCCTAAATACGTCCGGTTGTCAGTGTGGCTGAGCTTCGTATCATTACACGTGATTTACAGTTGACGTTTAGTTCCCCACGATTACGAATATGTTTCAGTTATTAAATTTGGTTTATTTCATTTAGGGTTACAGCCTTAAATGTGTTGTTTTGTGCTATGAAGACGAGATCATCTGCAAAAAATTAAATGTTTTCTAGTTTTCCCAATTCCTCGATCATTGGTGTGTGTGTATATATTGAACAGTGTGGGTTCCAGTACGCTGCCGCAAAATAATTTGCCTCCTTCAAGCCATGTTTTTTTCTTAATTTATGGACACGTAAAACCTCCTATCATTTTAACTATTTGAGTAAATTTTAAATCTCAGGTTACTTCATATACCTGTCTAATAAGCATGCGATGAGAACGTATATTAAAGCCCGCCGTTAAGTCTAAACCTGTATAGTCCTTTTTATTTTATTATTCTGATAATTGGTCGATAAGTTGGCATTGCGACTATGAGCGCTGAAATAATATCCTGCCAAAAATTCCGCTTTATCCGTATCTGAATACACATACCTATTAAGAAGATTGTCGTAAAGCGGTGGGAGTTACGTTGACTGTAACCCTCCAAAGACTGTTATCTTCCTGACAACACCCTCTATATGTTGCACCAAGTTCGATATTTGTCCGGTGTAAGATTTCATTATTCTGAAGTCTGCTTATTGCGAATTTCATGTAAATTGATATTCTGTTTAGTACAACTTTTAGAAATATTTAATAAAAATCTTGTAGTAAGAATACTTGATGATAACTTCGGTCATCGTCTGGATCTTTTCCAGGAAGGCAATAATATGCGTTTTTCCTCTAAAATTTAGGCATATTTTAATTTTTTCATCTGTTCGATCCGTTTTTTCCTAGATTTTCAATTCGATTTGCAGTTACATTTGGAGTTCCAGTTTGTTTTACGCGCTATTTAGATTTCCGACTACATTTTTAAAGTCTAAATTTTCGATCAACGTCATTCGTTCCTTCTTGTGTCTCCTGTCCGCTCTGAAATTTCCAAACTCATTTTGATTATCTTCAAACGAGTTTTCATTGAATTTTATTGATTTAATATTTCCTTATTTATCCCCGGTATACATTTTAGACCTCGTGGTATTGTTTTTCTAGATGCAATTTTTACGAACAAACTTACAGTTGTAGCTATATTTTTAACAGTTTCATTCAGTTCTTTACTAAATCGTTGCTAATCTGTTTTCTTAAATTTGTAACAAACTAATAGGTAGGGCGTTAGTTAGTTTTTAACTATTTTGTATAATTATATATTTTATTACGAAACAAAACCAAGCTGTTTTCACGTGTGCTCTGTGTTAAATTTTGTTGTATTTTGTTATAGCCACTTATGGATCAAATACATAAAGTACCATATGCTATTTCACAGTTCATGAGCGTATATGTAATGATCAACACCACATGCTTGATTTTCACTCTGAATGTTGGACAACGGGTTTAATTCTTACAGATGATACATACTATTTATGGTGATTTCTCGGAAGCGTATTTCTGAACATCTGAAATATGTTCAGATTATCGTTAAGACTGAGTTTGTCGAAAACAATCTTTGGTATTTGCTGTACATGTACATCTTTGACAAATGAAATATTAGGATCTTACGAAGAGTGTAATTCGAGATGTATCTAGGAGCCTAAACTATTTTACGAATAATTTTTTATCGCTGTGTTTGTTTACTTGTTTCGGAATTTCCGTATAGTTCTATATCACGCTTCCAAATAGGGGGGATGTCTTTTAGGATCTAAACATAAGATAGATCCCTATTAACGAAGAAAGCAAATTGGCTCGTACTGAGACTCTGTTAAATACTTTCTCTCTATGAGAACGCCAGTTAAGTCTGAGATCCGTGTGTATTATTGCTCCGTCGACCATACAGACCCCAAGTTCACGATGAATAGCTTCATTGGTTACCACGGCATTCTGTATATCAGCCTTAAAGTTTTATTTTGAAAGCGCTGTATTATATTTCTGATAGTATTTTACCCCCATTGGTGCAGGTCCATATTAGCTTTATTATTGCATTGTATATTAATACTCTATTGGCTAAGAAGAGGTTCGAATGATATTAGCCAGTAGAGAGATCTTAATTTAATATCTAGACGTTTTCTTGTTTTTTGTATATACGCCTTCCAGCTTAGTGCGCGATCTAAGTGTACTCCTAGATATCTGATGCTGTTGCTTCTTGTTACAATATGTTTACCTAGTGACAGTTGACTATGATGATCTTATTGGTGAATGAGATATGGGTGCATTCATCAGGATTCACTTCTAGTTTCCAGCATTGAGCCCACTAGAGTGCAGCGTCCGAGCTTTTCTATAGCGCTGAAACCGTCACTAGAAAAATAAAAGTTATTAAATTCGCAACAGTTAAAAATAAGGATATATATATATATTAACATCGACGGAAAAAACATAGCGTATCTGATTAGGGAGATCTTAATCACTAATAATGACAGAGATGACAAAGAAATCAAATTTAGAATTAGCGTGGCGAAATAAGCATTTAACAAACACGATGACTCATGTACTAAAGAATTCAATATTAAAACTAAAAAAAAAAAAGGAAAAGAATAATACGTTATCTTTGGGCAATACTGTAATTGCACCATAAGTGGAAATAATGAAAAACTAACAAATTCTTTTAAAATGTGGTGCTAAAAATTCATATAGCAGACTCGATCACTAATAAAAGAGTTTTAACCCGAATAGACGAAAGGGAAACGATATTAGTCGACAGCATTCAGAATAGGAAAGTGAAGTGCACGTAGCTCGTCAGATACGAAAACCCGATATCTTCACTTTGATAAGAGAAAATATAAAGGATACCTACAAAGGAAGAAGAAGACGCGATATGGTTAATGTGGGGAAGATTATCAAACAAAACTTTCGAAAAAACAGTTATTGACGCCATATTTCTGATTATACGGGTTTCGCGTTATTTCTTGTCTCGAAATACACTATTGATAGTTTTTTCTCATTTAATGAACGAGGATATCAATAATTGGTCATACGAAATTATACGAGTCGCTGCTCCAGAGTGCACTACAGCCGTCGTGTAGAGAGTGTGGTAACCAAAAAATGTCTATCGATCACATTATCACTGAAGGTACGAGAGTTCAGACAAGGGCCTACGGGAAGAATAACGATAGAAGAAGTGCTTGCAGACGATGAAGCTCACGTTTAATAAATGTATTCCAAAAAATATAGTTTTATTACTTTTCAGTTATATTTAATCATTTAAGTTATAGTAGACGCAAATGAACAAGAAGTCGAGCGTTTTTAAATAAATAAAATAAATAAATAAATAAATAATAGAAAGTATATCAATAATAGTTTTTAGGTTTTTTAAGGCTTTCGTGATCATTCGATAGATAAATATGCATTCGCTGGTTTGACTTCCTGTTGAAGCAGATTTTAGAGTAAAAATAATATCGGACATACTTCGCCGGAGAAACTTTCCAAAGTTTTTTGACTATGATTGACGGGAGTTGAGTGTTTTTACTCGTAATAATAATATACGGAGCAGTTGCTTTGTCGTTGATGGCTTTCCAAAAGTTATGTTCTGGTAATGGATATTATTATCATCATCCTCGACCGTTTTAAAAATGGAATATATTTCGTTTAAATAATGTAGATGATGAATCGTAAGAGTTTGAAGAATAACCAGATAGTGTTCTTTTCGAAATAACAACGTTCATGAAATTTACAGGAACCGGGTAATAAAAAATAAAACTAAACGATACGTTATATTCTTGATTTTAATTAATATAAATATAAATTTTAGATATCGGTGTGCGTTTTGCATTAGATGTTTTGCAAAACCATCTTATTAGCACGCGTGACTAATTTTGAGTACGTACTACGTAAACACACACTGTCGTTATTGGAAATAACCATTCATTAAAAACATATACGAATTAATCGTGTCAACGCTATCTGATAGCCGCGACTTTAATTTATCATTGAGCAAAAACATTACAGATAGCGTCATCAGTTATATAAATTTATTATCTGCGAATAATTATTCCTAAGTAGTACATACATACAGATCGAATATATATATATACGATATATCGATAAGACACACACACACATTTTATATCTATATACATACTAATATATATATTCGTTCGTGGATACACGCGTGTTATATAAATAAAACCCGGATCGACTGTGTGAAATGGACTACTGGCTACGACGTAGTGAGCAACCGGACTGTGCGTAGCAAATCTGCTACTGAAGGGAAGAGAAAGAAGAGTGCTGATAAAAATATGCTCGTGGAATGTTCGAAGACTAAACCAAACAGGTAAATTAGCAATAGTCGAAAAACTAACGGAGAATATAGCAATCGCTGGAATTGTGGAAAAACACTGAAGAACTACAGGGCATTTTATAACGGCTAAATGATAACCTAGTAATTAATTCAGATAAATAGAGATAATATTAAAAAAGAATAAGGAGTAGACACCAAAAACTCTCGAGGAGAGATATTTTTAGACTTCTGCGCCGAAAATAATCTTTCTGTGGCTAACACAAACTACAAACATCATGTGCGCAAACTCTAAACTTGGAGATATGGCCAATATAAAAACCAAATACATTACATCTTGATAAGGAAAAGATCGAAGACTTCTATACAAGATGTTGAAACATATCCGGGTACGGACTGCGGGGCGGACCGTAATGCACTTATAGCAGAAATATGGAAAAAATGATTAGCAAGATAATTACACCAATGAAATGGAATCCAGTTACCGCCAAATTATATGAAGAAAGAGTTAATGAACACATTAGAAAAGACGTAATATGTAAAAAGAAAATATTAAATACTGAAGAATTATGGAATAAGTTCAAAACTATCATTACACAGAATGCGATAGAATCAAAATACAAAAACAGACCAAAAAGACCCCGGATTACGTCTGACACTAAGCGGATAATACAAACAAGACAAAATATGAAACAAAAAGGTATTAATACTAGCGAGGAAATTGAAAGATACAATCAGATATGTCATTCAATTAGACAGCGATTATGTAGAGATAAAGATGAATACATACACATTCAGTTTACAAAGATATCGAAACACGCACGAATAACAATGAAATTAGAACATTGTTCGATAAAATCTCCGCTCTATCTGGAAATTTCAACCCTAGACATTTACCTATTAAACATAAAAATGGAATAGTTATAACAACTGAACCAGAAATAATCAAAAGGTAAAGCAGCCGAACAAAGTGAGATACCCGAAGAAATTATGCTAATAGAGATTTCGGTATATGCGGAATGAGAGGTGTAGCAATGAAAAGGCTACTATAACAACAGAGCTGCAGGATCTGAAAACTGAAATGCTGAAAGCGACAGCGGATGAAAAAATTAGCATAATACGTAATGTGATAACATCCGGGCAACAGGACAATGACCGAAAGATTGGTACACGTCAATATAGCTACATATATATGTATAAGAAAGGAGATAAAAAAATTGCCAAAATTATAGAACCTCGGCTCTGATACCGCATGCAAGTAAAATCATGTTATACATAATCCGGGGACGCTTAAAACAATATCTTGTTCCTCAAATATCTGAGGAACAGGCAGAATTCGTACGAGGTAGAAGTACAAGGGATCAGATCCTCTTAACATCAGACAAATGATGGAAAAATTTTACAAATATAATATACCGGCAATATTCTGCTTTTTGGACTACAATAAAGCCTTCGATAACGTTAACCGGAATAAATTGCGACAAATATTAACGGAGATAGGAGTTCCTAATCACTTGATATGTTTAATTAAAAACTTATATATAAAGAACTCTACTTATGTAAGGGTGGAATCAGAATTATCTGACAAATTCCGCATAGGAAAAGGAGTACGACAGGGATCTGTGTACTTTCCCCCTCTATCGCTTAATGTATATAGTGAATGGTTAGTGAGGAAAGTGACTCAGAACTAGAATGGTGGTATATCCATCGGGCCGGAAGAAAAATAACAAATTTAAGATACTCCGACGATACGGTACTTTTGGCAAATACAGAAGCAGAAATGAAGAAACTGTCGACCAAAGTAGAAGTAAACAAGCTGGCTTAATACTGAATAGATCCAAGTATTCTCTAATGGTGGTTGATAGGACTCGGAAACTTCCAACAGTTTTTAATATAATATCAGACATACAGCGTAAGGAAAAAATGATATTACGTAAGTGTACTACTTACAAATAAGGGAAGATGTGAAGAAGAACTAAGAAGAGTGAGAATTCCAAAAAGTGCAACAATAGCAAGATTAAATAAAATATGGAAAGACCATAATATATCTAGGGAAACTAAAAAGTATTCAATGAAAACATTAGTCTTTCCCGTTGCTACTTATGGATCTGAATCATGGACGTTAAAAAGATCCGTACGACAAAAGATAGATAGATACCTTCGAGATGACAGCCTACCGAAAAATGAGAATATCATGGAACGCGTTTCGAACGAACAATTTTATATTGCAGGAATTAAACATTACACTAAGCCGGAGATTAGTAATCACAATACAGCGTCAGTGCCTTAAATTTTTTGGCCATATCATTCGACGTAATGGCTTTGAGAAACAAATTATTCGAGGAAAAGTACTAGGAAGTCGGAATCGAGGAGGACCTCCTTTACGTTTCGTTGATTATATCAAACAACTAACAAAATTACAGATAAATGAAATCACGCATAAGGCTGATGATCGCTTAGCGTGGAGAAATGTTAAAAATAATTTTTCTTCTTGACTGCATGTGTTAAGTCACGACATCTGGAATCAGATTAATGCATATAATGATTTTATATATATATATATCAGATTTCTCGCTATTTATGTTGTCTGTTGCCACATATAACGAAATCTTTGGACGAATATAAATGCAGATGTATAATAAAACGTATATTTCGATATTTGTTAACTTTACAAAAACTTACTATTTTAATAAAATTCACACGTCGACCAGTTGTTCAAAATCTAAATAATATTAAATTGTTTTCTTACATTTAGTTCATTAATAACTATTCCAGTCACAGTGTTCTTTATACTATATATATATATATAAAACATTTTAACGCAAAAAAAATGTGATCCATCTTCATACAAAGAGGCATTTGATCGACACGGAATTGTTTAATTTTAAATATATTTCTATAGCGTATTTTTTTTGGTAAGAATGATGTATACCGGGAAAAATATACACACAAAAGTGCAAAGGTTTACCATTAGGACAAAGTCAAGTTCGATACAAGCAAATGTAACTAAATCAGAAATTATATTATACACATATAACACATAAATCTACACGAAAGAAGATTGAGAAAAAGACAGAAATCCAGATGAACAGACGGCCAAACATATGTAGGAAATGATTAAATACGTGAAACAAAAAACTGACTGCAACGGAAACAAGTTTGGTAAAAATATTGTCAATATAGATTGAAGAAAGCCTAACGTATAGAATAATATCTAACGTCGAGTAATTAATTCGAACAGTGTGGCATTTAGTGATTTTTAAAGTACAAACAATAAAAAATCAGTTAAAATCACTAAATTTTTATATAAAAATACCGCGAAGATTTTCGACTATTGAAAGTCATTACCGAGTGGACATAGAAAAATAAAATATAAACATAGCCTGTACATTCTTGTAAAGTATTTTGCCGCATTAAGTAAAATTTTCCTCCGGGATTTTACTAGCGTAAATTGTTTAACCGACTTCCCCAATCGGTATTTATATCAAAAATGCTGTCAAGAATCGTGTAATCTTTCCAGAAACTGTGAAGATGGTTTCCATCTTTAATCTTTTTTTTTTTTTCAGTAAGTTGTTGTTTCCTCCCCCCCCCCTCGAGAACAAGAAAAAATCAATCCTATATATAAAGACCGAGGACAGTCCAGAGAGTTCACGGTATTTTAATAATAGGGGGACTTACACGTTGAAACGGTTATATGACGTCATAATTTTACTGGCCGGACGACGTATATTCGCGTTGGAGGCCACACATATTATTATCGATCCGAGTGTCCCCGCCGTCGAACTTGCCGCTTATACGGCTAGTGTGTGCACATATATGAATACATATATATATATATATATATATATATATATATATATATATATATATATATATATATATAAAGATCTTACAACACGTATTGTCGAACTAAATACTTGTTTGTCTCGTAGTTATTTACCTACTCTGCCTCCAAGTTCACCAAGCGTGTACATCAAACCGGAACCTTCCATATTATCATTGGCAGTCGATGAAGTCAACGTTTGTGTCGCGAGAACTTTTACGCGTTTCAATTTCTCGATTATTGTTTTAAAAAAAAAAGAAAAAAAATAATTATAACTTTTCAAACTGTTCCAAATAATCACGGTACGTAAACAGAATATAATTTATCTAAAAATTACTAATTTTTAAGTCGTTTTCACTTTGTATAAGATTCTTTTTTTAAACAATTGTACATAGGGTTTTTCCAGGAAAATAAAAAAAATTCAACGTCCCACAATTAATTTATTCGAAATGTACGCAAAAAAAAGGTCACAAGTCAAAAAAAATACATCCGTCGTATTCGGAATATTTGTTTGTGATTTTTGGCAAAAATTATCATTTTGAATTACGCCTGACATACTAAATTATTAATTAAATTATAATTATCATAGATAGTAATTATTATCGAGTTTTCGCACTAATCTTTGCCCGGTATTAAAAGTTAAGATTTAAGAACATTTTCATCCTTATAATTGAGGCGACCGTTTCATTTTTTTATTCACTTATCCGGACATAACTTCTCGTTGGAACCTACGCAAATACAAACCAAATTTACCATGACCAAGTAGCACCCGCGTGTTGTAGAAATTAATATTAATATTCTTAAACTTAGTTCTGTCATAAACTTTTGGGAAGAACATATAGGTCTTTCTTCCAGTTTGACAACTGTCTTACCTCAACTGCCATAAGGATATAATACTTTTTTGATACTGTTAATATTATTCAGAGAACTTAAGTTGACAGGCCCAACATCGAGATGCTGGAAATTCTTAACCAACAACTCTATATTCAGAAATGATAGAGACATGGTAAAAAGATCCAGTAGAATGATGTTAGAGATCACATTGACAGTTGAAGTGGGGCAGGTTCTGTAAAGTGATGAAATGTTCAACAAGAACTTTCTCCGGCATATATTATAATATCTTTCAGATTTCTGCATGTCTAGTTGGCTGGCATGTCTGACAAGGAGTGGATATCGTAGCTCTTATGCATATTCTCACGGCCTTATTTTATATTGTTTGCAACTTTCAAATACTACTTTTATTGAAGTTGATCAATCTAGGATCTTATTAAAGCTCTATATGCCTGAATTTAGGTGTGCATCCAAATTAGATTCTGAGATGGAGCAGATTAAATCTCTCATATTTTGTCGATAGATGTCCCAGTTTTCGGAATCAAACAAAACTCCTAAGTATTTACATGACAGTTTAAATTGTATTCCCAATTAACGGAGTATTATTTCTTTTCCTAGTAAATAGTACTATGCCTTGGTGTTTTTAACATTTATCTTCAATTAGTTACTCAGTATACTTTGTCATTTTCGTGCAGCTTCTTTTGCTGTTTTGATAATAAGTTTTCCGCGTAGGCATATAATATAAAATCATCCGCGTAATGTACTAATTTGATCTATTTGCTCTGTACTTTCTCTAATCCCTGAATATTTATTATGAATAATAAATGACAGTATGCTGCCTACATTGTAATATAATCTACTATTTATAACGAACTGTGTTAGATGTCTATTATAAAAATACTGAATTACCCATCGAGATATTTTTGTTATAAAACACCAGCTTCCTTTGCTTCATTAAAATACATAAACCTATCGTACCAAGATTTTATGTCGATAAATAATGAAATCGTATACCAATTTTTGGTTGACATTATATCTAAAGTAAAGCTAGTCAATGCTTCCCGGCTTCCCGAGTAGCTGACCCCTTACGAAAGCCGTACGAATTTTGGAAAACTTATTATTTTTGAGAAGCCACCGTAATAATCTTTCTTTTTTTATATATTTCCGAGCGTTTTTCCAAAGCATGATAAATGGGCCTATATGAATCGAATAAATCTGGATTTTTATTTGGTTTGAGTTTTGGGAAATGGGACAATATCACTCATGTGGAAATGAGTTATATAAGTTTATGAGATATGCTTTACCTTCTTGCGGAAGAAGTTTTATAGCTTTATATAGAATATTATCCCTCCCAGTACTGGTGTTTTTGTTGGTTTAAACTTTTATTTAATTCTGCAATTGTTATTTACGATCCTAAGAGATATCGTCTATATTTCGATAATTTAATTTTAAAGTCATAATGGAAGCATTTTATTTAATGCTGTTCTTCATTTTGTTAAATTTTTTGTGAAGTGTAAACTTAAATTAATATATTCGTTTTATTATTTATTGTTTTAAATACGCACTTGATAATGGCCTAACATACGAAAGGCTTTGTGATTTTTCATAAAGAAAAAACTTTTAGTAATTTTAACTTCTTCTTTTTTGTTGTTTATTTGGCCCTCGTTACCGTCATTATTACTATTATGTTATTAATGTCAGTAGGCTTTATTTTATTAGTAATAACTCTCGTCAGCATGCTGACGATAGCATTTTTTTGGTTTATTAACTGATTAAACAATCCATTGAATCAAGATAAGAACGAATTTAAAAGGCTACGCCTAATTTCGTATCATTGTTTGAGGAATTGGTATCGATAGTCGCTTGCGCGTATGTCTTTTTGTTTGAAGAAGAAATCTGCTGCGAGTGAACTGAGCTAGTCCGGTTTTCATATTGTACTATTTGTCTTTTAGATTGCTCTTAAATATTTTTATTAATTAGGCTCCTATACCACACCCTTGTAATTAGCTGGACACGTACATGGGATTTCCCGTTTCCTCGAGTAGAACCTAGAGTCGTGTTCTTCACCACACTTAACACATACGTATGATCTAAAACAATAGTGGTTTGTGTGTCCGTATTGCTGACAGCGTATACACTGAGGTATCGTATTTGTCTTTCTGGAATCCTGATGTTGCATAAAATTTGCGGAAGATAAATATCTTCGTTGGTGTCGACTAGTTCCAGATCAACAAAAAACAGCGGCAAAGAATGTTTGTGATTCTCTGTTTTTACTGTATGTCTAACCTTATGGCTTACTGCATCCAATTGTTGAGTTATTTCCGTTATGCCCATCGAGTGATGCAGGTCTCCGATGATAATTTTGAACGCTCTTTCATTTTCTTTTAGCTGGTGAGTGCATTGGAAAATATTTTTGCCTCTGACATGTTTACATAGTACTCTGTAAGCCCCGATAGTTTAAGTGGTTATTTTAAAGCATAATTAATAGATAAATCTTAACCCGTATTGATGCATGATTTTTATTTTGTGTACACGATTTAATACAATTTGTGTATTGATTTTAAATTAAATTCAAATTGTTATTAAGAAAATATGCACATATACACATATATACATGTACATATTGCGACGCCACTCTCACACCGTCTACCAATACATATACGGATTCATTATTAAATTATATTGTTATTATATTATTATTATTATTATTATTATTAGAATTATATTTAATTGTTGTTATTATTGTCGTTAGTATTATTATAAAAAAAGTATTGAAATTAAAATTATATATATATATACATTTATATTGTACACGTTACCGACATTGGTTTATACTCCACGAACTCGCCTGTCCAGATGGCCCACGACCGTTAATTGAATTTAAATAAATAAAAAAAAAAAACGGTTTTTACTTTTATTAAAATTATTATATTTTCGCGAATAAAATATTTTGGGAAAAAAACAATTACGAATATTCTTAGCACACGCGATTTTCGGATATCATTACGACTTTTACGGAGTTTTATAAATCATCTATAAAATTGACAGAACTTTTCCCCGGGCCTGGATGAACGTGACCCCAACTTCGATCCACCCTATTCAACGGGGTTGAGCCTAAGCTCGCTTAACTATGACTTAACTCGACTAGACTAACTTTTTTTTCTTTTTTTTTTATTATTATTTTAACAAAGATTTTTTCTTATAAAGATGTATTTTTCTTAAGTCTATTTTTTTTTTAATATTCTTCCAAGATTTTTATTTTTGAAATTGTGTATTTCATTATCGACAAGATATATTTTGATAACTTTGGTTCTGAAGTTGTATTTTTTTCTTCTAAGTTATATTTTTATTTTTTTTATTTATTACTACTATACACTCCACGGACTCCTTTCTTCATGCACACAGGTAGTTGATGGGACTATGTTTTTCAACCCATCACTGCCCTTAGATTAAGTACAAAAACAGGGGACTATTACACACATGTTTTTACATACTTTTCAGCTACACACTACTTATATGCACTTCTATAATTATTTAGTTTTAAGCACACTAGTCCCCTGTCCTTTATAATAACACCTAGATTTGAAGCAATAAACTAGCCCCATGGGGTAAATCCGGATTGGGAAACAAACTAAAAAAAAAAAAAAGGTGCTGCAGGTCCCTTATTATTATTGTTATTTTCCATTACTTATTTTGCAAAATGCCAGTTTCTTAGTATATATATATATATATATTCTATAGACCTTTTCTCATCCTTAATGGATTTTGCAGTTTTTGTGAAGAAACAAACTAATAGTTTGACCAAATAAAAGTTACATCATTTCTTATATTCTAAGGTTTTATATATATATATATATATATATATATATATATATATATATATATATATATATGTATTCTTATACTTATTTTTGTTATTAGTACAGCGGCCAGCAGTGACACATAAATACGTGTATTTCTACAAATTCTATGGACCCTAGGAATTGTCTAAATTCGTTATTTCAGCGAAACCCTCTGATTTCTCTTTTGTGACAGCCAATCAGAAAATTCAGAACTGTTTCTTTTAGTCTTTGACTGACTAAAAGACCTACAGAGCCCATTTTATGAGGTCTATTTTCATCTCCTTTTGTCTGCACTTGCTATATTTTTTATAGATATTTTTCTTATTTTTTATATATACATTACCTTAGATGAAATCCTCAAAAACTCTAATCTTACTGGCGCCAGCATGCCCTCTTCTATTCATATATATATGTACATATATTATACTATGTCCTTAAATCTCATTAATTTCCATACGAATACATATACATGTATTGTTATCACTCGCAACTGGTTATTTAATATATTATTATTATTATTCTCATACTTATTTTTCTATCTTTATAATTTTTGATTATAAATTTTAATTTTAATATTTTAAATACTAAATTTTAATCACCTCTTATACTAATAATGTAACAAGTAGGGTTGTTACAATATATACATATCAGTGGCGGCTCGTATGTGTAATCGCTGTACTCGCCGAGTACAGTAGAGAAATGGAAGAATACAGCTTATGAAATTTTATTCTAGCTTTCTTTTTCTTCAAAATGAAACTAAATTACATTTGCGAATGCAAAAAAGTTTACCAGTATGGATACATGATAATCTTCAAGAGTAATGGCGCATATACAGTATACATGTTTACCTTACATTTTAAATGATGCACTGTACCCCTACTGGCTGGCGATTATAATAGAACGCAGTTCGCTAGGTTGAAACGCCTTCAATTTGGGCTGTAGATTATAAGATCAATCAAATCATACGATGTATAATAACAACGCCCCTGTACACGTTTTCAAACGCAAGTACCCTATAATAAAGCATGACCTTGTCAATACAGCAGCCAGAGGAAGCGGAATGTACATCTGCAGAAGTAGTTCTCTCTCTTTTTGAATACTTGAAGCATATTAGCATATTTCGATTAGTTTGTAGGAGTTATAATCGCTCTCCTTAAGTGAGTATAGATGTACATTGTTTGGATTTAGAGGCGTGCGCCTGTATATGGTGTGTTTGATCTTTCGTCCTTGTGTAGTGCCGTTTGTACAAATTTCGCGGTATTAGAATACGATTGTAATTTTTTAAAATTATTGACTATATAAAAAAGACATAATTATGAAACTCTTATTTGAAAAACCCTTTAGTTCTCGACCATTTCATGAGAAACTTGCAATAATAAAAACTGGTAAACCTGAACCACATTTAACTTTAAAAACCAAAGTAGATGACGGTAAAAAGAAATATTTTCTAAATTTTCGAGTGCAGTGCTACAAAGATAACAGAGTTTGTTATACGGATGTTTAAACCTCCGAGAAGTTATATTGTTGGCCTTGTTTATTATTTAATACAAAAGAAGAAGATACATTTGGAAATCTGAATCAAGGTGTTGTCGATATGAGTAATTTTAATAATTAAAGAATCAGACATGAAAAGTTGGTTTCCCATGTTAATGCTATGATTTCTCTACTTACATTCGATAAGAATACAATGGAATCTTGCTTTAATAAAACTCCTCAAGAAGAAATTACCCAAATTTAATGAAAAAGTTACGCAGAATCGGTATATTCTCACGTGTTTAATAGATGTAATTTGGCACAACAGGAGATAGAATTTAGGGGCCACAATGAAAAAGAGGGTTCGAATAATAAAGGAAATTACATCAAATTATTGAATCTTTTAGCATTACGAGATGAAAAATTGTTGCATCATTTAAAATTCTCTACCGTTTTTAGTGGCACGTCAAAAACTTTTTAAAACGAGTTGATCTAGTGCATTAGTACAGTTGTTAAAAATGAAATAAAAACCGAAATTAATAAGTCTACCTTCGTATCTATTATGCTGGATGAAACTGTCGATATTTCTAAAAAATCTCAGCTATCTACAACGGTAAGGTATATTTCGGATGAACATCAAGCTGTTGAAAGATTTATAGATTTTTCAGACATTAGCAACGCTCGTACTGCTGTTGCATTGTATAATCATAATCACCAAGTTTATAAGTGAATACGAATGTGGATGGAAATTAATTGCGCAGACTTACGATGGAGCTGCTATGATGGCTGGACAACATAATGGATTGCAGAAACTGATGACAGATAAATATGAACAAGCTCAATTTGTGCATTCCTATGCGCATCAACTAAATTTGGCGTTAAAATAGAGCGTCAATTCTATTCGCGAATGTAGGGTTTTTTTTGAAACTTTAAATGGATTCTCAGCGTTTTTTTCAAATTCATCGAAACGTTATCATTTTTTAAATGAACAAATAAAACGAAGATTACCTTCTACATCCGCAGTTACATGGAATTCTAATAGCAAGTTGGTTGAAGTAGTTTCCGCAGTAAAACAAGACTTAGTAAAATTGTTCGAAAATATGGTGCATGAGTCTGATGTGTGGGATAGCAAAACTAGAGCATGCGCTCGAGGATTTCACCATAATCTTCAAGATTTTGAATTCAATTTTGTATTAAAAATTTTTGAGAAGATATTTTCACATGCCGCAAAAGTTTTTGATATCCTACAGAAAGGAATATTCGATATTCAGTTAGCTTCTAAAGAAGTAGAGACACTGAAAACTTTTTTGAACAAACTACGAGATGAATTTCAGATAATTTATGACTTCGAATGAATACATCTCCACTATTAGTGTAAAAAAATGAACTGGAAATTTTTCAAATGATGAAGATCCGGCTGTAGGATATCGACGACTTTTTCATGAAATCATGGACAATATTAAAATGCAAATTATGGAAAGGTTTTCAGAGATTAAAAAACTGTAATATTTAACGTTGTTAGATAAAGACGTGTTCATTCAATATGAAAGAAAGTTTCCTGATAACTTATTTAGCACTCCGGAGTTCCGCCATTATTCAGTTCACGAACTGTATAAACATTTAGAAATTTCTGGTCTTTCTGTTGCTTTGCCAGAAGTTAAAAGATTATGTGCTCCGATTATCACTATACCAGTTACAACTGCAACGACTGAGCGCTCTTTTTCAACTTTGAAAAGAATAAATACGTATACACGATAGAGAGAAGAAAGACTTCCCGAATGAACTGTTCTTTCCATTGAAAAGGATGACTTGAGTAAGTTGCGTCGCGACGTTTTCACGATCGTGTTATAAACGAATTTGTTAAAAATGGTAGAAATTTGTTAAAAATGGTAGAAGAGTGGATTTCATTTATCGATCATTTTTTAGATTAAAACCTACCTACTTAATTGTTAGCATACTTATTATTTTTTTGTAATTAATTTTGTAATGTCCAAATTTATTTATCTGTAAATTTTTGTATTGAAAAAAATTTTAGAGTAAATACTTTTATTTCTTTTACGATCGTGAGGGGTTGCAGAATTTAAGCGAGTACATGTGAAAAAATTCACGAGCCGCCACATATATACAAAACGATATTGAAATGACAATTACATAGTTATTTATTATTATTATTATTATTATATTATTTACCGTAGTTATTATAGGTGTAATTTTGAACGTTACCAATATAAATATATAAAAATGTGACCGGGTATATACAGTAGTATATGGACGTTTTACGTGTCAGGATTTTTTTTTATTTTTATTTTTATTTATGAATATTCGAAAAATCCTTTCCGGTTATCACTATTTCCCTACTTTGTATCGAATAAATATTATGCCACGAAAAGTGTGTGTCAAGTAAGAAAACTAGACTGATAAAATGCTATTCGTTCAAAGATAAATTAAATAATTAACGAACAACTCTAAACGCGACGAATGGAAATTATCGTAATTTGTAATTAATTTTTGTATTCGTTATACAGCGACCACGTGACGTCACGAGAAAATAATCTGCCGCGCAACGATCGAAATGAACGTGTAGTAAACGGATGCGCGTTTTTACCAAAATAATCGTAGAATTAAAATTTATAAGTAAATCAGCGACCTCAGAACTGCTATAAGCAGGATATTATTAAGTCTGGACGGTTGTACACGTTTTATACTCTATTTTCAATTCTTGCAAAAACATAAATATCCATCTCCAAATCTGTTTAATTCGTTTACCTATTTGTCTATTTATAAATCTCTCGTTCTCTCTTCTTTGATTTCACTTACTTCCTTTTAGAAGATAGATCCATAAATTGACACGAGTAATAATCATATCTCTCATTACCTATCCATAATACGCGTCTTATATTTTACTTACAATTTTTTTTTTAATTTTTTTTGGTTAGCCCAGACCATTTGGCCAGTTTAAACCTTTATCCGGTTAATGTATTTTAAATCTCAATGCCGCTACGTTTGATAAAATTATATAAACTAACAGTAACAGAAGACAATAGGTCGGAAACAATTCGATACAGGTAATGTGTGCCATTTTTATAAAATATTATTTTCAAATCTCCCGAAATCTTTTTATCTGTCTACATATCCATCTATATACATATATATATATATATATATATATATATATATATATATATATATATATATATATGTATACTCCTGTATCTATATTTTTATAGACAGATGTATCCGTATATAGATAGACATATAAATAATAATCGTAAACTCGTCTATTCATTCCGGCGATTATATACATCTGACGTCCTGTTGTCAAATTTTAGCAAAACGTAACTATTTTATTTGAGAAAAAAAATTAAAGCGTAATATGTGGTGAAAATATTGTTTCGATCCACGTGCACTCGAGCGCTTTAGCAACTAATACGTGTATATATATATATATATATATATATATATATATATATATATATATATATATATATATATATATATATTAATATACAGATAGACCACATACGTGTTAATTAAATAGACGTGTTCAATCATTATGACATTGAATCAACATTGTAGCGTACTGAATACATCTTATTATAGCGTTTTCCTTAACTTCGCTCTCTACATGATGGAAAAGCAAAAGTGACAAAGCTAAAACGGATAATCATCTCATTACTGAATCGTCATTTTGAAAGTTACCGTTAATTTTCTATACGGCAAATATATGCGCTTAACCGTATAATTATAACAATGAGTACGAATGAAAATAAACCTAAACCGGACTCGCTCAATGCGATAATTAATGTATTGAAAAATGGAAAAATAAACGAATATAATCGACAAAAAAAAAAAAAAAAAATATTTCTAATATATACACGAGTATTCGAACATGACAGAAAAAAAAAAGTAGACGTAAATCACACGCTCGTATTGCCGTGTATAAACAAGCTCTTCCTCGAGACACACGCACAATGTACTAATTCACTAAATGAAACAAACAAAAAACCAGTACGGAATAGAAATCATAGACACATATTCGCATGAATGAAGCTATTCAAAGTAAGAACTGAAATAAAAATCGATACATTATAAAGAAAAGAGTTTAAAAAAATCTTGTCATATATAAAAATAAAAAAACCATCAAGCAACAACACCGTATGCGCGCTAGTAATAAAAAAATGCGAGGATACATTGTGCCAACTGACGACAAAGCGATTCTACCTGGTATGTGTGTACGTATGTTTAACTGCGTTAGCGCCATATTATAATTGTTTTGTACGCTAATTAATACAACAAAATATGTATAGGTAAGTAGTCGCATAAATTTTCAACCAACTTAGCGATATGGAGGATAAGTGATGATCAATTTACTGTCAAAATGAATATCTAGGTGCGGGATGAACGTTTAATTATTATATGAACGCAAGGTGGATCGAAGTAGCATAACGTAGATTTGTAGAAGCACGCGGCCCGTATGCGACCTACTACTAACGCTAGGGTCAGCAAATAGAATATACTTAATATTTTTTTTTTTTTTTTAAAGTATATCTGTGATAAATTTTATAATGATATATACACTCATAATCACGCCTCATATATGCACACAACAACACAACAACACTCATACGACATAATACAATTATTTTAATACTACTTATCCCGTCAAGCTTTCGCTTGTCGACCGGTAATTATATTTCTTATGATTTAATATTATACATTTACGCTTAATATAAATTTTTATTTTGATTACATTTATTATATTGATTTCTTTAATTACCGTTTATTTATATAATTATAACTCATTTACACTATCACATACTTTCTAACTTAACTCCCAAAGCGAGCTTAAGTACTGATCATGCTCACACACACGCACACATACATAGAATACGTGTATACATCTGTTAGAGTAGTTTTAATTCATATTACCTTTCAATTTGCAAACAATATATTTCCACTCTAATCATCCACATATAGACTCCCATTTACACAAAATTTTTAATTTTCCAATCGGTAATAGAACCCTGGCATCCGCATTGTATCATACTATATTTGTATTTCATAATCCTCATCATTTCATTATTCTTATAGTATTTTATCCACATTTTCCTTATTTTGTAACCATTTTTTTAATTCACGTTTTAGTTTCATATATATATATATGTATGTGATGATGGAAAGACATGGGGGATAGTTAAACGTGTATTATCATTATATTACGGAATTTTACATTCTACAGCCCGCTAATACGTTGGATTCTATTTTCTACAGCTTAAGTCTCTGCTTGGATTTCCTGCGCCTCCGCTTATTCGAAAAGTTTGTTGTATTTAGCCGCTCTCTACCGCTAACTTTCTTTACATCGCCGTTAGAGTCTAATCCACGGTATAATTATTTTTATTTATTTATTAGCCATAGTGAACGATAATAATTCTAATTATTTACACAACTTACTATAAATATACATATACATATATACACCCATATATACATATACACATATACATATCCTTTAACACATATAATTGTGCCTCCGTCAAACGGGCCCATTCGAGCCGGTCTCAAGTTATTCTATGGTATTGTTTATTTTCAAGTATTTCAGTTATATCATCCCCGGTGCAAATCCGAACGTACCAATTAGTCACTGTCATTCAAAAACGCCTGCTGAAATGTGTATCCGAATCTCCGATGTGAAGTGACCGGTATTTCTCCAGAAAAGTATATTCGAATCTCCGATCAAATAAATATTCTACCAGTGGTTCTCAAAAAGTGTCTTATTAAAACAACGTACCATATATAAGTCTAAAAAATAGAATAAGTTCAACATGCAATAACATTTAAAAACGAAAAACATGAAAAATATCACAATTTAATTCCTTTGAACTTATGGCCTAATATGTTGACGTAATTCAACCTAGTAATTTCGTTATTTAAATACTTCGACCATTGCTGCAGGACAAAATTAACTCTTTCGATCTCTTCTTTCCTTGGTTTGTGAATTTTATTCCGGCTAACATCTTCTATTTTCAAGTAAGTTTCAATCTGAATCTCCTGTAACGCCATAATGACACGCCAGATATTAGGATGAGGAGCCGAAAACATGGAGTTGTACACTCTATGGAAAGCTTCGGGCCCATTGGTAGTGCGTGGTAAATCATCAGGTGTATCTGCCCAAAGCTCTGGTGGAAATGAAGAATCGGGTAGAATGTAATTATCTACGATGTAGTCTGAAAACTGTACAGCATCACTGCTAGGTGCGACTTCTATCAATTCAGATACAGCTTCTTCAACGTCGTGCGGTGGGAGAAACGAGAGTCCGAAAAAACATCTGATCCAGTCGCCGATTTCCGAATCTTTCTTCTCGTATTCTCGTCTGATAACAGGTAAATCTTTTTAAATTTTCCGATACCACGACTGGCTGAGATGAAATCGACATCCTTTCACGACACAGTTTTCTGAAAAAGAGGTGACTGATTCGTGTGCCGCAATTTCGTAATCCATGTAAATTTTCTTCACACTCAATTCTTTTTCAGTGTATTTGATGCATAGTTCGTTTAGAAAATTCCACATGGCATCGTACGTTTTTCTGCTTTTACTCGGCAAGAAAAAAAACACTAATGGCAAGTAAAAACCATTTTTAAATCCATGAAGTATGTACATTTGTGAAAAGTGCTTTGGACAATATGAAAAGGTTCCATCGGCGAACAGCAAAACGTCATCCTGAAATAATTGTAAGTTTTTAACGCAAGTAATTGCGACAATCTGGTCCTTTTCGTTGATAAAGATGAATTCTTCATTATTATTCGTAGTAAACAAATTATTATTCGATTTCAGGAGCTGAATTGCTTCCTCAATGCTTTTAGGAATTTTGGGAATTTTTTTTTACGTTGCCGATGCACGACTTGACGCAAACGAGAAATATCCTTATGCTCAACTGATTCATAATTTGCTATTGTAGTTCTGATCACTTTATTTGGTGGTTGTGACAAATCATTAGAGGCCTTTCTTTTTACACTTTCAATAATCTGATAAAAACACAAAAAACCCGTGAAAATTAGACTTGTTGTATGTTGTTTATATTTCTTTTTATAAATATCAATGTAATGTACCAATTTCCTGAATGTACATTTGACAAAATTTCGCTTATTTAACTTTTCTTCTGGATATAACATAAAGTATATATAATAATATTGATATTTATGTTTTTATAGTTTAATAAATATGTACATGCATACGTAGGTATAACATACTAACATCAAAAGAACATATTCAGTAAAAAAAACTTACCTCCAATTTGTCCAGTTCAGTTTTTGTCAAAGGTGGATGGGAACCGTGATTGATGTCTCCTTTAATTATTTTCATGGAACTATTTGTCCATATTTGCGATTTACATGTTCTTTTACTACACACCCAAACAGTGCTATCACTATTTTCTCTTTTTTTACAATATTTATAATTGTTTATAGTCACACAATTTTCTCCTTTACGAGAGCAAATAATTTTAATCGAATCCATCGTAGTAAAATAATTTCAACAGAAATGTAAACTCATTAAAGACAACTTTCGCATAAATTAAAACGAAACGAAAATTGTATTTCAAATAATACACGAGACTCAACAATATTTATACAAGATACAATATATACCAATAACCATGCGGTCTGTCATAGAAAATGTTCCAGAAAGAAATAACTTTTTAGTATTCGCATGCGGTGACAGTTACAGTGTCGCCATAAAGAAAAATAATGAGATAAGAGGTTAATATTTAATATTACACAATTCCTAAATATTGACGATTTGATCAAATTTGTACAAAATCTATACACGAGAATGACACGGTCATGTAAAAGTACTTTTTCTTAAATTATCAACAGTATATTTTTTGTGTGTTTGGGAACCCCTTTTACACGGGTAGTTTCCATCATTTCGGAGATTCAGATACACTTCTTATCACATTCTGATGTTCTCTCATTTCGTAGATTCAGATACACGTTTTACCACATGTGATTTCATTGTTCAGTGCTAATTGGTACGTTCGGATATGCGGCCATCATCCCGCCATTTTAATTTTTGTCTACCCTGTCTTCTTTTAGTATAATTACACCATTCTGTGACTGGTTTTTTATCCATTTTTCATGTTCAATTCTAGCTATATGTCCCGCCCAATCCCATTTAAGTCTTTGCTAAAATTATAGCTAAATTTCAACCTATTTCTGGTCATTTTTAAATTTACTCTATCCCCCTTTTAGCTTTATATCTCTAGCATGCGTTTTGCATTTTATTTATTTTATCTTTTGCGTTACTTGACAAAGTCCAAGTCTGACATTCATATATACCGTGGTCTAATCTATTTTCTTCTTTATAACACGGCAAAAATAGATCAATGTGTTTTTATTTACCGCTTAAAACCACATTGCGCTTCGTAGTTCTCTAATAATAATTACCACGCTACTCTTTACGCGCGAAGTCTCTCCGTTCTGTATACCGGATATGTACTATAACCGTTGTTCAGTTGGATGTCGTCCGTACGTACTAAAGAAGTTTTGACGGTGAATAATAAATAACGTATGTTAATAATTTTTTTTTTTTATATATTTTATTTGTGTTTTTTCAATTTTTTTTTTTCGACCGAATAATTAGAAAAATTTTTATGCGAAGACTTTGTTATTTCTATTTTCAACGGTTGAAGTAGTTATAATACGGAAATTTGTTAGCCAGGATATTTTCAGTCACGATGTCCATCATGTGCGTAAAATTTTAATACTAACACGATTATACACGTTACGATTGACCGTTAAAAGTCTCTCAATTCTAATAATATTTATGTAGACCATTGAAAATCGTCTAGAGTCATGTAAGAAGCAGTGTCGTATAATAAACACCGTGTATAAATTACTATTTTTTTTTTTGTGAAAATTTCACGTGTAACTGAGAAAGGTTAAACGATCGAGAAAATATTTGGCAATTTTCATTTTATTACATTGTCATTATGAACGTCACAAGATAAGCCATACTTAAAACACTGACTGTAACGTTTTCACGATTTGGAATAATAACAAATTCCCGTCAAGGAATATGCGGATAATTTTCAGTTAGTACGTAATACCTTCATTTTTTTCCGGTTCACCAACTTATCTAAACGACGTTAAATTTCTTAAACAGACGGTAGAATGGTTTTTATTATTTATTTTTTTTTATACCACTTATTACGACTACAACCGATTTTGTAAAATGTCATTTATCACGCACATTCGCGTACACACGTATACACGTTCGAGCATAACGCAAAACACAATACCTCCGTGTATATCTGCAATAAGATAGAAGCGGTAAGTTCAGCATATAAAGTTAAGAATACTCTTGACGGTAATGTATGAAAAATCGTGAAATATTAGGATTTTTATTAAAAAACAATAAAATTAGGGGAATTAATCGACTTATAAATTACTGAAATACTTCCCAATAGTCATTGGTACCGTCTTCGATAAGATTGCGTGCCGACTTATTACTAATCGTTTTACATTAAGTTGACTAGCTTCGATCTCTTCTTTAGGTATTTATAGGTCTTTATGTGCTTCCCTATGGCGCGCATGTCGATCGTCGAATTGTCAGACCATTATAAGTCTTTCCTCAACTTTTCCCAGGTGTCGTGATCTTGAGTTTCTTCCCATCAATTTGCTCTAAACCCTTGAATTTCATTTATCCATCGTATAATCGTCCTAAGGATCGCTTGCCCTCAAGTTTCCACGATGTAGCCGTACTTATCTAACCATCTTCGCCGACATGCACCATCTCTATTTACTATTTTTAATAATAGTTATTACATCTGTCTCAGTTTTGTTGTTTTTCGTACGCGTTTTTTCCTTTATTTGTCTATCGGAGTGATCCCCAGCATAGACCTTTTCATTTTTCATTGATTAACTTTTAAATTTTTTGTTCAGTTTTTTTCTTTTGTTAATATTCGTATTTAGCGTATGTTAAACTTTCAGGCCTAAAGTTGTCTTAATTTCCTTTTTGAAAATGGCAACCGTGTTAAAATGAAATAAAAAAGTTCTATTCTTCTTCCAATGTATGGTCAAACCGAAGTGGCGTATAGATTTAAGTAGAGAAATAGCTTCATATCACTGATACACTGAGGTCACAACCTGAAAAAGAACGAATAAACCTATGGATTAACCCTGCCAAAAAACCCAGTGAGACCGCCGGAAGGAACTCTGGCGCAAGGATATAAAGAAAAATGGTCGATATGGCGAACAACCGAAAACGGGTGGGCTGTGCTCGTACGGCATCGTTGATGATGAAATGGGGTCTAACAGGAGATCCGAAATGTCGGTATGGAGAAATGCAGACAATGTCGCAAATACTGGAGTGTAAGATGAACCCGACGACGTGTACAATGCATGACGTCGTCGAAGTAAAGGCTAGAATTCTGGCTGAATACTGGTACGATAAAATATAATTAAACGTAACGAACCTGACACAAAAAGAGTATCTGACGCTGTGTACATATTTATCATCGACCGCCTGTATCATTGTAATTCTTCCAGGCTCTTTGCAACAATGTCATCCGCGTATAAATTCTTTATTTCCGCCCGTATACCTGCATTTTCCCATTTAATCGTTCCGATGCCGTCTTGAAGTGCAGTTATGAACAGAAGACAGTGGTTTATCTTATCTTTTATTTTTAATCGAATATTTTCTTCTTAAATTGTAATCTTTGCCTTTTTGTGTATATATATATATATATATATATATATATATATATATATATATATATAATTATTTTCAATAGAATTCCGATCAGAAGATATAGGAAAATACTGAAATCTAAAAGGTTTTATAATTAAAACTGTTTTTAAAACACTCGTATCATGAACATTGCAGTAGAACGAACATCAGTATTAGGGCGCCACTTTGAAAACCGTCTTATTTTGATCATCTTTCGTGTAAAATATAATTTTTTTGGTAAAACAATATGATGTTATGTATTTGAAGAACTATTTATAAATTTAAAAAGAACTAAATATAAATTATATACTACTTATACATATACAAATATATATCAAAATAAAGTACGACTTAAAAATGAAAAGTATATTACTTTCAATCAATTTTGAAAATAATATTCACGTATTAATTTACTATGTTCAAAGAAAATAGAAAAATTTTTACACCGTCGTTTACAAAAATTACCAGTTATTCTACATTTTTTTCTTGCGCATCGCTGTTTCTGTCCAACTGGATCTTCATTACTTGTACGCGTTGTCTTCCGGATTCAAACTTTTCGGCATGTAACTCAAAGTACACCGCATTTATGGTCTTCTATTCATGAAGTAGCTAAATTTCTCAAGAAAGTATTTCGTTAAATATTATTATAATTATGAAATAATCTGGGCATTGATTCCACCTACGTTTAATGGCCTGTAAAACACTACCATCGGCCATTTTCTTATATCGCTGGAACAATTGTACAGCGAATTCATTTTATCCATCATATCTATAACTTTCAGAAAGATATAAAAAGTTTGTAAAAGCAGGTTTATGAAACAGAAAAAATCGTCCACACTTCATTTTGAACTGGCGTCCACGTTAGTCAACTGTACGCGGTAACCTAAATGTTAAATTATTTGTTAGGGAGTCTGTTTATTATTCGGCAATATTTATGAATCAGTTGCGTGTATTACGTGCGACGCGTGTTAATAGCTTTGTACATATATACTTGTGTGATTAGTATTCACAAGTTTTAACTCACCTTCAATCTATATTAAATCAACACACACACATATCGAAGATATCTAGATATTTTATATTTTTATTTATATAACGGTGTACATTCTATTATCATATCGCAATCATATTATCAGACTCGTCGGTATTTTTAACTGTAACTCAGGTTTCCGTTATTGAAAAAATAGGACTTCTCCATATTTTTTACAGCATCCTGTTTACACACAACTTATATTTTCGAAGTGTAGTAATTCATAAAATCTCACACACACACACAGTGACATAGCTTAGAAAAACACACACACACCACCCCCGCACGAAAATCCATTGGGGTGGTCTTCCATAAAGTTATTAAATAATAATTTTTTCTTTTATTTTTATCCATTAAATTTTTTTAGTTGTTAAAAACAAAAGCAAATTAAATAAAACGATGCGTAAATCAGCGGGTAAATTATATTCTTGGATAGAATATATTTTTTATCGAATCAATAAATGACTGATAAGCACACGCCTTCGTAATTTACAAGATCGCGTGCACTAGGTAGTAGAGTATTGTCATCATCGTCATATTCCGTTGAAGTCATTTGCCACCTCACGAGAGCGACGCCATAAACTTTACTACGCAGAGTCCTGTTTGTTTTGTGGCCCTTTGTAAAGGCTTTTCTGTTAGTGACTTGTTAAGCTTGCTTATGATTGAAGCGTAAACCAAGCTGCTGACTTTATATGCTCCATTATCCTTTCCCGGTCATCAAGAATTATACCGGTGCTTATGGATGAATCATCATCATGCAAGCAAAAGGTAACCCTTACGTTATACCTTAATGCGAACATTACAGCAGTGCAATATACTTCAATATACTTCCAGCTCAATCGAGAGTACATCTGAGAGAGCAATCAAAGCAACTGTCGGGCTGTACGGTATGCTTAAGGTATAATACCCTTCTTAATATGGGTCAACTAGTTTAGTGACCCTCTGAACCCAAGCCGATTAAGTGACAATCGGTATTACTATCGCTTTGTACAGAAGCTTCGCTGGAGCATGCGACATCCACAACTTAGCCTGTGTCATTCGGGCTATTCTGCAGTACGCTGTTGTAGCCTTTGCAACAACTTCTCGAAAATGCTCTGAAAAATTACCGTTAAGCTCTAACGTAACTTCCAGATACTTCAATGAGGTTGCCCAAATGGTTTATTCCTTAATCTTACTACAGGGCGACGCCCAGTTTCCCTTTAAGGTACATTTTCTCGGTGGAAAAGATGATACTTGAGCATTCAGCCTAATTCGATAAAATCGGAGTAACATGCTGATTTAATGCTTCCAATTGCCTCACCGGCAACGAGTACAGCAAGATATCACTTTTGTCCCATAACGCCAATTATCTCTAAGGAACGGATTTATAAAAACTCGCCAAGGAACGGGTCCTACAACGCTTCTTTTAGAGCAGAACGTCTCCTCTACTGAAATAACAGAAGCAAGGAAAAAGAGGTACTCGGCGAAATACGAAATATTACGTATATACTAGGAGATAAAATAGACAAGAGAAAAGGTGCATGCGTGAAAAAACATTAATTATTTTTAAAAATGTCTTTTTAAATGCAACAACCTTCGCTAAGGGGGCCAAAAATATTTTTTTGTTGATTATTTATTTACTTTACACGCAAACCAAATAACAATTGATAGAACCTAAAACGTACCTTCAAAATTTTACATATTACATTTAAATTGTATATCATTAATCGATATCGCTTCATAGTTTACAATTATGAGACCGGTAAGTCTTTGCCAGTACTGTGATCTCAAAGAAATTGATAATATACATCACACTATCTTCAAATGCTGTGCCTTTAACGAAATAAGGAATAAATACCAAATTAATGAAAACTTACCTTTAGTTCTAAAGGTAAAAAATGCTGATCATTTGTTAGAATATTTTCATATTATTATGAAAAGGAAATTAAATTTGAGCCTGCCAGCGCCTGATCAATCCTCTTAATACATGTGTGTTTATATGTGTATATGTGTATGTATGTGCATGTATGTATATATGGTAAATCTTATTAACTGCTCCCTACACTTATGTTTAATAATATTATAATAATAGTAATAATATACAATGACGATAATACCTTTTTATACAGTGTTCTTAATATTTAAATCTTGTATCTTAATTTATACCTACTTACGCTATATGTAAGCAGCTACTTTTGCGATATAATTTAACTAAAGTGAACCTAATACATAATGTGGCAATTAAGTTTAATTTTGCTATTTTTTCTTAATATGACATATTTCATGGGAAATAGCTGGGACTATGTTTTGTCATCCTGGCTGTTGCCCTTAAATATAAGTACGCTCGCAAAGGACTTGAAATATGAATTTAGAACCATTATATGTTGATTAAGTATTAAGTATATAATTTATCTTAAGTATTCATTTTTCTGTTCTTTTTTTTTCTCCTTTTTTAATAGTCCTTTGCCCCTTTATATACACAAATTCTTGTAAATAAATAAATAAATAAATATATATATATATATATATATATATATATATATATATATATATATATATATATAAATATAGCAAAACTAGACAAAAGGATATTTTGAAGGCGTTAGTTGACGTATATCGTTAAAATATAACGATATACATCGAAACAACTTTAAACTTACGTTAATAGGCTGTAACCGTTTAATGTGTAATTCTTGAGTAATGTATCCCATCCGTTTATTTGTGTATATTTGTCTATCTGTCATCCCCTGTTTATACGCGTCCACAATAGGTTCGGATCATGCGGGTTTTTTTTAAAATGAATTAACTTACTTTCTTGCGTCCGTTTTCTCGCCAAATGTCACCATTGTAGAACTTGCCTACATGTGTTACATCTCGCTTGCTACACTCGCAGCAACAATGCGCCTGCATGTTTGTTCATCTAAAGACGAAGAAAGTAAACACTGATAGAAAATCGGGAATTACACTATTAAAATGATAAATGAAAATTAGATAACGGGAAAGAAAAAAAGACGTAAGATGGATACGATAAAATGCAACAAATAACGAAAATAATATTATTAAGAACGGCAACACGCATACAGTCCTGCCAGTACGGATAAAATGCATCCCGAACTTCCATGGTCAACATGACAGATTGGAATATTTTTGCTACAAGTTTCAATCAAAGCCTCCCACTGTTTTCTGCCCTCTGTTGAGTGTACCGAGCATGATATTGGAAATCCTACATGCCGACATATTTGCTGTTAACGACTCATTCGTCTATTCTACGTCCGTACGTTCTTTCCAACACAATTTTCATTCTAAATCCAGTAAACGCATACATATATATATATATATATATATATATATATATATATATATATATATATATCTGAATCGCATCGTCCTTAGCCGAGACATCGTGACATAGAAATGCAGTCTTTATGAATTAGTTTGCGCCATTTAACTCTATTATAGGCTGCGTGTATGCATTCACTGAAGCTCTTCTCCACGAATTTTGTTAATCCATCCGACCATCTCAAAAGCCACGACATCTTGTTCCGTCCAATTTCCCTGCTATGACAACCTTTTCCAATCCGTTTGCTCGATCTATATGGCCGAAAAATCGTCCCATTCTGATAAGTACTTCCGTTAGTAATCATCTAGGTTCGCCGACATCTTCTAGTATAGATTCGTTGGTTCTCTCGGCCGTCCACGGAACGCGTAACATTCGTTTCCAGCACCACAATTCAAAAGATTCTATGCGTCTGCGTTCAGTTTGGTGTAATGCCCAAGTTTCCGCACCATATAAAAATATCGGAAATATTAATGCCTTGACCAGCCTAACTTTAAGTTTTTTATTTACTGCTTGATCACGCCAGATTTTTACTAAACGGCGCTTTTGGCTATTTGTATGCGGTGCTGCAGTTCCAATTTGCATCCGCATATATATATATATATATATATATATATATATATATATATATATATATATATATATAAAAGAGTAAACAATTCCCCCAACAACTTAAAAGATTATCGTCATCCAGAGTATTTATAGAAGACCGTCCAAACGACGCATCCTGCACATACGAATATGGACTAGTTTATAATGACCTTTTCAATGAAATACATACGTTTATAATGTTTTTAAACTTTCGTTTCGCTCAAATTTGACGAAATTTTTAAATTTTCTAGTGAAAAAATTCGTCAATAGTTTCACTGTGTTATCGATTTTGTTACTGTAGACATTAATTTATCATGTTTGTGAGATTAGGGAATTATTAAAGATAGAATAACGTTCCTGCGTAATTTCCAAGTTCGCCAAAGGTCTACTAAACGAGGAAATTGAATTGTGCGACGAACCAGTTAGCGGATTTGCTGGATTGTTATATTTTGTTTAAATTTACTACGTTATTACGCAACGAATGCAGTTCCCTATTAAACAGCACTATATACATACATATATATATATGAACGTGTTTTATACGTGTACATGCGGGCACATTTCATAACCGGATAATGTAATCGTTGATACGACCTTACGTGTACATGTCAGACGAATGCAATGTACAATAATTGAGAAATAACTGAAATTACATATATAATCTTTCTCGTATACATTTATGAAACCACAACTATTTTTAATTTTACCGGTTCAGTAAATAATTTCGAATTTCCGATTTTTTATTTCAAGTTTCTATTCGATTCGAAGTAATTTAAATATATAACAAAAAAAAATAATTTAAATATATAACAAAAAATAATTTAAATATATAACAAAAAAAATAATTTAAATATATAACAAAAAAAATAATTTAAATATATAACAAAAAAAATAATTTAAATATATAACAAAAAAAGAACTTTCTCCTAATAATGAGCGAAAGACAAATAGTAATATTTTGTTTATTCACATCGCAAAACACATCACACACATTCGTGTTTATGCACATTTGCAGACTCCATCGACACGTAACAAAATATTTTGCTATATAATAATTATACTAATAGTAATCCCCATAATAGTAAAAATAATAAAGTAATGATGATTATGTCAGAGATAAAGATTAGTTTTAGGATTATTAACGGTATAATTATTATTTATTATATAGTAAAAATTGAAATAACATCTACAGTGATTGTGCAATACAAATTATCGAACCGCCTCGAGGTAGCGTGCTTAGGCCGTACTTATTTTTAATTTACATAAGCGATTTGTGTAATTTATCTGTGTCAAGGATGAATTCTTCGCTGGAATGATAACCTAAAGAGGGTTTACATCCATAGGATGAATAATTTATGGCCCTCAGACCCAAACGTTGAACTAAAGACGGATCACACTGGATCAATTTTTTTTAGGATTCATATATGTATATATATATATATATATATATATATATATATATATACATACATATTAGCAGCTAACTCTACCCTTGGATAAAGCTATCTCTTTTTTATTTATATATATATATATATATTTTTTTTTTTTAGCAAAACAAAATAAAATCAAAGTTAATCACTAAACATTTTTTTTTTTATTACACAAATACGAACACACGAAGCTTTTCGACTATTAAGTCATTATCAAGCTATTGTTCTTTAATAGTCGAAAAGCTTCGTGTGTTCGTATTTGTGTAATAAAAAAAATTTTTTAGTGATTAACTTTGATTTTATTCTGTTTTGCTAAATTCATAAAATCACTACTCTCCAATACATCAACATTATATATATAATAGATAGATATATATATGCGCGCTCGTTCACTGTATTTTGAACCTTCACCAGCTATAGAAAATAAAATATTTTATTATTTTCTCTCCCCCCCTCCTCCTCTCTCTGTGTACATATTATATATATATATATATATATATTAAAAGAATTTTAAATGATAGTAAGATTATGCCAGGTACTTAGATCTTACGTCATGATCGCCATGTTGTAGAGAAATTAATAAACGATACGATGATCTAATTCTCTATCCTATCGTGTGGACTGCGTGGAGCTAATTTATACTGAAATTATGATACAGCAATTTATACTGAATTGTTTTGTTTTCTTTAAAAAAAATTTTAATGTAAAATTTTAAACGTACATTATTATATTATTTACGTTCGCGGGATACATTATTTATTTTAATTATTTAAATAATCGGGATCACGTTTAGTTATTTACATATAGATCAACGCGATCGTATCTCTCAAAAGTCTATTATTTAAACAGAAGAGAGTACTACCTATATATCCGGGTCATTATTCGAGTAATCCAGCTATACGTTATTATTTAACATTTGTTTTATAAAGTAAATAACTTTTAAATATTATTATTATTATTATTATTTCACGTAAAAAGATGTCACTGTTAAGATATCGTTTCGTTAAATATTCGGTTCGGCGCATTTGCAGCGTGTATTATTATTTATTGTATTATGTATAAATTTTGGTAAATTAAAATGATTTGATTTAAATAAAAATGATTTATTTCGATTATCGTTTAGATTATTTACAAAATATTTCGACTGGAGAATATCGAGAATGCTAATAATAGCACAACGTTACCAGTCTGTTACAATTTTTGTTATTATATAAATATTAATCTGCGTGAAAAATAAAAAAACGTAATGTAAAAAAGTTTTTTATAAATTTCGAAAGGTACGGAACGGTTTAAGCTTAAAAATTTGCAAAAAAAAAATATATTAATAGCCGTATCACGTTCTAAATTTTCGATTGGTTTTTCTATCGATATTCGATTAGCGATTGTTTTCGTATACCTATTTACTATATAAAAACAACCCTGGACTCGCGTTTTTCAATAATCACATTAATACTATCGATATATAAAGCTATTCGAGTTCTTTCACCTGTGTATTTCATCGAAGGTCCCACCTTACTGTTACACATATACAACTATTATTCGTCCCCGGTTATGCATGTCCCTTTTGGTGTTCAGTTTCTAACAATACGTAAATTGTAAATTACAATTATTACAAAACCGTTGTCGCATAATCTCAATGCCACCACGTTTGACAGGATTCGAGGCATTTTCAACTAAACCTCGAACTGGTATCTATATCAACGAGCTTGCTAAAAGAATTTATGAAAATTGTAAAATTCACGAAAATGAATTAATTCGGGTTATCATAGGGGGGGAACACTATAATATGGCCAGCTTACGCAATATACGCGCTACAAACATCCCCGACTAAAACACCGATTTTTTAAACATAATTACGTTATTTTATATATTTGTTTATTTATTTATTAAGTAAATTAAGTGTAATCAAAATTTTTTTTAATTTAATTTATGCTATTTCTTTTTCTTTTTCTTTATATTTTTTGTAGCAGGTTTTTCCCCCAAAATTTTCCTGTATATTATCATCTTTTATACCTTGTTATTATTATTATTATTCTATTAGCTACTAAGGGTAATTCGGTGTTCTCGGTATATAATGTGTTGTATTTAATGTTTACAATTTAAATAAATTATATTTTTTCTAAAAAAAAAAAAATTATAATAATATATTCGGTACGCGTATATCAGTGTGCGCATGTGTATGCATAATTTCTACATATTTAAATACAACACTGGTAAAAGAAATATTTCAAACTACGAATTGTCGCGTGTTGCCTAACACTTATTATTAACTTTATAATCGTTAGTTTGTTTTTTATAATTCGTTTAATATACGCGAGCCTTGTTCTTTTTTTTATTTATTTAATAATTAATTCATTTGAATTTTTAATATTTCATGTGGAAAAAAACATACTAGCATATAAATTTTTTACTCTCATTTACGTTTTCTGAATACGCGCAGGTCCTCACGACGATTACTATATATTTACAAAATAAATAAATAAGTAAAAAGTGTATTTTTACATTTAAAATAGAGAAACAAAAATTATCATCTACACGTACCGAAATAAAACAAAATTCTCCCCGTGTATATATGAATAATAATATAAATAAAAGAAACGAAGCTTAAAATAGACTGCAGGAAAAACCATAAAAACCTGCGTGAAAGAGGTATTGAATAAAATGGAATATGAGATAACAGATGATCAGTGAAAAATAAATAACTATATACATAAAATAAACTTATAAATAATAACTATATGGCATCAGGAAATCATAATAATGTATGTTTAATTCTTTTATGTTTATATTTCTTATTAATTGGAGACTACTGCGAGTGTAGCCTCTCCTATATTATTTATAATGGGATTAGGGTACAATCGTTAAAAAAAATTTCGGTTTGCTGATTTATTACTCGAGGCGCATATGATAATTTCAAAACTCTGTGCATATGAACTATTCTAACGTAGAACGGAGCTTTAAGAATGATTCTACATTTATTTTATTAGCTTATTTGCGGTATTAGCATTTCCTATTAAAGATAGAATATAATTTGAATAAAGAGGCATGAGTTTTATCAACGGCGTGTTCTATATGTTTAGAAAAGGTAAGACGTCGATTGCAGTCTATACTATTTGATCTTAGAATGTTATTGATGCTTATCTGTAACGTAACCCGTCCAGCTAGTTTCAAACCTAGACGGTAGGCGAATTTCGTAGATTCTTGTTATAGAAAAAATTTGGTTTTTCCGGATAATAAAATTTGTAATTGCATAATTAAACTCCGGACGAACCACTAAATAATATTTCGTAGTCGAGTTTCATTCAAGCCGCTTTCTGCGAAACAGAAAGATTGAGTAATCTTGTACATTCCGACGACATTTATCATTTCTAGATATTGAAAAAAAAATAAATGACTAACGATGTTCTTAAAAATTTGAATTATGTCCTAATAATCAAAATTTGGTATACTTCGTGTTTTTTTTTTATATATTGTACTTTTTTGCGTGTTTTTCTTTAATAAAGTAGCTTTTAATTTTTAAAATTGTTATATTTTTCGAAAAATATTTACGTTTTCCCCTATGTTACTCTCCTCTCTCCTCTTTCTCTCTCTCTCTCTCTAATATAGAAAACTGTAGTGGCTTGTGATTTGCGAATATTTTCATTATAATCACTGCATTGGGCTATTTTTATCACGCATAAACAATCTATTCTTTTTTTAATTTTTGTCTTTCTGTCTGTTCCGATTTAACTCGAAAACTATTAAAGCAATAATGATGAAATTTATATAGCTTATAGCCTACATTATTGGATTCATTCTAAGCTTTGATATCACAAATAGGACAGAAATTACAATAATTTAAAGTTTTTAAAAGTAGGCGTCAGCGATGTCTCCGTCAAATCGTTTAAAATTTACCAGGCGTTCGGGCTCCTCTACCAACACCTGCTTTTCAAATCACGTTTTGTTGCGTTATGGGCGTTGACGAAATAACGGACGGATATATATATATATATATATATATATATTAATAACCATTTATCCTTGATGACGAAATTTCATCACGGTTGAAAAAAGCTAATAACGCTTATGGCAAACTACAACAACGTGTATTTAAGAACAGACCGCTATCGGTTGGAACTAAAACAGCCGTATACAGAGCAATGGTCATACTGGTTCTTCATTATGAAGGTGAAACATGACCGATAATGAAGAAACAGGTGAAGAAGCTCTAGATACGTGTCATCAACGTTTTCTGCGGAGAATTCTTCGACTAAGATGGGTTGACCATGTATCAAATAAAGAAGTACTAGCTAGAACAAATTGTCGAGCAATAAGTCAGATAGTGGCGACGAAATACATGAAATGGACGGGACACGTGCTCAGAATGGATAACGATCGGATTCCAAAAACGGATGATATACGGTGTCTTGGTTAATGGTAAACAAACGCTCTTCAGACCACTACTAAGTTGACGGTATCCATCCGAAAAAGAACACTTGGGAAAACAACGCCCATAATCGCAAAGTGTGGATGGATACCGTAAAAAAATTAGTGAACATTAAAACGTTGCGGATAAAGAAAAATAACATCAGGAAAGCCTCGGCGCAGATCGAAACGTAGCCTGCCAACTATGCAGCTTTACTATTACACATCGAATAGGATTGGTCTCTCATATGCGGCACAAGCATTGATAAGATTGGATGGAAAAACTCATACTCGATATCCAGTGAAATTAGATAATGATTATATATATATATATATATATATATATATATATATACATATATATATTTAAAAGAAAGAGACAGCAATATTGTAACAAAAAATAATTACCCAGTCGAAACCGTAAAGCCGGTTAGCATAAGCCTTCAAACTAGGTCTGTTTTTTTTTTCTTGTTTTTTGGAATATATATGTATATATATATATATATATATATATATATATATATATATATATATATATATATATACATACACTAAAATAAGTTTATTAAATTAAGAAATGTTAAATATACCTGTATTTAATTAGTCAGTTTGAGCCGGCAATAAGTAATTATTTAAGCAAATTTAATTTACGCATTTTTGAACTTTTCAATAGCAAATCATCGTTAATACGAGCTTCTTTCCGGGTCATACTCGTTTGGTTACAATAATTACTTAATAATATATTAACTAAAATTGAACACAGCTTATTAAATAGTAATGAATGAAGTGTTTCACAATTAGTGTACGTTTCTAAAAATTCGAAATAAAAGTCTTCATTTTCAATACTATGTATTGTTAGTTTTTCAAAGAAAAGTTTTCTGTTTTGTATTATATAGAAATTCATTCAAACTTGTATCATCATTTACGATAAATTCTAAAATGGAACACGTGCGAACTACAAAATTCAGTTACAATCGACAATCCATTTCCTTGCACAGTATCAAAATATTGATCATTTACAAAAACGCCTTTATTCTCTTTAATAAGGCACACTGTGAACGTCCCAATTTTTTGAAAAGGGAATGTAATGCATATCCTTAGATATATATTTCCAACAGTATACAACTTTTACAGAATCAAGAAAATAATATTGAAGAAAAAATTAATATAAAAAAACTAAATTAATAAACAAATATATCGATATTAAATTTCAACAAATCAAAAAAATAGACCGACAGAAGCAGACATCGTTTTTGGATCATATTTTCACGATTACCATCACATATTTTTAAGTAATTATATTTAATTTATATTTTTAAAATTATGATTTTTTAAATTTTTCACTTGATAATGGCGTAAATGCCGAAAAGCTTTGTGTTTTCCTTAAGAAAATAAATATTAGTGATTTAACTAATTTTCAATTGATTTTTTATATATATATATATGTTTGCAGAATTGTCTATTTCATGGCGCTATAAATAATTCGTTTTCAAAATTTTTTTACATCACATAATGTTGGTTTCGAAATAATTGTTTCCGTCGCTAAATTAAAATTTCCCTTCAATTCTGCAAACGAAAATTTTCCTTCGGTCCCACAGGTTGCAAATATTTATCATAAAATAAAATGCAATCTACATACTACATTAAAATTTGACGGCGCTCAAAATTCTTCCTATGATTTGCTTTTATAAGTATCTTCGACCGTTTTAAAAACACTTACCGCTTTATTGTTCGAATATTTTAGCAGTGAACTATAGTTACTAAATTGCTTCCAGGAACGCAGCATTTATTCGGCATTAAAACACAATTGAATTTTTTTTTTTTTAGTAAAATTATAAAGTATTATAATTTATCAATTCGAATATAAAGTATTAACTTAAATATATTACAAATTTACATTTCGTTTTAATATTATGAACTGAATCTAAACGGCGAATAATGAAGAACTTAAACATATAAACAAAACAGGATAATTTTTACAAAGAACCGTCAAAAAGCAAATTTTATTTTACGTTTAGTATAAGCGCTAATTGATAAAATATGAATAATTAAATCGAAATTTCGAACTTAAAACGGAAACCGAGGTAATGAATGTCTTGCGGTGGTAAACCGGATATATCTGTTGTAATAGCGCCGTCTCGTATATTATTATAACTGCTCTTATGGAAATTTTAAATGTGAACTTGTGTATATATGTATATAAAACAATACTTTAACAACGTTATACTCAGTTACCGAATTTGTTCAGATAGATTACCACGTGGGACGGCCCACGGCCGTTAAATAAGAGTAGGCGATATTAGATGATAAAAAGTTTATTGAACTTTAATAAAATAAAAAACACGATTTTTTGTACGCGCGTTTCCGGATCATCATATATATATATATATATATATATATATATATATATATATATATATATATATATATATATTACTGCGATTTTAAAAGAAAAATATTTAGCTGTCTTCATAGATGTAAGTAAGGCCTTCGATAAAATTTGGCACGACGGCCTTTTGTTTAAACTACGAGAGGTTGTGCCAGAGTATCTACCTCTGCTTATATCATACCTAAATAATAGATACTTCTATGTAATACATGGTAAAGATATATCTGAGATTCGTAGCATACTGGCTGGAGAGCCGCAGGGTAGTATACTGGGGCCTCTACTGTACACTATATATATATATATATATATGCAGATATGCCTATTGACAGCAAAGTAGAAGTTGCAACGTTTGAGTATGACACAATGATGCTTGCAGTAGACAATGATCCAAAACCAACTATCAACAATTTGCAAAATGGACTAAACGCTGGCAAATAGAAATAAATGCAGAAATTACAAACTTATACCCAAGCAAGATATAATCAAACACCTGGGAGTATATCTGGATAGTTATTTAATATGGAAAATACATATAGACAAGAAGAAAAGCGAGATAAATCTAAGCCTGAAAACAATGCACTGGCTCCTAGAACCCAAATCAGAAGTCACTTTGAACAACTCTTGTACAAAAAGAAAAATATAAACGAAATTACGATTTTGTCTAATATTAATTTTGCCTGCTCGTCAGATACTCTTATATTCTATTCGCATAATTGACGAAGCTTTCCTGTAATTACGAGAAAATTCGAAAATTCGGAAGGATAGACTCTAAACGTAACAACCAAAATTCGTTGACGATCAGTTTAGTAATCAAGTAGGATTCCCCGGCAGTCTATCTAAACATCTTAAGCGCTCATGGCGCTCCAGTTCGCTTATTCAATTTTTTTTTTAATTTATTTTCGGCTAAGTGTCGGTTTTTTTACGAATATTTCGTTCCCTTTTTGTTTTATCGCTTAATACTTTTTGTTGTTTATTGTTTAATGAAAAACTGACAATTTAACAAATAAGAAAATTCTGCATTTTATATTTTTCACGCATTATATATATAAAATCACCGTAAACATATACATATACATATATATATATATATATATATATATATATATATATATAAAATCACCGTAAACATATACATATATATGTATAAGTTTACGGTATATATTTGAAGAAAGCCGTCGACGTTGTGGCGCCGTAAACTTTACCTATATATACACATATATACTCATAAAAATATGTGTGTATATATATGTATAAGTTTACAGTATATATGTGAAGAAAGTCAGCGACCTCGTGGTGCTATAAACTTATATATACATATATAAATAAATATATAATTAAATATATATATAAGTTTATGCTATATATGTGAAGAAAGTCGGCGTCGTCATGGCGGGTTCCCAACAATGAGCTGGCTACATCTTTGCAATATCCAGGAAAAATATAAAATGGAGATACTAAAATAAAGATGTTTTCAAGGAAGGAAATAAAAGAGGAAATAACGAAGTTAAACAATAATAAATCGCCCGGATATGATCCCATAACGAGTTAAATTCTGAAAGAACTTCCCCATAAAGTACTAATGAAGTTAACTTATATCTTCAATGCAATTATACGAATACAGTACGTCCCGATATTATGGAAGTTCGCAAATGTAATTATGATACATAAATAAAAAAAACTGAAAAAGTGTCGTCTTATCGGCCTATCTCACTCCCATCAATTTGGCTAAAAAAAAGATTCAAAAAGTCATCCATGAAAGCAAAATAATCCCCAACAATCAGTTTGGATTTAGAACTGGTCACTCGACAGTCCGGCAAGTTTAAACAAATCGAAAGAGCTTTTTAGGAGAAGGAGGTCTTTCAGCGGCCTTCCTGGGTGTACATCAAGCGTTTGATAAAGTCTGGCACTGGTCTACTATACAAATGTAAAATAGTCCTGCCAGTACGATGCTATAATATCATAAAATCCTATCTCGACGAAGGATACTTTCAAGTCTTAGTAAATAATGAGCAATCTTAAATTCGTAATATTAAATCGGTCGTACCTCGAGGAAGTGCGCTTGGTCTCTTGTTTATACTCGATATTCACTTATGGTATACTGGTACCAGCAACATATGCTAATGACACTGCAATAATTTCCACACATTATCTTCCGCAAATATCAAATAAAACCTTGCAATGTGCAGTCGATGAAATTTAAAATTGGTCGAGCAAATGGAAATTGACAATAAATAAGTCCAAGAGTACCCGCATTATATTTATACTAAAAGAAGAATTGTTTTTCGCGATAAATATAATATCTTTATCAAAGTTAGGAAAATTGAACAGTTGAACTGTAAAATATCGAATTACCAAACCTTAACGTGGGCTTAGTATACTATGGAACTAAACTTAAAGACTAAGCAACCGTACTAGTTGCTTGGTCCGCAACTTCGTACTATAAACAAATTATTGCTGTATTAAAGCCTGTATGGTTATATGTAGCGGAACTATGGGGCCGTGCGTCTAAATGCAATGTTTACAAAATTTAGACTTATCAAAAGAGGGTATTACGCGCTATAGTAGGATCGCCGTGGTACGTCTCAAACCGTATGCTCCACGAAGATCTAAATATAAAATACATAATTCACGTAGCGATTCAAAAGCATATATGAAGACTACAGCACCACATACGTACCCACTAGCAGACGGTTTATTAAAGAAAACAGCAAAGGTTAAAAAATTGAAAAGAACGATGCTAGATTGGGTGTAGCCAATTCAAAACATAAATTTAGATCTTGCTAATGGGAATATTCTCTCAGGAAATCAAATGCGTTTTCAAGAGACAACATCCGGTTGATGACATAAATTTGTCAGTACCTGATTAGAAGGGGAGAAAATTATACTTATGATTAATTAGTATACATACACTCACAAATTAAGATCTTGCTAATGGGCATATTCTCAAGAAGTCAAATGCGTTTTCAAGAGACAACATCCGGTTGATGACATAAATTTGTCAGTACCTGATTAGAGTATACATACACTCACATAAATACAGTTGTTACAAATTCTATTTTCATATTATTTACGCATGATCCTTGATAATTACCTGAATTTCTCCATTTCATTGAAATTTTAACCAGAAAAACCAGGTTATTCCCGATGTCTAAATTGAATTTTTTTTTTAGATCTGAATATACTATATTTAGACTCAGGTATCCTTAAACTGGGCCTTTGTCGATTCATTTGCCAACCGTAGATTTCTAATTACTATACTACGATTACCCGTATATTACTATATACATCGCTACAAACACACACACACTCCATATTGTATAATTTAATTTTAATCTTAATATTTTATTTTATAATGTCTGATATTCTCTTACCAGTATTAATCGTCATCATTAAGTGCTGTCCCCGTATCGGAGGTTTCTTGTTGTACAGTGTAAGTAGCGTACAAGGCAATCATAATACGGCGTTAGCTTAGATAGAGACACACAAACACTCGTGAGAACTGATTGTAATCACTGTGTCGCCACGTCACACGCGTGTTTTTTATAGCGTATTATATTATTACTAGCGCGCATATGGTGTTGTCCATGGTAGTTTGCATTGCCTTCCACGTGATAATATTGAGATTATTCATATTTTTATTATCTGATAATAATTTTTGCGTCAACGATAGTATTCGAACTCGGTACCTTCCGTATAGAAATCTCCCTGTTCTAGCCACCTGGCTATCTCGACGACGTCACTACTAATACCGTAACAAACAGACACGCATATATATATATATATATATATATATATATATATATAATATATACATACGTATATTATACGGGTTACTTGTTTGCTTTCGCAGGAAAATGTCTTCAATGCTGGTAGTTACCGTTAAACAAGGCACGTTAAAAGGTAAAGAACAAAAATCAATATTGCACCAGAAAACTTTTTACAGTTTCCAAGGAATTCCATATGCGAAGCCACCGGTTGGTGAACTCAGATTCCAGGTAAAAGTTTTATAATAATTTTTTATTTACTTTAACGATTACTCGAGAAAATTCGTAAAACGAATCTTCTACATGGACGTTTCTGCATTTTGTGGACGAGTTTGAAAATTTTCTTCACGTTAATATAAACACGCCATATTGAATCGAACTATTATACGAAGTGGTATCGTCAAACATACGACTAAACTCTTCTTTTATCGAAGACTTCTAAATCATTTCAACCAGCAAAAAAAAAAAAACAAAAAAAAGGAAGAAAGGAAATCCTACCCCATAATAATTGGACACTAAGTGTAAATGATTGTCACAATGAGGGCGCTGTAATTCTTCGGACACATAATAAGAAACTAGAAAGGAATTGAACGCACAATGGTCAATGGAAACGATCACGTGCTATTCGGCAGACAGATGTTATTCCATATACAACAGGGTTGCATTTTCAGAATGCGTACGTCAATCGGAGGATCACGCAAAATGACGAAAAATTACAAAATCCCCAGCGGATTAAATCAAGTAAGGTCAATATGCATATGAAGAATAGATGTATAGAGACGGAACAAGAGCTTTATACAATATTAATTTAGACATTATTTATATAAAATCCGAATTTTGGTTTCCTCGCTGTTAGAATCTGGTATTTCTGTTAGGTTCTCCTGGATTCCTGGACATTCTGGTATATTTGGCAATACTGTTGCTGATGCGGAAGCCAAGTCCGCTTCGAATAGCGGTGCGCTTATTCCTTATACACCTTTAACAGATCTTTTGTGTCTCATTAAATTTGCTCATAAAGAATATTGGAATAATATTTGGTCCAATCCTTATCTAGCTCCATATTACAGATCGATTCAACCTCTAATACCCATAAAATCATGGTTTAGTGATATAAAAGTACCAAATAACATACTTCGATGTTTCATTACTACTTTATGTAGATTACGATTTGGAAAAAATCGTCTTCCATCGTCCCTATACAGATGCAATCTTATAAATTCTCCTTTTTGCCCTCATCCTTCCGATGACAACAAAATAGCAGATGCGGATCATGTATTTTTTGAATGTTCTTACTACAGCTCTCAACAATCTTTATTATATAATCAAATTATATCTCTCAAAGTACCATTGCCAATAAATATGTCTTACTTACTTACTATTAATCGCATTCATGCATATTTAGCTATTTATAATTATATTACATCAACTAATATTAGCGTTTAACATATTCATTTTAATAATTTTATACCAATCTGGGTGAAAAGTCCTGTGCCCATTTATAAAAAAAAAAAAAAATTTAGACATATTAATCTAATATTTTACCGCGCAATGTTTCAAAAGTATAATAATACTTGTTGACCTTTTCGCGAACATCATCGCATATTATTTCATTTTACATAAGATTACGGTGCGTTGCAACTGCAATTTGAGACTTAAATTACGATTTAAAGATTTAACCATTGAACTAAGCTTATTAATGATATTACACGTATCAAAATGTCGATGAATATTATGTTTAGTCGATAGAATTGTATTATAAATTAATAATAGGTCATCCGCGCAATTATATATAATCTAGCAGCATCATTTATATTATGTAATTTACTATGAATAATTGAGTACAGGACATTCCATCGGACGAGTCCAAGGACAGAACCCTGCGAGACGTCACTAATTACCCGCAACGTTGATAATATTATTTCAATAAGTTCACTTGACTTTTCTGTTTATAGTGCTATAATTGTAACGCTGAAATTATTAGTAATAACGGTATCGATGATCGATTGCCGATTACAGTTATTAAAAGCATCTTCAATGTCGAAAGAAATAAGTATAGAGGTGCTTTCATATTGTAAGTTAAGACTATTTTTTATCCGCTAGTGTAAATTCAGCAGAGAAATATGTTCAAAATCGATATAGATACGTTGTTATCAAATGGAATTTTAGTATAATTTTTTCATATACAATTTAATAGAAATATTCAATAAACAAATCGGTTTATAACCACTTTACTTAAATCTTTTTGTTTAGTTTATTTAGCATAATTATATTTGCATGCTTCCGAAAATATTAAATTGCAATAATTTATTAAACAGAGTCGATAATAGATTTGGGTGGTAAAAATATGTAGTCTTAATCATCTTAATACTATCCTCAGATGAGAATGTTTTATTATTAAAGCAGGTAATTATATTTCTAAGTTCTATGTATAAAAAAAAAAATATTGCTAATAAACTTATTATTATTATATAAACTGGACATTATTAAACGTAAATTAGGAATATCGTATTCGAAGAAAGATTTCATATAATTGAATTTTTTCATTATTATCTGTGACCAATAACAAACTAAATTAGAAAATATAAATATTTCAGAACTAGTAATAATCCTAGTTCCAGGAATAATTACATAAATTTTGTCGGGCCTGCTATTTATGATAATTAAATTTATTTCCATATAAAAATTTATATATAAAACTTTTATTACTTTTTTTTTTTGTTATTACTTGTTTCGTTGTCGTTTGTGATCGAAGGTGGTTTGTTTTGCCTGTCGAGTTTTGTTACACATTCGGCTGTGTATATTTCATTCATTTTTATTACGAATTTTTTAATTTTTTTGGGATGGCGGGGTTGTTTGAGCCCACCCAGATACAAATCCTGGTTGCGCCACAATGTATTTTGTATATATTTGTGTTTATACATATATATATATATATATGTATGTATGTATGTATCTCTGTGTGTGTGCGCGCGCATATAAAGTAATAACAAATTTATTAGAACTTCGTTGTATATACTATAATTAATTGTATACGATCTTTTCAGCGTAAACCGCGTCACTTGTTAGCATCGTCTCGAGAGATACAGGTTCTCGTCGTTATCAATAAACGTATTTATATAAATATATATATATATATTTTTTTAAATAAATAAATAAAAATTTATATCTATAGAAATATAATCTTTATTTATTTATTTATTTGAAATTTCTTTATTCTAATTTTCTTTATTCTAATTTTTTTACTCTGTTATTAATCTTGAACAGGCTCCTGAAGAGATTGAAAAATGGTCAGATACTTTAGACGCTACGAAAGAAGGTAATATGTGCGTGCAGAGGGATGTTATGTTTACTCAATCCATAATTGGTAAAGAAGATTGTCTTTACTTGAACGTGCACACACCAAAGGTATCGGTTGTTTTTGAAGTTACCGATTTATTTGATTATTTATAAATTTATTTTGTAATTATTATGTTTCGGCGATATTGCTGTTGTGCCTGGATCGTGTATGTGTGCGAGGGTTTCTGCATATGTAAACATGCGAGTTCGAGGAGGAACCGGTTATAGCGTTCGACAGGTGTAATAAAACCACGAGGAAAAATATTAAAAATCTTAAAGCTAACACGAATTAAAACAAGTTTAAAATAAATGAAAGAGTGTATATGTATATATATATATATATATATATATATATATATATATATATATATATAAAAGTTCTACATAAATATTTTCTATATTATAAACGTGTTAATAAGCACGTTGAAATTTCTAACACTTGTGTTTTATTCGTGTAAAGAACCAGTTTTTGTAACTGACGTGAATAAATTAACTTCTAATAAATAACATTGAAAAAAATTAACAGAAAATAAATCGTTTGTTCAGATGAATGACTCATATCCGGATTGTTCATATGTATCATTTTCGCCACATATATATCACGAATCTCTCGATATTCAATTATTTGATTATAATTGTTTAGTTGAAATTATGCATGCATACATATATATATATATATATATATATATATATATATATATATATATATATATATATATATATATATATATAAACCTGTACAAATAATTCAGCGTCTGTAACGGACGATATTATTCTAAATATTATGATTCGCTATCTTCATTTCGCAGTCTTACAATTTATCGGTGCTTACTTAATTTTTTCGTCGCGTCAATATTAGCTGGATGTACACACTCATATTATCTCTAACAATTAATTCGCTCGCGTTAGAGGGTGTTGAAGATCACATGGGGATGATCGTAACAACAAATCAGAAAGTTTCAGAAATGACCGAAATAGAACAAATAGTAACGAAATCAATTAATAAAAAATTCCGGATGTGCAATTAGAGAAAATAAACATCAAATCTCTCAATTAATCCTCAGAAGACAAATAAGAGAAGTAGGGAAAAAGTCTTAATTAGACAATATCGAGGAATGGTCAATACAGAAACTAATCTGTAATATGCCAGAGATAGGAAGTTTTGATTCATTCCGTAAAGCAGGCCGAAGCAAAATAAAATGTTTAAACGATATTTATTTTCTCGTTTAGAACCGAAGTCATATCCTTATAAAAGTTTCAGTTGTATTTTAATCAGATTTTTGTTTAATATAGTCGGCTCTTACCCGTATGAAATAATTAGAAATATCAAATTAGGAAATTAATTTTACCTTAAACGATCCGAATATGTTTTTTAATCATATTTAATTCGTATTCTTTTTATCTAATCTCGAAAAATATTTGTTATCTCATTTTTCAATACTAGCACTGGCGTTGTGTTCATTAAACTAGTTAGTCCTTGAACTTTTGCGTGTATTGATAATTGAAGTGTGTAATTAAAATTGCGAATGACGATATCAGCTATGTATAATAATTTATTTCCGATTTTTTTCATTAATATCGCTATTATAGTGATTTAAATAAACGCAAATAAATTATCATACAAAGGTGACTATATATATATATGTGTGTGTGTGCATATATATTACATCATCATTGTTGTCATATTATCTATTGCTGAACATTGAACATTATCACTAGCCCACTATACATTAATCTTTTCTGTAAAAACAAGCTTGTATTCAAGGCACTAAATGCAATGCATGTGTGTGTGAATAATATGTTATACACAGTCAAGTATCACACTGCATTTTCCTTGATAATTAATAGTTAAACGATGATGAATAACTATGTCGCAAGCTGCGATATCATAGACCCTTAGATAATCTAATGCTCTAACAACTATGCCACCACCTTATATATATATATATATATATATATATATATATATATATTTGTGTGTGTATATGTATACAGTTTATAAGAAACACATTGATCAAAAGTCATCTATCCCTTATAACCGGATAACCGGCTGTCTCTTGTAAGCAAATTTTCTAAAATATCTTATTGACTGAGTGGGTGCTTAAAATATACAATTTAATAAATAATTAACACGCTGATTATTAACGTACAATATGGATTTACGGGGAAATTAAGAGAAAAATAATTAGACATACATAAAAGTAAAAATAAAATAAAAAGATAAAACACACGAAAGAAAATTTTCGAAAAGGAAAAACCGCACGACGCACTACAGTAATTCTGAGAACGGGCTAAGTGAACGAGGAAAGAAAAAGCGATACAGTGTCAATGAGAGAATATTCAGGCTATAAACAAAAATCGAATAAAAAAATAGACAAAAAATTAATAAAAAATAAAAAAATAATATGTTCATTCTTCCATGAATCGCGGTGATTTAACCGAGAATTTTTTCAGTTAATGCAGGCCTGAACATGTCGACCAAAACTGACAGCCCGTGTGAAATCCGAAACTATTTTGTAACTTGACGCACTAATTGTCTGAAAAGTCTGTTAATATTTGTCTATTAATGTTCTATCGAGGAATTTTGTAACTTTAGCCATATCTATTTCGACGATCAAATATTATACTATATTGAAAGTACCGTTGTTGTAGCAGATCAAACTATTATGAATATCTTTTTTAATTAATTATTATTTAATTTACTACAATATACCCCTTACTCTTAAAACGTTATTTTATATATAATGTTCGGTAACATTAAGAATGCTAGCTGTAACGAAATACATCAGAATTATTTTTAGAGCATATTTTTCGTTCGACGGTGATTTGCGAATATTTTCATTATAATTGAGCTATTTTTATTATCACGCATAAACGGAAAAATCTATTTTTTTTTTTTTTTAATTTTTGCCAGTCTATCTGTTCCGATTTAACTGGAAAACGATTAAAGTAATAACGATTCGCACAGCTTATAGCCTATATTATCGGATTTTGTTTCACATTGCTATATCACAAATAGGACAGCAATTACGATAATTTAAAGTTTTAAAAAAAAAGTAGGAGACAGCGATATTTCTGTAAAATCGCTTAAAAATGTAACAGCCACCCACAATTGGGAAACAATACATCTATCGGACTGTAAGAACATCGCATCGTAGGTTCATGCTGAATTTTTTACTTTCGCGTAGGTAAATGAAAAAGACATTATCTGTCGAAGACCATCTATAAAATAGACCCTTTCTGGAATAGTTGCGTTCGTGTAATAAAAGAAAGAAACAGCGATATTGTAGACGAAGCCGTAGGTAACTTCTAGCTTTCACATATAACGAATAGAATGTCACGTATAATTTAGCCGAAAAAGCAACCATTTTTTTATTCAAAACTCCGACTGTATCATAATGCTTCATAAAAAAAGATTAAATTGCGCAAACCTTCGATTTCAAAATCAGGAAGCACCGGCCGATATCTAGTATGAAAAATTATAGACGAAATTGCTCACTTATCCGCGACCTTTATTTTATTTATTTTTTTTTTTGTAATGGGGTTGCCTTTACAGCTTACCCAATGCGATACCGTAATAATTACCAATTCGTATTTTTATAAACTCTCGGACAACTTCTCTAGAAAAATCGCTATGTCCGGGAACAGATGTAAGTTCTCAACATGCATTTAAGATACAGTTCAGAGGGTTGCAGACTGCACGACCAGCATGTAGAGGGCAATACGGATTTTCTCTAAGCTGCATAAGGAACAGGCGGTCCGGCAACAAGCAATGGCCAAACCGCAATCTGCTTACAATTCCTCTCCGCTTAATGTTTTTAAAAAAGTAGAACCACGGTAACCTAGGGAGAGCCGGCTGGAGCTGATAGTATGCATTAAGAGGCGACCGCTGTATACACTCCATATACGTCTGTTCCCGGAGTTTTTTATGTTCCGACTGTATAAAATGTACGACATCACGCGTTGAAACTGAAGATAATACTACCCCATTAGAAGGGCTTTTAGCTAGTGCATATTTCATTGCCGGGGATTCCTCGATGTCCCGGTACCCACAAGAAAGACACAAATATACTCAAGTTTTCCAGCTGATTAAGTTTCAACATGATGGATGAAAGCAACGAATCCGACACCTTCACTTTGCTTTCAATAGCCTTTAAAATACTTTGCGAGTCGGTGACAACGAGATAATTGCCCGGAAGATTCGCATCAATTAAGGACGATAAGGAAATTCTGCCACACACTCAGCTGTAAATGTGGAACAGAGATCAGATAATTTGTACGCCCTGCTAGTATTAAGAGATGGGATGTAAACTGCTGCACCCGTTCCCTGAGCCGACTTCGATCCATCTGTATAAACAAGGATGTGCGTATCAGCGATAATATTATTAAATGTAGCCCGGATCAGTGGCGGAGGCCAGAGAACGTAGTTCTCGGGAAAGAAAGATGTTATTTTATTGACAAAATTGTATTTATTGATTTGGCGCCGAATTTACGTGTCTAAATTACCACATCGTATTCCTGTATTGACAAAAAATAATAACTTATATTAAACTGAAATAATTGTTACTACTTACTGTTGTAAGGGCTTTATTATTCTTTATTGCCACTATATAGCTATTATTAGTCACATACACACATAATTTCGAATTATACTCTGTTCTCGTGTTTCTTTGTTGTCCAACCAATATTCTTCCATTCCTTCGGACTGTTTCTTCTTTCTTTCATCCGTCGTCCGTATTTTTCCAGTGTCTTCTTCACTGCGCTTTCCAGAAACCCTTCAAACGAATTGATCTTCCGCTGAAATTTATTACGATCGTTTATTTCTTCTTCAGACATCTCCTTCACTTGTACAATCCACGGAATCCGGGTTTTAGAGTTCCCGTCGAAGTAATCGAAAATTCATTTCGTAGGACGACGCGTATCCATTCGTTTGAGATGACCGTAGAACGCCACTCTTCTTTTCCTCATTGTGTCGCTGTTTTTTTTTTTTTACATATCGCCTTATTGATTTTTAATTTCCATTTTTCTCCATTCTTTCTAGGTATTTTTCGTATTTTTCTTCTTTCCTTTTTAACTAATTGCGATCCATTTCCTTACAATAACCCATTGCGACTATAGCTATTATTAGTATTAAAGTTGCCTAAATTTCATAAATTTCATACCCGAATCCAAGCGGTTTATATAACTCTTTGTCGCGTCAAAACTAAAAATTGATCTTAAAAATGATAAACGACGGTGTAAGTCAGTTGCATTTGTAATGTGTAAATAGGTAACGAGCCTTTCATATAATAATTGAAGTTGCTAACTGGTTTAAAAGTATTCGGTTGAAATTGTAAGATTGATGATTTTATTTTGTAAATTAAATTTTTTTATTTGTAAATTAAGTTCTACTTCAACTTTTTTTTAATTATGTGATTATGAGTTATTTCCTGTTACGCCTTTATGTATACACGGCTTTTAGTATTTATTTATGTGTATATTTCTATGTTGTATATTTACTTTCGCGCGTTAGGTACATTCGTGCTGATTTGTAATTATAGTTTAATACTTAGTTATTCGATTGTGTCTGGGTGTTTGTGTGTATTTACTTATATATGTCTAAATCGATTTCGTTGTTTTTTTAAAGAATGTTTCGGTTAAGAAACTGTATTATTTCATTGAATTATATAACGTTACGTTTTTTTAGTGCGATGAAACGGAAGTTAAATTTATCTTTATTTATTTGTATAATCCGGGCATAATCGTGATTTACACGTTATACATATATTTTCTTTGTAATCTTGTATTTTAATTTGAATTTGAATATTGTAAAAAATAAATTATATTAAACTAAAACAATTGTTAGTATTGTACGGATTTACTATTCTTTATTATAGCTATTATTAGTATTATTATTATTAAACGTGACGTAAATCATTAATGCAATATATATATATATCTAATAGAAGTTTTATATACGCTAAAAAATCTTCCCATAAGAGAGAAAACTTTTGTTAGAGGTAGAAAATAAGTCATTTAATAACCAAAGTACAAATGTGAAAACGAGCGTTATTACGTCATTAGAAAAGTCCTATTTACACCGTGGAAAACGAAATAGCGATAAGAAATTTGTTTCTACATTTATGCGATAGTATATTTTTAAAAGCATTGTTTTCTATTACATTAACTCGAACGTACCAATATTAGTGGCTACTTACTGTAAAATGTACATTATATTTACATTTATTTAACGAATACACACACAGACATATATATATATATATATATATATATATACCTACACATTCATATATCTGTATACCAATACATACATACATATATGTATATATGTCTGTGTGTATGTATGTATATATCTGTTTATGCATACACATAAACGTGCATTCGGTTATGTAGTGTATGTATTTGTTTTTTAAAATTAATTATTTATTTACAACAGCTACCGTTATAACTATTATTTGATAATCTGCCGTTTTCGCAATATTGCACATTTATCAGAAAATAGCGTTATTTATTAGAGTGCCTTTAGTTTGATCAGTTGTTGTTAAATTACTATCGTCATGATCATTATTGTTATCTCGTTGTTACTGTTGCAGTTATTATTATTGCTATTATTAATCATAAATTGAGAGTTAACATCTGAGAAAGAATACCCGTTGAGAAGTTTTAACGATCGAAATCGTTACGCCTATTAAATATTCTATGCTTCGTGTTATACATATATATGTTTTTTCAATAAATATTTTTTGAATTTGGATATATATACATATATATGAATATATTCATGATCAAACTCCTCGATCTTGTTAAAACTAGCGGACAGTTAATTTGAAATGTCCGAATTTTACGGATATTTGTTTCATATTACTGGTAAACCGTGGACTAATTCGTTCCAGTGCTTCGTCTTCCCCGTTCGTATCAAGTATTATTCACCTTTTTTTTTATTTTTAAATAACTAGAAATGCCAAAATTCTTCATCATCTAATCAATCTAGCAAATCGTTGCTTGCTTCTTATACGTCTTCTCAAATATGACCTCCAATTGTATCGGATAGTAATCCTTCATGTCGGAACACGTGACTCATACAACCCGCTTTCCGAATTTTAATTTGTTTCAGTACCTGTCGACTATTACGTATATATATATATATATATATATATTATATATATATATACATGTATATGTATATATATATATATATATATATGTATATGTATATATATATATATATATATATGTATATGTATATATATATACATATACATGTATATGTATATATATACATGTGTATGTATATATGTATATATAAAATGGAACGTAGTATTTTCCTATAGTAATTCAATCCATAGGATAATGAACAAGAGAGGTACTGTATTTTCTAGTTTCACCTAATAAAATGCAATATATATATATATATAAATACATATATATATACATATATATATATATATATATATATATATATATATATATATATATATATATATACATATTGAATTTTATTAGGTGAAACTAGAATAGATATAAAAATATGTGTATATATATGTATATATATATATATATATATATATATATATATATATATATATATATATAATATATATAATACGTGAGGAGATGATTTTAATTTAAAAATAAAAATAATCTTTCAACATTTTTTTTTTTTTAATTTTTCGTAAAAAACACGCCGACGGTTTAACCCTTTTAGTACGATATCCACTTGCAACTTTAATCCTAAAAAAAATCTGTACCTTTTGGTGGGCGTGAAATGTGTCAACAATATTTAAAATATTTATAAAAATGCAATGAAAATTATCGACAGTTTACCTAGGAAGCAGTATTGTATAATAATAAATACCTGTACTATTACGAATTCGATATTATTATTACGATATTATAAGGTATCTAATGAAGCCGTTCTAAAAATGAAAACGCGCGAAAGTACGACATTAATAAAAAACACGCAGAACAGTTACTGCATCTCGGAAAAGATGGCAAGGACGCAAACCAATGTCGGTGGACGAAAAATCTTAAAAACCGGTTCGACACATATTCCCCTGATGTCCAATAACAGGTGAACGTACAAAAAAATGAAGTGCAGCTTTATTATAAGATCGAGTATCGATATGATATTATTATAAGACTAGGATTAGTATGAAATATTATTATTAGAATTTTTTATTCCGTTACGACGCAGCTTCCGTCAACCGGTGGGCCGAGTCTGAAAAAAGCTGTCATGGTGTACATTCACGGCGGTGCTTTTGCCATGGGATGCGGTTCGGAAGGTTTATACGCTCCCGATTATTTAATCGAACACGACGTGGTGATCGTTACCATAAATTATCGACTACACGTATTAGGTAAGTCGAAAAGTGGTTTTTCTTGTTATAAATTAAATTTTTGTCAATTAATTCCACTTTATCGATTTCGTTTTAATTACATTCGAGTGGTTCTGCCATACCCGGTAAGGCTAGTTTCGAATTTTTCTATATTATACTTCGACTAGGATAATTTTCCGAATTTTAAACGTTGTTTCGGCGCGTTAACTCTTTCCGTTGGTATAAATTTTTATTGGTGCAGAAGTTGGCATAATCACGCGCTTGCTCTTCACATCGAATCTCTGTTGATGATATGTCAACATGGATAACTAAGGCAACCTTCTAAATGGTCCAGTAACTGCGATGATAAGCTGAGTGCCTGAAGACAGCATTTAGATCCATCTTTAGCGTATGTGAGCTGTTTACCAAAATAAAAGTACAGTACTTCGCGTAAAATATACTTCTATACAGTGGATCTTCATCCGGTACCGGGGCAATCTTCTGTATTAAATTATTTCTAACTTTAATTTCTGGGCTACGTTACATCGAATAACGAAATTGTCTGTAAATATCCGGGTGAAAGTAAAAATATACGCGAAATAGTTGTCAATTATCATTGCGAATTTAAAATCTCAGTAGAAAAAATTCAACACAAGCGTGACTGACGCATTATTGATAACGAATGCAAACGTACAAGATGATATAAATATACAAAAGAATGATTGCAAAAATTCTATATAAATTAATCCGTAGGAAATAATGGGCTACGATGGAATTCGAGTAACCGATATGAAAAATATAAAAATAAAGTGTCGTCTCTATTTTATATTAGTAAATCAAACATTAGAAGAAGATGAAATTCCGAAGGATTAAAGATATCTTTAGTAAAACCTATTTTCAAAGTCGGAAGTCAAAAATATTACTGAAACAATAAAAAATATCCCGAATTAGATTAACCTATAAAAGAAAATGTCGAATTGAGAGTGTAAGTTCGCGTGTACGCTGTTAATTAAATAAATAAATATATGTATTTTAAGCAGTAGTATAATAGTAGTAGTGGTTGTTGAAAAAACGACGTTTATAAGTAAAATAAATAAATGAAGCGTTTAATTCGCTAAATATCGTCCGAAGGCATAAATATAGTAACAATATAACATATAAACATGCTAGACATCTGTAAATAATACGAATTAGACATCGTTATGAATACCGTATAATTGGCATCTTCCATTCCGTTCTATCCGAGCTTAATCTAAATAGAACCAATTCGCTGTGTCATCTGCCCACCTTAACGCTTGTTTCTACCGAAACTTCTTTTATCGTAACCTGGAATTCACTCGGTTACATTTGCGACCAAATCTCCCGACGAATACTTCTATTTTAGGCTAACTGCTATATTTGCGATGTCCTTAATTTCGATTTTATACCTTCGATGCTTCTAATTCTAAATGCAGATCTCTTCATTGCTGTACACGACTAATTTTGTCAATATACGCTGCTTCGATAGGTTTGACAGCATAAACTGGTACGACGCATCCTTCCACAATACGAACTTTCGCTTTTAGGTTAATTTTCCAGCTTTTATTTTTTATAATTCCTTTTAAACTCCAAAATTTCTTCTACGCTGCGGTAATTCTTCTCGTCATTTCTTTGTCCATTCGATATAAATAATAACTTACGAAGTATTTAAAATAAGTCAATAATTAATATATAATTTTACCTACCGATATTTTTTTTTAAATTCAATTTTATTTTATAAAGATAATTAATTTTTCTTACAAGGTTTCTTGGCTCTCGATATACCAGAGTGTCCGGGTAATGCCGGATTAAAGGATGTTGTTTCAGCGTTGCGATGGATCAAAGAAAATATCGAATCGTTCGGCGGCGATTCTGACAATGTTACCATATTCGGAGAAAGCGCTGGCGCAGCTATCGTACATTATATGGTCGTATCGCCATTGGCCGAAGGTAAGATAAATATCTCGATATTACGATAAGGAGAAATTCGACTTTTATAATTTCGATTTCGGAACGCGAAATTATATACGCAATATTGCGGACGATAAAATTATTTCTAGAAAATGAGCTATAGTAAGGATTTGTGACGGTAATTCGAATTACCCCTTCTACGGATGACGCTGTTCTATTAGCACAGTCGTGCGCAAACCTGCAATCTCTAATAGAAAAAATTAATTTTGACCATACAACCACAAAGTTGTTGTTAAAAAAAAAAAAAACAAAGTGTATATAATAGTCGGTAAAAAATCATGATAACACGGCAATTTTAGGCGAATAAGGAGGGAATAAAAATAGTAAGGGAATCCGAATAACTTGGGAGCCGCTTAGCGGAAAAACTCAATCCAGAAATTGAGGTCAAAAGAAGATGTGCTTACACGAAGTCTCCAATGAAGAATCCATTAACAGATAACGCACTGAGTTTAAACATTGAGATTTATACAATGCTGTATTCGTTCTATTCTCCTATATGGGGCCAAAGCAACAGCAATAAAATGCCTAGAAGCATGTCGAAAATATAACGGACCCAAAAAATGAAAAATGAACTAGTACTTTAAAAAAACTCAAGTGAAAAGGAAACAATTGAGCGACGAAAAAGTAATTTTGGTCATCTAATGCACGGAGAATAAATTTCTTCAGCCTTATATTATTAGGGAAGTTTGAAGGAAAAGGTGAACAGGGCAGAAGAAGAACATTATGGATGAAAAACATACGGCAGTGGACAGGCTTGGAAACGATAATAATACAGGCAGAACGTCATTTGTTCCGCTATTAATCGTCTATTCGTTATTTCAACTTCGATACACGATAATAAAAAATCTGCGAAATCCATTTAATCTGCTATCACGAGGTCAGGGAGTACAGAGTGCCACGTTGTATAAGTTAAAAGTTGAATATATTGGAAAGTAAGTGATTTTATTAATTAATTATAAACAAACAAAATAAAACACAATCACTAAAAGTTTTTTAATCGCGAAGCTTTTCGGCAGTTACGTCATTTTCAAGCGCGAACTAAAATTATTACATCTTTCGATCGAAAGATGTAATAATAGTTCGCGCTTGAAAATAACGTAACTGTCGAAAAGCTTCGCGATTAACAAATTTCTAGTGTTTGTGTTTTATTTCGTTTGTTTATAATTAATTGTATAAGTTGGCCGGTTCGACGAACAAATGTTGCTACGAATTCGAAATTTAGCTTTGTATAAACTGTTTTAACGATATAGACTGTATTGAATGCTTTCAGTGCTAGCAATAAAACGGTAGATGTTTCAATTTTTCGTTAAGAATATTTCTGCAACTATGTTTAATATTAACGTAGACGAAGATGGTCATAAATTTCTATCCGACTCGAGTACTCGAAATTTATCTACAATTTAAGATTACAAAGCATTCCATTTCGTTGATAATCGAGCACTTATTGCATTCTAAAGTGCTTTTCGAGTTGACAGGATATTTGGAATAGAACGCATATAAGCCGCCACTTTAGCTGCTTTATATGCTAAATCATTACAACGAGAGAGTAGATTAAAACAGTAGTGTGAATGATCAGCGTATAAACAATTGCATGGTGATTTTTAACTGCGTAATTATTGATATTAATAATTGCACTACAGTAATCAGCAATAATAAGTCTGATTTGAACTTTTACTAAGAATGTCTTTAATGTAGATTGCGGTTAATTTTAAAGTGTAGAGTTCGGCCGAGAGGATGAAAGAGTAAGAGGTGCTGATTATTTACATTGGTCAAGTAAACTAGACGATATTGCTCTTTGAATAAGCAGAAATTTATCTCTAAATTGAGTGAGATCCATTTTGGCAATACGACATACTGGTAAATCGATGTAATATCCATCTCAACGTTCTGAAATATATGGACTCTTATCGATGATGGTTCAACTTTCTCAACTTTGATAACTATTTAGATAAGAAAGTACGGGAGTGACCCAGAGAAGACGTCCACGGTTTTGGTTTTTTTTATAACGCAGTTAGTAACACTGCTACTATGCAAAAACCGCGTGATCTACGTTTAGTATACACACAAAAGATTCGTTTTTATCCAGTTTTATTCTATAATTAGAAGGAACGCGCGTTTTGTGTGGAAGGTTATTTTCGGCGTGAATCGATCACAACAGTGCAAAGAAAGTTTCAAAATCAAAGCGACAAGTACCATTTCGCAATTAAATTTTAAGGTGGGTTGAAAACTTTTGAGAGACAACTTCCGCAATGGACCTTGAAATTTTATCCTTATAAACTGGCGCAATAACTCAGGAATTGAAAAGTACCGACCATGCACAACGAAAATGAAAGAAATCGAAGACGAAGAGATCGGTTTAAAAAATTTTTTGTTGAGCAATGAAGCTCATTTTCAGCTATTCGTAAACAAACAGAACTACCGTTACTAGTCCGAATCTAATACGAATTCAAACAGAAGCCGTCACGCAGTGTGCGAGTAACTGTCTCGGTTGGAGTTGGGGAATAGTGGAACATTATTTATTCACTTGTTAACGGAACGCGCTACGTCGAGATGATAAACTCATTTTTGCTTTCCTCACATCGTTATCGTTGTCATCTCGGCCGTACATGGTTTCAACCAGTTGGTGCGACGTGTCAATATTCCAAGAAGCGTTTGGTAAACACATATATTGTCGCGTTTCACGGATTTCGCTCGGCCGCTGCGATTGACAGATTTGACCGCTCCAAATTTTCTTGTGAGACACCTTAAGAGTGCGTTTACGAAACACGTCCACGAGATCTGGAACACATAAAAACTCTGTAGAAATTGCAAAAATTCATCGACCTATGCTCGAAAAAGTGTTCGAAAATATTGTGAAAAGAATGAATAAATGTACTGTTGCACATGACGGTCATCTGAAATCCACAAATGTAAGCTAATCACTCGTTTTCCTATTTTTAAATAGGATTTCATTCAAAAATTTTGGTCAAGCAGTTTTTGAAACCGTCTGTTATATATATATATGAACAATGCATCCTATAGTGTTCACATACGGAGCGGAAATGTGATGCCTTACAAAGTACGTTGTTAAGAAATTGTCCGTAACGTAGAGAGCTCACGAGAGAATAATTCTAGGCATCCGCGGAGGCTGGATCGAAAACGCAATACGTATATAAAAACATTTAAAAGTTAGCCGGAGTGAAATGGGTGAACGATACTTTATAGAAATAAACGAATCGTGCTCGTGGTATATATGGCCGTTTAATAGTTTAAAATTGTCCACGTCGTAGGTTCATCGATTTCATTTAATATTAGCATTAACGCGTTTATAGCGAATGCATACAGCTTGCAGACGGGTTCCTGTATATGTAAGTATTACACATGATGGGGACGTAACGGAGTGGCTCCCAGTACTGTGAATTATTCTTCCGCAAAATATAAGAAGCGAAGAAAAGGTGGTCTATCTATAAATCAAGATACAAACGCATCTAAAACAGCTTAAATCCAAGAAACCAGTCTATGAAACATCGAAAAATGTACCTCAGCTGAGGATAAGCGGTCTAAACTATGGACTAGAAAGATGTAGATTATCATAAATTGATCCCCCCCAATTCGAACAACAGCTAGGATTCAATAAGGAAATACTGGATTAAATTGAACCAGCTGGAAATCCGATGTAGAAGAAATAACTACATGTTAAAAAGTGAGGACTTATAGAGGCAGCAGTATCCGCGGCTGCGGAGCAGCTTTCCATACAATGGACTATATTTCGAATAAGTGCTCAATGCGAACGTTCGTTGGCGAATGGCAGCAAATCAGAGACCTTTCAAGTACAGCCAAGGAATGGATAAAAAACTTTGACGTAGAATTATTACAAATAACATATCTTTGATGACAATAATTTAGCATATTTAGAATAAATTGTACGCTTTAAAATTTATTTCTCTCGTTTTATTTTATTCATTACTTAATACGCAATATTTCAATTAAACAACTACAATATCTCCTCGGGTATCGACATTTAATTCAGTTTATATTTTCAGGTTAACGTTGAACTATCGAATATTTATATCGAAATATTCTTCCTCAGTCTTATCAGGCTATTTAATTACGGCACTTTTATGAAGCCGCTAAGTGATCATTAGATTGAGTTGGTTTTTTTTTTTCTTTAATTTAACATATACGAACAAATTTTGACAATTATTATACGAAATCGTCGTTAATTTGCAGGTTTATTTCACAAAGCAATTTTACAAAGCGGTAGCATTTTAAATCCTTGGGCTTTCACTACTACAGCAGTGGAATCGGCGTTTGAATTTGCTAAAATAGTCGGATTTGAAGGAACCGATAAAAAAGATCTGCTCGAATTCTTACGGTCTTTAAAAGATACCGAATTAGCCGATGCTGTTTTTAAATTTCAAAACATACTTAGAAAGGTATACTTCAGTTTTTATATAATTATTCGTTTTATTTAATTTTTTTTTTTTGAATATTTTGACGCGGATTAGGTCAAGTTCTGAAAAGTTTTCCTTACACCTATATTTTTCTACTACGATCATAAAATATATATACACATTATTCCGAGCGAGACGTATAGCTAGGAGAATGAACGATAGATAGACCAAACGAATTATGGAGAAGACGAAAACTAGATACGTCTGACATTGCATTTAAATAATAATATAAACTTTGGGCTTCGTACTTAGTGTGAAGTCGAAATGATTGTTCATGGTCCGAAATACAGTATTTTTTCGAATTTGTAAGTTCAACTGGATATGTTTGATAACATTGAACACCGGTTATAGTATGAAAATATTTATTTTGCATTCGTTCAATAATTAGCAGATTTGACTTCTCGGCACAGCTGCACAATTGAATGTCGCATTTTCAATTCCGTGAACTTATTTTTTCATATATAGAGAAAACGTTCATTACAAAAATTGTGCTACACCGACCAATCGAGGAATACGTTTTCTGCAATTTGTGTGTAAGTTGCTCTTTTTCTCTTTCATTTTCAACCGAGTATCTAAATGAATACCAAGATATTTTACGCAATGTGCTCGAGGTAACTATGTAACGGCATAACGTGCAAAAGACATGGACAGTTTTTTTTATTGATTAATCATAATTTTTCAACACGAGTCTATTTACCAATTTTATAAATTTTTCAGTCGCCCCCGAAGAACTGCTGGTTGACAATATAACCACACTACGCGCAAATGTAGGAAAGCTAGTTTCAGCCGAGGTTGAAATATCAGCTGTATATAATAGGTGAAAAATAGACGCAATGACGCTCTTGTCTATTTCACACAAAAACCTTGCATTGAATAGATTAGTAAGCACCATGATTTCTTTACGTAATAATAATTCACGCAATACTGCTGGAGTTGTTTTATCAAATCCGGCCGACTTTTTAGGATTTGTAGTGGTAAACTACTTCAAAAGGTGTAACATATTTGTTAATTTGTCGCGCCTGATCATTTCGTTAGGATATTATTAATATTATCGGGCAAGGTTGAAAACTTAAAATTAAATGTCGAGCAAATGAAAGAAATCTAATATTAGCGATGTACTTATTTCCAGAAATATCCCGGAAAATGCCTGACGTTTGCGTTTTTGCCGAATGTGGAATGCGTGAAGGAAGGCGCCTTTCTCCCGGATTATCCTTGGAAGTTAATAAACAATGCCAAGCCTGTACCTTTGATAGCCGGCCTCGTTAATCAAGAAGGTTTATTAGCGTACAAATACGGTACGTTTATTGTATTTTTGTATTATACGTGATTACCGAAACAAATATTATAAATCGTAATTATTTACAAAAAGTAGACGAATTTATTTATTTATCGTAAAAATTTTACGTTTCGCATTTCGTAATTTATATGAGAAAATTATTTTAAACAACAAATTTGTCTCGTATTAATATTAAAATCGGTTATTTTTATTAAACGTTATTTATCTTAAATAATTCTCGGTATTTCCTGAATTTTTCAGAAAAACCCGATGTACATTTATCTCTTTTTGAGAAACAACCCGATTTGTTTGTAAGGGGCAATTTTACATTGGACGAAGATAAAACGTTGGATATGACGAACGAAATTGTCAAATTTTATTTCGATAATCAAACCGATAAATTACAGAGGATAACGGATGTAAATAAAAAAAATTATTTCACACGCCTATACTATTCGTTCGAATTAATCACAACGAGAAATTTCATATTTAATTACATTTTTTTTTAATATACGATTTTCAGACAAAAATATAGCGCAATTAAACGCACATACACACACCCAGAAGAACTGACTGTAATTGTTTTGTTGACACAATGAAGGTCCGCGTGTTTTTTTAGTGTACTATATTATTACTAGTGCGCATATGATCTTGTGCGTGGTAATCTGCAATAATTGCCTTCCACGCGGGAATATTAGGATTATTTATATTTTTATTTTCTAACGACGATATTTTTATATCGTCGATCATATATATATATATATAAAATATATATTAAATATTAGAAATGGTATACCAAAAAACTAAACCAATTCAAAAATAAATAATTGAATAAATAAAAAGATATATAATTAACCCTTCGCTAAATACCAAATAACTCTACTGTACATTCTATTTAGAAAGCTTTACTTCGATTAATTATTGCCAGATAGCGCCACATACCAACTTACTTCATATTTACGAAACATAGGATTACCATAGACGAAATTTTGTGATATTTATTCTTACTTTTTTTGTAGTGGGGGGTTTAATCTAATAACATTTATATCTCGTATACTAATGCAAACTAAATACATATTTTTCTTGTATATTATAGAATAATATCAAGCATTATGAAGTGCGTAGGCTATTTATAATAACCCCTATAAATATCTTCTTGGAGCATTTTGTATTTTCTAACCGATTCTTTCTTGTATTCTCGACACATCATATTTTGATCTGAGTAGGTTACTTTTATTTGTGATTATTGTTATTCCATTATTCGTTATATTATATATATATATATATATACATATAGAGTGGCGTAGCCAGGGGGTTTTGGGGGTCTGAACCCCCCTTGGAATCAATCTGATAATAAGAAAATATATACTCGTTGTTAAATGCAATTTTGCATTTGTTAAACCTTTTTTTTTTTCATTTTCATTTATTTTATTTAAATTTCGTTATTTTTTAAGTAAATAAATAGTTATATATATATATATTGCGAGGACCCTAATACTCGCCTAACGGACCTCTACGGACTTCATCACTCCACGCTTAGGATCCTCGTATATTAATATATATATATATTATTACTATACTACACTATTCTTTCTCTCACTCGTCCTTTAATACTTTTTTCTTTTCTATCGCAGTAATGAACTATGAGGCCGTGTTTATGAAGTAATAATATATTATATGAAAGATAATTTAAAACATAAATTACACGCGCGTTCGTTTTCGATGAACCAATAAACTTTTACAATTAATATATTTCTATTCTTTATCGGCGTATCGTTTAAATAAAATAAAATAATATTTTATTTGAATAATATATATATATATATATATATATATTAAACTAACCAGATTCGTGATGTAACTCGCCGACCATCTTTCCTTTCGGTTGGCTCCCAATACCGACATAACTAAAGGCTAACTCATCACTATTTTTCTTTAGTCTTGACCAACTGACTCTTCTCGACTACTTAACTACTGGCTCACTTTCTTCACTAACTTTTCCTGACTCTTTTTGAAAACCTTTAATTATCCACTTCTCCAACATCTTCTGTCCCCCTCTCTCCTCGAGTAGCTTGAGTGTAGGTAATTTTCTTTTTCACTTACCTTGTGATCGTAGGGGCGTTTCAGCTTAACTACTACTATTGTATGACAATAGCTCGCTCATCACACATCCGGTTTTTTAATATGATAATAATTATTATAACTACACGTACGTGCATTCGTGATTAGTACGCTAGCAAGCGTCGAATTGAATATTTTATTTTAACTAAATAAATAATTATATATTTTCCATTATATCGATTAAATTAATATTAGTCCTCATTTCCAAAATTAATCAATTAAATTATCAGGAAGTGAACATACGACGATCGTCGTAATGTATATATATATATGTCCTCTTTCATAATCCATTAAATATTTTTTTTTTAAATAACACTGTTCTTGAAGAAAAACAACTTTGCGTGTTTCTCATATCTTTTATAAACTACGTGTTCTTACAGGAGTAGTCGGAGAACTTGTCATGAATTCTTTCACATACTCTGACCTATAATGCCATCTAAATTTTAAGAATGCGTCCCAGCGTTCCGTTTTATTTCGGTATCAACATCATCACGACCATTATTATAATTGTATCGTACCCATTTACCGAATACATCGATATCGCTAAAGTTAGTCATCGGAATAGGCTAGTGGTTAGAGCACGGACTTCTATACGGCGAATTCGAATACGATCGAACAAACAAAAATTATCATCAGAGAATAAAAAAATATAAATGATCCTAATATTATCGCCTGTAAGGTAATGGCAAACCATCACGCACAACACCATAATAATATACGTGCTAATAATAATATAGTATACTGCAAAAAACAGGGGAGCTGCATTGTGACGTGACAACAAAGCGATTACAATAAGTTCTCCCTGGTGTGCGTGTCTATTTACGCTAACGCCATATTGTGATTACCTTATACGCTACTTCACTGTACAACAAAATATTCGGCACTTAATGATGATAATCGATATCGCTAATCGGCAATAAACTTTATTTTACTTTTTTTCTTGTACAGTATGCAATGGTATCTTTCCGTTAATAGACTAGCTACTGCATCATATTATTCCATATCATCGATCCACTTGGTTTCCATTAGATCTTCTCCTTCATGACATAAACAGAAATACATCGCGTGTGTTTCTTTCTTGACAAGTGCTCGAAGTATATAGCCTTTCATTTCATTATTACTTCCTGTATTAGTTGTTTTATCAACACTTTCACATATTCGATATTTTCGACATTCGGGAGATCTGTGACATTCTTCTGTGTAGCCCCGATTTCTATTGCTTTTAGTTTATCGCATTGTAGGAACGAGTAAATAACATTATACTATGTTTTAGAACATTTTGGGAAAAGCAATTTGTCACGTAATAGATTTCCTCGCCAGAAAAAAAAAAAAATAAAAAAGATAAATATGAACACACGTCATTTACCTAAATGCGTGAAATTAAGTTAATCACTTTTAATATAAAAATAATTTATCAAAATAAACAACAAAAAATACGTTAAAAAAGCTTTTCGGCTGTTAGGCCATTATCAAACGAATATTTAAAAATATAAAAAATATAAAATGAAAAAATATTAATTTAAGAATACAAAATAATAATAATAATAATTTATCGTTTTTCTTTACATCATTTGAGCAATTTTTTTGTTTCATTCTACAGCTGTATTCCGATTTTATCATCGCGAAAGATTTTCAGAACAGCATTCAGTTTGCTATAGATGCTGGAAAATATCCGGTTTACGAATATCTCTTCTGTTACGAAAGTGAATGGAACATATACAAGAAAATATTAAGCCCCGGAGTTGATCTCAAAGGTAATTTTCTAAATTTTCTTCCTGAGTAAGCGACTATATTTATTCGATTGTATTATTCAGACGTATAAGCCCATATAGTATATATCACCATCATCGTATTGTTCATTGTCACCAACCTTTATTGTAAGTAGTTTTTTTTTTTGTACACAACATGATATAACGTTCAGAACACTAATTATGTGCAACATTATGTTGGTACAGAGTTATATATGCCACAAGCGGATCAAACCTTCACTATCGGTTGATAATCAAGTGCTTTCAACTATGCCACCGTGGCAAATATATATGTGTACATATATATATATAAAAGTATAGTATGTTTTGTACAATGATTCTGATAAAGAGTTAACAGAAGTGTTGTTCGTTTCTCCTACATAAATCACTTTAAGGTGGATGATCAGTTATGTAAATCATCGTATTATCTATTTAATTTGCGTTATTTAACTCGAGCTTATCTTCCATTCTTCTGCCTCTTATCGTATAATCATCGGTTATATATAATTGTACAAAATTCTCATCATAACTCTAACTTTAAATTTGTTCACACCAGTCTATGGCTCCGTTGTTAAGATTATTAACATCTTCTAATGTTAAACTTACAGGTGCAAATTCACTACAGTTTTCTAATATATGATGCATTGTTTGTCTTGGATTTTCGCATGGCACGCAACAAATCCTTTATCCTATTTCTGCATTAGATATCCTTATCTTCCCTGTCCAGTACTAACTCTATTGATTGTCTCCGCTGTTTACTAGGTAAATCAATTCCATTAACTTCATTCCTCTAGTCGACAACTAAATTGGAGTTTGTTGTATGTTTTAAATTCCTTCCCCGTGTTATTTTCCATTTATTAAAATCTTTCATATCGTCTGCTCCATTGTTCAAGGTGATTTTTGTATTTAAAGCTTCGATACTGGTACGGATCTCTTCAGAAATTGAAATACCTTCCATCTAATTACAGTTTAAGCTATATTAGCTAATACTAGAAGCCATACAAGTGGTGTAGATTTAACGGTTCCCGATATGATTTCCTATTAATATTACATCTCCTTTTTTTAACATAGCATCTTCCATGTAGCCAATTATGATTGACATATTAATGTATTTCGTTAATTTTCATTGCCTTTTATTCGTAACCTGCTTTATCTTTCTTCTGATCATGCGCCGTTTCCTGCTCTGCTTGATGTGAAAGCTAAAATCAAGGATAAAAAACAACATCTTTGTAAAAAATTTACGAACTGGAGCCACTTTGCTGGTATAATTGAAAATAATATACGTTTAACAATAAAACTAAACGACACTTGCTTCTGATCATGTGCCTGTTCTGGCTCTGCTTGATGTGAAAGCTAAAATTGAGGATAAAGAGCAACATTTTTGTAACAAATTTACCAACTGGAGCTACTTTTCTAGTATAATTGAAAATAATATAGACTTAAGAATAAAACTAAAGGTCACTCAGGATATAGAGATGACAGTTAAAAATTTTAACAAACTTATTCATTATGCTTGCAACTATTCCATTAAAGGCAAACCTAAATTTACAGAAAATGCCTACATACCTATTAAAATAAGAACACTAATAAGAGAAACTAGAGCAGCCAGAAGACGGTGGAACAAACTGAAGTGTCCTCATATCGTCCGATCAGTTTACTCTGTTTATTATCAAAAGTCTTGGAAAAGTTAATTTCGAGTCGTATAGATTTGATTATAAAAACGCTAAATACAATCCCAAATCATCAGTTTGATTTTCGAATGGAACACTTAACAATACAACAGTGTCATAGATTAGTATAGATTAGTTGATGCGATATCATCAACGCTGGAAAAAAGTGACGTATGCTCAGCTGTTTTTCTGGATGTAACGCAGAATTTTGATCGGATCTGACACCTGGGATTGTTGTTTAAACGAAAACAATTTTTAAATCCAGATCTTTATAAATTCTTCGTATCATACTTAACTAGCTGAACATTTGTCGTTACAATAAATAATGTCTTTTCCCAAGAATATAAAGTTTTAGCTTCAGTGCCACAAAAGCAACTTGCTTGATCAATATTATATAACATCTATACAGCGGATATACTTATCTCAAATCAAACAATATTAGCAACATTTGCTGATGATACAGCTATACTAGCTTTTAATTCAGTTCCAGAATACGCTAGTACGACTGTTCAAAATCATTAAGGTGAACACATGAACGATCTGTAACATTTAATCCATTCAAGTGCCAACATACACCACCTTTACTAACGGACAAGTAACATGTCCGTCAATATGTATCCATGTCAATAAAATTTGCAAACAAACTTTTTAAGATATCTCGGAATGCATATTGATAGACGGGTAACATGGCGGTTTCATGTCGCTCAAACAAGGAGAACTATAATTTCGCGAAACCAGATTGCTGTATCCTTTTTCTAGGCTTTACTAACAGACAAGTAACATGTCCGCCAATATGTATCCTTGGCAATAAAATTTGCAAACAAACTGGTAAGATATCTCGGAATGCATATTGATAGACGGGTAATATGGCGGTTTCATGTCGCTCAAACAAGGAGAACTACAATTTCACGAAATCAGATTGCTGTATCCTTTTTCTAGGAAGGAAAACTGTTTTATTAATTTTAAAAAGAAAAATTTATTTAACCACAATAGCTTCAATCTGGAAATATGGAACTGCATGTAAAAGGAATGTATTGAGAATACAGCTACAACAATCGGAAATACTTCGTATCATCACATATGCACCAAAATATGTAACTTAACCCTCCATAATGATGTAAATATATCATATGTCAATGAAGTATATATAAACCAGTATAAACGGTTCTTTGATAAATTGCAATTTAATATTAACCATGTCCGCAGAACACATTTATTTACGCTTCCTGACAATCCCACAAGACAATTAAAAAAAGAACATGGTGCAAACATGTTCTTCCAATAACTTGAAAAAGAAATAGTTCAAATCATAAGAATAAACGATTTTAATAATTCGGTATACCGATTAAAAATTTAACAATAAACTTTAATTTCAGTGCTTCCAACTTTAATGATACTTTCCCTGAGAATCTAGTTGTCTCACTGGAGACGTTACATTAATCACATTCTTATTACTTTATTTATCACCATTGTTTATGGTGCTTTGGTGCTGGTACAATGAGAAAAAAACTGCTTCATACATATATATATATAATGTAAATATGTACATATAAATAATTTGTTGAATAGGTGCCTGCCACGCGGATGATCTGCCGTATTTGTTCTTAGGAAAATTGATGCCTACTTTCGAATACACGGAAGATGACTTGTATATTATTCAAAACATAACTACTTTATGGACAAATTTCGCTAAAACTGGGTGAGTAAACACATACCGTATGCGCGCATATATATATATACATATATAAATGAAATAAAGTAATTTTAATTTGTAAATAATAATACATCATTCACCGAGACGTGAGAATTAATTTAAAATTAACAAATTTATTTTTTAATGTAATTCACTTATCGTAGAAACCAATCTAGGTAAAACAAAACTCTATCGAATACATTTGCTCTCTACGAAGGACTAATTAAAATTGTGGTTTCTAAGCGATCGATAATTTGGCATGCGATGTGGCTGGTAGATTAACACTTATTATATTCTTTCGACGATACGGAGAAATAATTTCAGAACTTAGTAAACGACTACACATAGAAAATGGTTTCGAAAATCGTAAAATTACTGGTCCTGTTTTGTGGATCTCACTGCAGCCTTTGATACAGTGTCGCACTGAATTTTGGAAACAACCAAAGATTTTAAATTTCCTCAGATAACATCGATGCTGCTAAAAGATGGACGTTATTATGTGCCCTTAAATTGTAAAGATAGTACATGGAGAAAACAAAAAAATTGACTACCGCAAGGCAGTGTGCTATAGCTCCTGTTCTTTTTAATATTTATACTAATGATCAACCGATAGGAATCGATACAAAACACTTTCTGTATGCGGATGATCTAGTAGTAACAGCTCAAAATAACACATTTGAATAAGTCGAAGAAATAAAATGATCATGGAATTGGATGATTATTACAAAAAAAATCAGCTGCAACCGCATCTGATAAAAACTCAGACCTGCGTTTTCCATCTTCGAAATAGCGTAGCAAAACGCGAGCTAAGCATAAAATGGCGTGCACAAAACTAAAACACACCGATAATCCTAAATATCTAGGTATCTTACTTGATAGATCATTGACATTAGCACTGCGAAGCCACAAAGATGAAAGTGATGACAAGGACGAAATTGATTCGAAAATTGATCGGTAGTAGATGGAGAGCTAAACCGCATCTATTACGAACATCGGTCTTGTCCATTTGTTACTCTGTAGGAGAGTATGCGTGTCCAGTTTGGAGATGTTACATAATGCGACGAAGGTTAAAGTTACTTTAAATGAAGCATGCAGAGCAGTAACTGGCTGTTTAAGATCAACGCCCCTATCCAAATTATATGAACATGCTGGCATAGCACCACCAGAAATTAGAAGACACGTGGCACCGAAAAAGGAAAGATGAAAGACAATTCATGATGAGCGCCACCCATTAAACTATTATAAAGGAGTAACCAAAAACAGATTGAAATCCAGACGCAGCTTCCTTAGAACAGTGGAGGAACTAAAAAATACAGACCACGCAGAAAGACTGCAAATGTGGAAAGCTGACAACAACCAGGCAGCAGAATCACTTCCAGTAGGTTGTCACCTGAATTATTAATCCTGGAGAACACTAAATAGAATGCAAAGTGGTACCGCGCGGACGAGATCAATGTCAATGTAGTGAAAGGCAAGATGGGAACCATTTATTCAATTGTTAATTAATTGAAGCATTTGATCCATCAAAACTTTATAGTGATTTCGAAGAAGACACATTAAAATTTATAGATTATTGGACAAATATTGATATATAAATCGACCGGATACGCGAAAAAAAAAAATTGTCCCTACGATGCCACGTAAGTTTCGGACTCTTCCTTTTAATGTATATCATACTTCCACCTACACTTGTCTATATGTATGTATTTAATTTATGATGGTGTCAGTGTAGAGGGTTGAACACGATATACTCGTATTCATATATACATTAATGCTGATTGGGCAAAGCTTAGAAATTACATCTCTAATAAGATTAAACTTGTTCACTCTATAAATAGCCCTACTGATGTTGATAACAACCTCAGCGACCTTACCAATCTGATCAGAGAGGCGAGTCAAATTTCTATACCATTTAAAACACCGAACTATATACGAGCTCTGCCGGCATACATTATTGTTATTATCGGGGTTAAAAATAAACTTCGTAGAATGTATACGAGACGTCATTCTTCTAACACTGATTGCCGTTCTATAAAAAAAACTATTAAATCTATTTACAAAGTTAGTGCAAATTTTATTGAATAAAAATTTAAATGATAAAGTTGTTAACACCTTTTCCCAAGTAGCTACTAATGATAACAGTCTTTGGAGGGTTTGCAAACGATACACTCAACGTATTGAAGCACTCCCACCCCTTTATGACAATCATCTTAATAGGTATGTTTATTCAAATAATGGCAAAACTGAATTCTTGGCCGGTTACTATTTCAACACGCATAGTCGAAATGCCAGTCTATCGTCCAATTATCAGAATAATAAAATAAGACTTGCCATTAAAAAATATATAACCTCTCCGAAATTCATATCCCAGCCACTACTTACTTCACCAAAGGAGGTGCTTAAATACACTTAATCTTTCAAAAACAAGCATTCAGATAACATTCCGTCGATTATCCTAAAAAAATTACCGTTCAAAGCTATTGTTCAACTCACTAACATTATCAATAGTATGTTTAAACTAGAATACTTTTCCTCTAACTGGAAAGTAGCAAAAATTATTACTCTTCCTAAACCTGGGAAAGATTGTTCATCACCGGATAATATTCGGCCTATAAGCTTGTTGAGTAATGTAAGATTGCCGAAAAAATTATACTGAAAAGATTACGTGTTTTCTCAGATGAAAACAATTTATTAGCAAAAGTACAGTTTGGTTTTCGGCCAGGTCATTTTACAGCTCATCAAATTGCTAGAATAGCAGAGCATATTACTGACAACTTTAATTGTAATAAACACACGGGGATGGTTCTATTTGACGTGGCCAAAGCATTTGATATTACTTGACACAATGGCATTGTATATAAAATGATTGAATGTAAATTTCCAAAATATCTTATTATGCTCGTTCTAAGCTACTTAAGTAATAGATCATTTTATGTGTTAGTAAACGATATATTATCCTCCCGTCGAACATGCTTAGCAGGAATACCTCCAGGTAGTGTACTTGGTCCATTCCTATTCACTTTTTATTTACATGATACTCCTACAATAAATAACACAGAGGTAGCCTTGTATGCAGATGATACCGCATTATTCTGTAGTTCTTATATTCCAAGAGCTGTTACGAATAAATTACAATTAGTGGTAGATAGGTTGATTCGATATTTTGCTAAGTGGCAGATTGCCATCAATCCTACCAAAACTCAGGCAATACTGTTTACTCGTAGGAGACCACTCTTACCCCCCACCTTAATGGTTAACAGTGTAAATGTAGAATGGTCAGATCAAATAAAATACTTAGGTGTAATTTTAGATAAAAGATTGACTTTTATCAAACATTTAGATTACGTGTCAATCAAAACGCAACGTGCCATTTGTTCTATTTATCCTTTGTTTAAACGCAAATCCGTCCTAAATGTCAATAATAAATTAATAATATATAAATCGCTCATTAAACCAGTTTTAACGTATGCCTGTCCAGTGTGGAGTTCTATTAGCAATTTTAGTTATAAGCGGCTTCAGTTGATTCAGAACAGGTGCGTTAGATGTATACTCAACGCTCCAATATATAGTAATATAGTGAAAATGCATGAGAAATTGGAACTAGCTATGTTAAAAGATCATGTGTTAAAAGTGTCTACCAACTTTTTTAAACAGTGTGTTACACATGATAATGATTTGATAACGGTAATTGTAAATTATGATTCCAAGCAGTTAAGAATAAAATATACTAAATATAAGCATCGCAGGCTGAAACATAATTTGGTTTAGCCTGTTAAATATTAATAATTGTTAATATTTGTTTTAATAGTATATTATCATTATCATTTTATTTATCGCTAATTTCAACGGTATTGCTTTGCATATTTTCGCAGGTTTTTTAGCATTAATTTTTCCTGCATTTAGTATATACTTAAGTTGAATCTTCATTCGTTAAAAATTCATGTTTCTTCTCTTACATTTATTGTTACTGTGGTAAGTTTTTATTTGTAACGGTACACAGTTTTAAAAATTTCTGTTTGTTTTAATTTGTAATTTATGTGAAATATACGTTTTTCTTCTTCTTCTTCTTCTTCTTCTACGTATATATAAATTACTCGGGCAAAAGTGGAAAGTTAAAGTATGAATTAATACAGTTCGTATATGTTTACTGTACCGACATATAGACATATATTTATCCTAATTATAGTAACCAATTAATTTTTAATATTAGTTCAAACTATTGAAAATTTCTTATGCTGACTTAACATTCTAATATAATTTAATACCTGCATTTTCAATAGAATTGATTAAAAAAAAAAAAAAGTGAATGTAAAAGGAAACTCAGTATGACAAAATAAATAACAGCAATCTTAAAGTAATTAATGTCCCCGTTTTTATTGTGATCAAAAGACGAAGGTCAAATTAATCGAACGCTTTTTTCATAATATAGCCGTGGGATTTAAATACAATAAATGTGAACTATTATGTATGTCGGACGATACCTGGACATGGTTTCTACTGGTTATTATTTGTATAAATTATTATATATTATGATAGTGATGAGACAGAAATCATTCATTGCATTTTATATATTTATATATACACGGTATAATATAGTAATATTACTCTACAATATAGACTGATTGAGTTAGCGCCGTTGGATTAATGTCTGCATATGAATTATTCTATGTTTAAATAACCACATGTAAACATAATATATCCAGTAGATTATTCTAGCTTAATCATTTTTATAAAATATCTGTACACATAGGAGTGGGCATAATTAATAACGTTATAATAATCGTGATAATCATTAATTTTTCAATAGAAATCCGAATGGTCCCGGTATAGATGTGAACTGGACTCCTGCCACAGCTCAAAATCCGGTTTACCTAGAGTTTAACAATAAACTGACTGTGAAAGAAGGTAAAATATTCGAAGACAGAATCACACTTTGGCAGAATTTAGAAAATCGTTTTTTTCCCAGGCCAGTCTGATGCAGGAAAAAAGAATAAAGGCTAGTAACCGAACGAATATTCTCCCATTTATTTCACGATTTATTGTACTAATTTATAAAAATGTATTTTGCTAATAATTGCACTTTAATGTATTTTATTTTAAATTTAAAATGACGTCATTCTTTATAACTATTCGCTATGTAAAAACGATGGAATTATTATTGCGGTCATATTTTAACGACTCCACCGCCATTTTATCACAAAGATTATTTCTATTTCGTATTATAATTTTAGAATTGTCGTTGTGTTCAATAATTAATTTTATAAAGTGAATATTTCTTCTTGATATGTCGGTTTAATTTACGTAAATTATAAAGTTAATTATAATTATATTTTAACGTTCGAAATTTTTTGTTTATCGCGAATAGTTATTTTCACTCGATATTTACGTTTAAAACATTTCGTAGAAATTAAATTAGAAAAAAGCTTATTAGGATTTTAAAATTTAAAAAACTTTTGGTCGATACCACATCATAATGTTAAAAAAATTATACGTTTTGAACATGTTTACACAGTCCATTATGGAGGCAGAACATCAACTGACTGAGCGTTTGAAGGTTTCCTTGCTGTTTCTCAGGTGATATCTGTAACTACTATAACCACTACCAATATCATGGATTCGATTGCTTATTAGAGGACTGCAACCGCTGGTTGGTCTGTATTTTTCACATTGTTTTCTCCCTGTTCTTTGTTCCTAATTTAACCTAGGATAGGATTCCAAATATCACCCAAACGAAAGAAAACCATCCTCTATTGAAATTATCTTGATATTTACTAATAGTTTTTTAAATTTTTATATTAATAATCATACCACAAATAACACAACCTCGCTTTGTTCTTATTAGAATAATTAAAAGAGAAAATATACAAATGGATAGATCATAGTTTCAGACGCAATAAACATTTAACACAAATAATAATTGAAGGCACTGTAGAAGGGAAAGATGACAAGAGGAAGGCCAAGAATATGAAATATATACAACACGGTCTACAAGCAACAGAATATAGTATAATATGGAAAAAGTGGCGCTATCGACGGAATTCTGACATTTCAAATTAGCTGTCCGCCAATCTTAACAAGATTTAGGAATTATGATGATGAAATTAGAAAAAAAAAACATACCCCATCAATGTTTAGATCTCAGTTGTATTAGTGGATAAAATTCAGTCTCATCTTACAGTCAAAATAAAACTGCAGTAAATCAACCAGAATAAAATTAATTTGTAATTCTAGAGATTAATTGAAGAGGAAAAACATATAATCTTAAATTTCCATGTGTGAAGTCAAACTTGTGTGTACTTACACCATTTGAATGTTCAGCTATTGCTTTTCAGTGTGCTAAATTCAAAAGTTATAAAATGAATTCCTTCCACCTGAATGAATTAAAACTTTTGACATTATAGTAGAAAATCTAATTTCAAACATAAACATATATTGGCCAACTGATGGTTGACTTCTGTTGAATTAAAGACTATTTTTAAATTGTATAAACACTTAAGAAATACCGTAATTATTGATATAAAACTTTCATATGAATTTACTTGTAAATAATAAAATAATAGTGATAGTGATAATACTATGTTTACATGTATATGTATATACTTGAACTATTTACTAAGAAATACTTTATGGTGAGTGGGAATATGTTGACGTTACCCTATACACCATTTTCATTATAAGTACAATATACAGATAACCCATTACACACAAATATCCTATATGTCCTTTTTTTTCATTTCCATCTGTCCCTTCCTTTTTGTTTTTATTTCATATGACATATATAACTACAACTACACAGGCCACTGTGCCTTTATAAACAAATCAACTAATAAATCTACCCTACTTCCATTAAAAAATCTCATATCTTAAACAAATGTCAAAACCACATCTTAAAATTTGATCTTAAAGACTTATTTTAATATATTTTTTATCATTTTATTAACATTTGTTTATTAATAATGAAAAATGAATAGGTGGATTAATACTTTACTATTTTTGTTTACATTAGTTTATTAATGATGTGAAATCAAGTATTGAGTATATTGATATCTTGTTTATCATTTATTACATTAAGTTATTTGTGACAAGAAATTAACTTCTGGGTGAATTAATATTTTCTTTTTAATTTTTTCTTCATTGGGACATTACTGATGAGAGATGTATTTTAGGCTAATTAATACCTATCTGGTTTATTATTTTTAATTAATGATGAGGAACTAATTTTTATGTTTATTAATATGATCTTTTCTTAAAATCACATTCTAATCTTACCTTAATCTAATCTTAAAATCTTATAATAATCCTCTATTAATTTAATTTAACCCTAACTTAAAATCTTATCTTAAAACCTTATAAAGTCTCGTCTTTTTACCTTATCAAAAAATTGTATATGCTTGAAAATGACGTAATTGTCGAAAATCTTCGCGTTAATCAAATAATTTTTATAGTGATTAACTTTTTTATTTTGTTTTATTAATTATTATTTTTCATTACGATATTAATGATGAGAAATTATTTTTTGTGTTCATTAACATGTTCTTGTCTGAAAATCACATTTTAATATTATCTTAAAATCTGATCTTGTGACCTTATCTTAATACCTTATTTGAAACCTTACACCTTAACCCTTTCATTGGAACTTTTTCACTTTTACCCTAAAACTCTGAAATTTGGTGTGTGACCTAATATAAACCTCCCGATTACAAAAAACTTGGTCCCAGCATCACAGGACCACCGGGAGTGGATATAGTGTTGTTGGTGAGCGACATTTCCAACTCGTGGATCAAAAACATAACACTTTTACTACTTTACTAGGCTAAAATAACGTAAATAGACATACGACTCAAATAAAATGTAATTTTAAAAAAATAGATAAAATAGAAAAGTAACAGAAAATAAAATTTAAATTAATAGGAAATGCAAGAAATATACAAAAAACATAAAAAAATTAATCATTACGTGTGTGATATAATTCAAAAAATTTTTATCTCTGGTTAAGCAGAGATGAACTTCACATTTTTTACAATAATTATAATTTTTTTTATCTACACGACGCATATTTACAACGCGGATTAAAATATTTATCATCATAACGAAATCCTGCAAAAGGTATTTCCTTGTGAAGAACCTGGCATAGCGGCTGAATTAGAAGTTGAAGGGCGCTCTTTTTTGATTCTTTGAATAACATTAAACTCTCAGAAATTGCCCAACGAAAATGTAATAAATCTATTTTTTCCGGTAAACCGAGTGCAGCCACTCTAATCCGATATCCTCCCTACTGCCAGATCCACAACATGAAAAATCATACATATAGTCCGCTTGAGTGACCGAATGAATGACCTATCGAGAAAATAGTATGGACTACCTCAATAATACTTTCAATTTATTATATACATTCTCATCCTCCGAATCACTGTCAATAATTGACGTATCATCTCATGATAATATAAAAATTTCATCATCTTTTACGTACTAATCCATCTGAATATGATCACATAACATCGATAGTTATAGTATTAATAAAATAAAATACACGAACAATCTTTATGTTCGTAGAAATATTTCATATAGAAAAGTTAACATTTTTTATTGCATATCCACCAAGCGTCATTGTTGCTCATTAGCGACATGCATTTTCAAAAAAAATATGTACCAAAATATAAGAATGTAAAAGTAATTACAATTACCGATAATTATCATTTATAGGGTCTATTTACGGTTTATGTAAAATGTAATGCAAAAAACCGCTTTATTTATATCGTAATACGACACTGAAAATTAAACTACTAAAAAACAGCACATAGAATTAATGTCTGAATGTAAACTTTAGACAAGTGAAGAGATGTGTCGTTCGTGAACGTGCCGTTCAAAATGAGCGGCACACGTACATGTGCCGTACCATACGACTCTCGTTTTAATGTGCCATATCGTTCATTTCATTTTTTGTACTACAACGCTGTTCAACTTCAAACGGCACAAATTAGTACAACTATTTATAAAAAAAATTAAACCTACAAGAAATAAAGAATTGTGTCTTTATATTTGTTTATGCATATTTTTTCAAGTTGTTATGAAAAAAGAAAGTCATTTATTGATCTTCTGTCTACATTAAATTTAATGAGAAGAAATTAAGAACTAAAAGAACATATACTTCATTTTTGTTGAAGGGATCAATGGCACAATGGTACATTGCCCATGATCGTGAAGTAAGAAAATAAATATTGATATTACGTTAACATTGTCGAAATAAATTTATAAAAAACAAGTAACTTGAACGATATTCAGATTATACTAATAATTGCAAGCGAAATAAGAATGATTAAAATATAATCAAATTTACCTTTTTTCCAAGTCTTCTATGAGAAGTTTGTTCTTCAACATATGTTGACAGAAACATGTTAAAAGATATGAATATTTTAAAACTACATTTACGTTATCAAAACTTAAGCACATTAATAAGACCAAAAAATATCACAATAAATTACTTATAAAATAATTACACATAAACTATATTAACCCAAATATTAAACCAATTTTAAAAAATGTCACATGTTGACGTTTAAAAAAAGAATTTTGGATACTCTGTCCCCTTTCAAGCGATTTCTTCTATCTGTTAGTGTTAGACCTGCTTTTGAAAAAATTCGTTCTGAGGGAACAGAAGTTGCAACAACAGATAATCTTCGTTTTGATAACTTGTAAAGTGCTGGATACACATTTTTTCTATCTTCCCACCATTTGACTGGATCCATCGTCCTTTCTAATATAGGTTCCTCCAAATATTTATCAACCTGTAGAATGCTTGCTACTTTGGGATTTTCATTAGAAATAAATACTGATATGCTTTCATCAAAATCCGTCCATACTTTTGATGTGCTTTCCTTTTTAGGTGGATTATTACATTCCTTATTTTGTTTCTCATTTTCATTTTCACAGTAGGTTTGGGACGATATGTAATTTATTATGTTTTTTTTTGTTGTTTCTAGATATTTATCATTTGAAAATCCATATTTTTTAAACCGAGGATCTAAAAATGTAGATTCAGAAAAGATTTTATTATTTTCTATGTTTTCAAATGTTTTTTTTAATTTTTCTATTAATGTATTTACCATCAACTTTACTTGATCTGGTAAATTAGGGTTTTGCTCAAGAAACCGGGCACAGAACTTCTTCATTATATTGCTAAATATAATAACTTTAGAAATTGTGATTTGTTTTTCACTACTAATTTCTTCTGTAATATCTTTAAAAACTTCGAGAATTTCACAGCACTTTTCTAAAACATTAATATCATCATTAGTAAGATTATCTAATTCTGTATAATTGATAGCGATTGTAGACATCAAAGAATCTTTTACCTCAATTATTCTCTTGAACATGTCATATGTTGAATTCCATCTGGTTACAATGTCTTGTTTTAATTTCAATTGTTTTTCTTTCATTTGAAATTGTATTTTTTTCAGTTTTTCTGATGCTTGTGGACTCCTTTTGAAAAATTCTACTATTGATTTTACTTTTTTTCTAATGCCTGAAATATTGTCTAAACCACTCTGTACAATTAAATTTATGGTATGTGCAAAACAGGGCACATGACTCCATCCAGTTTTTCTAACAGCCGCTGCTATGTTTGCAGCATTATCAGTTACAACTGCAGAAATTTTCTGCGAAAGTGCCCACTCACTACAAATATTTATTATTTCCTCTGATAAATTCATACTTGTGTGACTTTCTTGGTATCTACGACAATCTAATAACACTCTTCTCATTTCACTCTGGTCTATAAAATGTGCTGTTAACGATATAAAACTTTCGCCATTAACTGATGTCCAACAATCCGTTGTAATACATATTGTTTCGACAGATTGAAGCCTAGTTTTCATTTTTTCTTTTGTAATATTGTAAATTTGAGGAATTAAAATTTCTGAAACAGTTTTCCGTGCAGGTAACTGATACTCATTATTTAAAATGTTGCACATTTTTTTGAAATGTGGACTATCCACAATGCTAATTGGTAAAAAGTCTTTCACTATTAACTCTACAACCACATTATGTATTTCAGATTTTGTTTTCTCACTTATCGGTTTTTTAAAAAAATTAGTAATCCTATTGGATGGAACCTTAATCGTACTATCTTGTTTAGAAAGACCTTTATCTTCACTGGCAGATGGTTGTGCATGTTCTAGACTTTCCTGTACTTCTTCAACTAGCACCGTCTGATTAATATTATTAATATGAGGATGTTTCAACCGGATATGACGATTTAAATTGAACGTGGATCCACCTTTAAATGAAAGTTTCTGAGAACAAAAATTACACTTTGCAGAACTATCATCAACTTCCTCAAAAAAAGTCCAAATTGCACTTCTTTTACATTTCTGAACTTTTGGCATATTTTTTTTTTACTTATCTAATAGAAAAAATAAAATGTTTTCGAAAAAATTATTTTATATATATATAAAAAAAAACAATTAAAGGATATCTTAGATGATGTTGATAAATAATATAGTATAGTATAAATGACGGCCTCGAAGGTTACAGCGAAGGAGTGAAGTGAAAAACAGTAAAAAGACTAACGATTAACGAGAAATAACCAGGAAGCACAAACAAAACAAACGAACTTCAACAATGAACGAACTATAACAAATTAACGGCACACCTGCGAACGACTCAGAGAAACAAGCTGTTCCAAATGTGCTGATGTGTTGAGTACTACAATATAGCACATAAGCACACGACTCCCAAAAGAATAGGTTTTTAGTTATGCTGTATAGTATACCAGTTACATTCTGAGTCTGACAAACAATATCGTTCATTTGAACGAACAGCACTGAACGACTCTTTCATATGTGCCGTTTGAAGTGTGCTGGCACATCTAAAATGAACGATAAACCCATCACTAGACAAGTGTGCTGGGAAACTGTTTTTATTGGCTTTCTATTTACATTTTAAAACCGGCGAGTGGTTACAATACAAATTACAATCGATTTTTAAGGTATCGCTGTGGATCGACAAAGAATGTTCGTGGTAAAATTAATATAGTACACTTAAAAATATCAGCTATTAAAGTAGTGTCGCTCTACAGCGACATATCCGATGAAGGGTTAAAATCTTTTCTTAGTAATTTTTTTGATGACCAATATTTTGTTTATCATTTTTTTATATTTTTCTATATTGAAATTGAATTTTGTGTTAACTAATAGCTTGTTTTTTATTTTTACTTTAAATTGTGTGATTAATAATGGGAATCTGGGGTTCAGCTTTTCTTCACGCTATTATTGTAATTGAGCCAACATAACAGCTAAAAAATAAATAATAGTGTAAAGTATTAGATATGCAATGATTAATTTTAAAATTACAAAGAACAAAAAAGTACTAGTGCATATATACATATTCACAAGTACTAACAAAACACATTATTTATGTTCCATTTACACAATCCTACACCAAATATATGCATGCATATCCCTCAAAAAATTAATAAATAATATATAAGCATTTACTCATATACTAGTGTACCTCAAAGAGAAAACATAATGCCAAAAATCCACCTTATAATATAAATCTTGGAACTGGAACAGTTGTAATGTATAGGAGTTGCAATTTCACATAAGCATTTAACAAATATTAAAATAAAAATTGAATTTAAATTTTAAAAAAAGTATTATAGAGCACAAAACACCTCAGTATTTTAAACTAAAGTAAAGCTTATATCCTTATCACAAAATCAGTTCAGAATGTAACTTATTATTAAATATGTGTAGATAGAGGGAAAATGTTTTAATGACAACAGAAAACTTAAACCTAAGTTTGTTTGTGCGCAGTTCACTAAAAAATCAATTATATCATCTATGGTCTATGTACTGTGTAGGAGATTGCTGATGTTAAATACTCACTTCTCAATTTATCATTACACATGTTATGAAGAAAAAGAAACCTTAATTTGTCAATTTGGCTATTTTCCTTTCATAGTGTAAGAAGTTCACATCCATTATATTTCACAGGATGCCATAACTAATATAAGTAGGCTGATACATGGTAATACAGATATTCTAAAAATTTACACTAAATTTTTTCAACTAAAAGGTACCCTTTCAGTGATACCATTCCCAATCCTAATTGGAAATGCCATTTTGAACTAGTTTTATACACTATACAGTATAATTACACAACATATTACATAACATAACCACATTGAGTTATTTGAGTTACGCAACTAGATGTAGACTGTAGACATTTGTATCCATGGAGCAATTTAGTTCTTAATTGGAGTTTTCTGTATCGATTTATACCGTTATACGGTAGTTTGCTTTGTTCATGAAGCCTAGAAAAACACCTACAAAGTTGTTTTCATGATTGCAGTTACAAATTTAGTGTTCTTTGAGTGTATATTATAAATTCAAAATACCATTGGTGTGATAAAATTCTGATTAAATAAATCCAGCAAGGTATGTACTATAAAACGTATTAACTATATAATCATAATCTTTAAAATGAGGTAGTAATATTTTTTTGAATTTTTCATTCCCAATCGGGAATGGTTCATAAAAATGATTATTTTGTGTGATATAAAAAATACAACAAATCAAATATATATGTTGGTTTTTACTTTGTAGAATTAATACCCAATGTAATAATGTATTTCATCCACCATAGACAGTGATTGGTGAAAAAACAAGAGCAAATAGAAAATTATTTATATGAACAATGAACAATGAACAATAATATATTTGCATATTTAAATATTTTCTGTTTACAAAAAAGTAAAGTTACCATTCAATAGAATTTTCTGTACCGAATATATCAACGATTCTTTCCAGAAAAAATTAATATGAAATATAATCTTATAAAATATTATTTAAATTACGCCTTATTATAAGATTGCAGGAAAAATTTTTAATACAAAAAACCTGCTCATTAAAAATAACAGAGTGCGTACACTCTTACCGTATCAACAATATACTTAAAAATATCTTAGCTTATTTATTAATACTAGAACTAGAATTTATAGCTGGCTTACTATAGAAGGATGTGTTTTATACGCCTATGCTTATATCTTTTATACCTGTGTCGTAAAGCTTGATAATCGTAATTCCCTATAGAATTTACCATTGGAATGTCGGAATATCTACAATCGGCAAAAAATTTTTTCGTTTTATCCGTAATCATTTCCTGTACGTAAGGGAATTTTAACGCATCATGGAGAGATTTTATTGAAGTAAATCGAGGTTTATTCAAAATTATTCGAAGGCAATGGTTTTGCACTCTTTGCACGTGGTTTATATTACTACTACTAGTATAAGACCACACTGGGCAGGCATAGAGTAGCTTTGGTAAAATTACCTTTTTGTATAATAAAAATTTGTTTTGCGTTGAAAGCGCAGATCTTTTATTAAATATAGGAAATAGACAACCCATTTTCCGTATTGTTCTACTTACACAATCATTAATATGTTTTGTAAATGTGAGTTTTCTGTCTATGATGACGCCTAAATGCTTCACATGTTCCTTCCAGTCAAGTTCAACGTTTTTTATTTTAACGAAATGATTTAATGAAGGCCTACGTCTGGTAAAAATTATTGACTCTGTTTTTTCATCGTTAACTTTTATTTTCCATTTATGGTAGAATTTAGACATGACATCAATTGCTTTAGTTAATCTATTACTTATAGTGTCTATTCTATAAGAAGATACCATTAGAGAGGTGTCATCAGCATAGAGATTTATATCTACTCCTGGGATTGTCGGTAAATCATTAATATATACAATAAAAAGGAATGGGCCTAAGATACTGCCTTGAGGCACCCCAGCTTTAACGTACCTTATGTCAGAGTTACGGTTTTTCAGTTTCACATAGAATTTTCTATTCATCAAATAAGATTTAATAGTAAAAACAAGATATGGAGGGAAATTATATTTAATTAATTTATATATGATTCCATCATGCCATGTTGTGTCAAACGCTTTTTCTATGTCCATCAAGACAACACCCGAATGTTTATTCTGGTTAAAGTTATCAGTAACTTTGTCACAAACATTGGCCAGCTGGATTGTTGTACTTAGTTTTGGTCTAAAACCGTATTGCGAGTCAGCTATGATGGATTCTCTGTCACTAAATGCCCTCAATCTTACTAGTATTATTTTTTCAAAAACCTTACTTATATTACTGAGTAAACTCACAGGTCTAACATTTTGAACCGAAGATGAATCTTTCCCAGCTTTTGCCAAAGGTACCGTTACCGATACTCTCCACGACACAGGATAATAGCATAGGCGTAAACATGAGTTAAATAGAACCTCCAAGGCGACTATTGCTTTTGTTGGTAGATTTTTGATCATTTTTATGCTAATTTGATCGTGACCAACTGAATTTTTCATCCTGAGAGTGGAGATAAGGCGTTTAACCTCTTTAGGTGTTGTAAGATCTACGAGTGAAATCACTGCAGGAGTGTCAAGTGAGTAATTGTTTATCGTCTGCTTCACCTTACGTTCATGATACCGGGTTGACATCAACACATTTTGACTGTGAACAGTACTAAAATGCTCAACTAAAATTTCCGCTTTGTCTTCAACGGAATAAGCTATCCTACCCAAATTTATTGGGTCTTTAATAGGCGGTAATTCGGTTTGGCCTCTACAGAAGTATTTATTAACTCTCCATAAACTATTATCAATTGGAGAGAGGTTTTGAGGAATTTATCATACTGTAAATTTCTTTCATTTATTAACTTTGTTTTAACTACCTTATTTAATTTGTTATACAGCTTCTTATACTTGAACTTATGTAGATCATTAGATCTTTGATAACATTTACGAACGTAGTTTTTAAGTTTAATAATAATTTTTATATCTTTTGAGATCGAATTCACTTTCTCCTTTGTAACAACCCGCGGAATGGCACTGCGCGCAGCTTGCATTATGACGGAATTTAAATGTAGAATGTATTTATCTATAGATTGCGGATTAAGTAAAGTTTTTGGTATATTAATATTTTTCTGAATGTGTTCTTTAAATATGTTCCAGTTTGCTCTGGAATAATTGAAAGATTTAGTTAATTTATTGTACTTTAACTTACTACATATAGTAAACATTATCGGATTATGATCCGATGATAGTTCACTTAAAGATAAAGGGTTACTTAATTGAGAGTAGTTCTTGGCAATGACAATATCAATGATGCTAGGCAAAGAAGTTGAATTCCCGGGGAAAAATGTAGGCTCTGATGGTGTTTTTATCTGAAAGTTTAGTCTGTTGCACATGCTTAGGAGTATGTTCCCTGCTCTGTTAGCATTATGACAATTCCAAACTCTATTCTTTGCATTTAAATCTCCAATTACTAAGACATGTGTTGATGTATTTAATAAGGATCTGATATCACTTTCGAGACTAGTAGGTTTTATCGGCGGTCGGTATGCTGCAAAGATAACTAATGATTTGTTTCCTAGCTGAAATTTCGCTCCCACAGCTTGTACCTGGCTGGTATGCGGTATAGGCAGAGGGGTGTAGTGTAAACTGTTGTGAACTATTAAGGCTACTCCTCCCATTTTGTTTGTTAAATCATTTCGGAGTATTTTATAGTTAGATAATTTAAAATCAAAATTTCCATCAATTTTTGTTTCCGAGAGACCAGCAATGTGTATGTTATTGCTCAGCATAAACTGTTCTAGTTCTAATATTTTATTTCTAACAGAGTTAGCATTCCAGGCAATTACATGCACTCCTTCTTCACACATATACAGATATACACATTTATATGAACGTGTCGGTTACACATTCGATAATTATGGTAATTACGGTAACTATATCAGTATCACGATTTGACTTTAGTTTTGATATAATACTTTTGATGCATCGTAATATGTTGCTAATACCTAGTGATTTAAATGCTGTTATAATATACGATAAGTCACTATTACTCTCGCTATCACGATTGCTTTCTATACATGTATTACTATTTAGAGCCTGTGCATAAGTACGTGTCGTTTTATTAACATTTGTTTTTCTTAAATTATTATTATTATTATTATTATTATTATTATTATTATTATTATTATTATTATTATTATTATTATTATTATCATTAATATGATTATTTCTAAAATGATTGTTATTTCTATTATTTCTATAGTCGTGATCACTATTACTAGTGCGATTATTATTAACGTTATTTACGGTATTCTTATTTAGTATATTATTCGATACGGTTTCGAGAACTCGGTTATAAACCGGACAACTTTTCGAGTTAGCTGTGTGCTCATTTGCACAGTTAGCACATTTTACCTGATTATTTTCGCCGCACTCTTTAATAGAATGCTGGCCACCACATTTTAAAGATTTTATTTTTTTGAAACAATTATAAGATACGTGCCCATAAGCCTGGCACCGAAAACATTGTATAATTTTATTACTGAGTTTAAATTTTTCCCAGGATACTATACAATAACAAAGTTGTTTGATATTTACAATATCTTTAATATTTGTGTTCGCTGGGAATATAACATTAAAAATAGGTAGTTTAATTATCTGATTTTCAGAATTTTTTTTGGTAAATTGTTTAATATCATCGATCTTAATTTTAGATTCGATTTCTTTTCTAATTTCATTTAATGTAACGTTAATAGGTATTCCTTTTAAAACCATTTTTATTGGTTTTCTATGTTTGGGGGTATGCGTATAATGCTCTATTCCCATTTTAGCCAAGTTATTCATTACATTGTCATAATCTTCAATACTACTAGTATATAAGACGTACGAATTACCATTAGTTTTAATTTTTACGTTAAATTTTAGATTTTTATGAATTTTATTAACAAATGTATTGTGGCTTTCATTCAATGTGTCCCGAAGTATTATGGGAGGTATAGTAATTCTACGATTTAGGTTACTAATATTATTTTTATTATTATTATTACGACTATTATTACTAATATTATTACTATTAAATACTACCTTAGAACTACAATTACCGGTAGATGTCCTGCTGTGCATAACCGCATTAATTTCTTCTGTTAACTGTGTTACGTCGGTACGATATTCAATTCCATCGTTATTTATATTGTGTGCTTGTTGAAACGGTGCATATCGATTATTGGTTTCGATAATCGTATCATTTTCTCTTTTTTTCTTTTTTGGAGAACTACCTCCTTTCTTTTTTCCTGGTTGCCATCCATTCTTATCAAAATCATCGTCAGAATCCCCAACAGACTCGAAAGCTGACGTTAGGCTTCGACGAATAGCCATATTATTAAATTTTGTTGGAGAGGAAGAGGGGTCTCTACCGTCTCCATCTCCACCTGTAATTGTGAAGCAGCTTGTTCTTCGCACTGCTTTGTCCCACCACGATCGCGCGGCGGGGTACGATACATATTATAAAACTATTAAAATAAGAACGCATAAAACACGATATTCGACGAAATCGGATTATAACGCATACAAATCTTTGGAAGAAATAGAGATATGAATGTTTTTGGAATGTATATATTTTCTGACTGCATAAAACTAAATTTATTTTTCATATATAAAAACAGTATTTGGTGTAATTATTAGTGCTTTGTTTATGTTCTGATAGATTGATGATGAAAGTAATGTGGCATATGTCAGCAATGTGAGCAATGTGGTCATCTTAAATGAAGAAATGCATAGCAGTAAATTAAGGCAGGCTATGAATTTGATTGAAGAAATAATAGTATTTTTATCATTCTATCTTTTGTAACAAAAATTATACAATTGTGTTTTGTGTTCATAGAGACAATATTTGCCATATTTTTATTTTTGTTTTGTATGCTTGAAATTAATCCATATTGTAACATACAGATAACACCAATCAATAGAATGAAATGGAAAAAATGTTGTATTATGAGAATTATTCCATTTCACAGTTGGGAGAGAGATACTGAGCTGCTGTTACCCATGAACTGTTTCTATAAGTACATTCTGTAAAATTTGTTTGAAATTTTTGTCAATATTACAAATTTATATGCAATGCAACAGAATGTTCAGTTTATAGCAATGATAGAAATTAAATAGTTTATTGGACTCCATATAGTTACTGGTATTTTGAAATATCCCAGAGTTAAAATGTATTGGGATCATACCTTTCACAAAACTTTATTTACTGACGCAGTGCCAGTAAACATGGTTTTCAAATTCAGAAATTATCTATACTGTGTAGATAATACATTGCTAGGTCAAATACCAACAAGTTATGAAAAGTAAGTCCAATCTGCAACAGTATAAGACAATGTTGTAATAATGGATCAAATGTTATGTATAGATGAACAAATTGTATCATTTAAATGGATGGTAGTTCTAATAGTTTATATACAAAATAAACCTAACATGTGGGGAATTAAAATTTCATTATTATGTAGAGCTGATAGAATTGTATATGACTAACTGATTTATAAGGGAATGCACACCAAACTTCGACGACTGTGGAGGAATTTGATTGCTACATACTGGTCACGACGGTCAATTATGATCAATATACGACTGTAGAGGCACACCAAACTTAATATAATGGTTCTAAAAAATTTGGACCAACTGCTGCACTAGTTGTACATCTTGCAGATACATTATCAGGTGGAACTTACAGATTATTCTGTCATACTATTTCTTCAGTTACAATCTGATGCAAATTACACAAACTTGGGCATATATATTACAGGAACTGTATAGATAAATAGGTTTGGAAAACCACCATTTTCAGAAGAAGAGTAGCTCAGAAAACATTTATTGTCATACAGAACAGCTGGTGTCTACTGATGGTATAACAATTGTAAAATAGTTGGATACTAAATCAGCTATTCTTAGTTCTAATTGTTTTTGTAGGGTATGTAATGAAACATGAACGGTGGGATAATCAGTGGGGGCTTGTGAATTTTTTCACATGTCCTTGCTTAAATTCTGCAACCCCTCACGAGCATAAAAGAAATAAAAGTATTTACTCTAAAAAAATTTTTCAATACAAAAATTTACAGATAAATAAATTTGGACATTACAAAATTAATTACAAATAAATAATTTAAAAAATAATAAGTATGCTAACAATTAAGTAGGTAGGTTTTAATCTAAAAAATGATCGATAAATGAAATCCACTCTTCTACCATTTTTAACAAATTCGTTTATAACATGATTGTGAAATGTAACATCACGACACAACTTACTCAGGACATCCTTTTCAATGGAAAGAACATTTAATTCGGAAAGTCTTTCTTCTCTCTGAGTGCATTGTGTATACATATTTATTCTTTTTAAAGTTGAAAAGGAGCACTCAGTCGTTGCAGTTGTAACTGGTATAGTGGTAATCAGAGCACATAATCTTTTAACTTCTGGCAAAGCAACAAAAAGACCAGAAATTTCTAAATGTTTATACAGTTCGTGAACTGAATAATGGCGGAACTCCAAAGTGCTGTATACCACAATCAGTTTGGATTTTAACTTGGTCATGTCAAAATTCTTGCCATGAGAATGTCTCATTAATGCTTTAAATAAATTATCAGGAAACTTTCTTTCATATTGAATGAACACGTCTTTATCTAACAATGCTAAATATTCCAGTTATTTAATCTCTGAAAACCTTTCCACAATTTGCATTTTAATATTGTCCATGATTTCATGAAAAAGTCGTCGGTATCCTACAGCCAGATCTTCATCATTTGAAAAATTTCCAGTTCGTCATTTTTTTACACTAATAGTGGAGATGCATTCATTCGAAGTTTGATCATAAATTATCTGAAATTTATCTCGTAGTTTGTTCAAAAAAGTTTTCAGTGTCTGTACTTCTTTAGAAGCTAATTGAATATCGAATATTTTTTTCTGTAGGATATCAAAAAATTTTGTGGCATATGGAAATATCTTTTCAAAATTTTTTAGTACAAAATTGAATTCAAAATCTTGAAGATTATGGTGAAATCCTCGAGCGCATGCTCTAGTTTCACTATCACACACATCAGACTCATCCATCATATTTTCGAATAATTTTACTAAGTCTTGTTTTACTGCGGAAATTACTTCAACCAACTTGCTATTAGAATTCCATCTAACAGCAGATGTAGAAGGTAATCTTTGTTTTATTTGTTCATTTAAAAAATGACAATGTTTCGATGAATTTGAAAAAACGCTGAGAATCCATTTAAAGTTTCAAAAAAAACTCTACATTCGCGAATAGAATTGACACTCTGTTTTAACACCAAATTTAGTTGATGTGCATAGGAATGCACAAATTGAACTTGTTCATATTTATCTGTCATCAGTTTCTGCAATCCATTATGTTGTCCAGCCATCATAGCAGCTCCATCGTAAGTCTGCACAATTAATTTCCATCCACATTCGTATTCACTTATAAACTTGGTGATATGATTATACAATGCAACAGCAGTATGAGCGTTGCTAACTTCTGAAAAATCTATAAATTTTTCAACAGCTTGATGTTCATCCGAAATATACCTTACCGTTGTAGATAGCTGAGATTTTTAAAAAATATCGACAGTTTCATCTAGCATAATAGATATGAAGGTAGACTTATTAATTTCAGTTTTTATTTCATTTTTAACAACTGTACTAATGCACTGGATCAACTCGTTTTGAAAAGTTTTTAACGTGCCACTAAAAACAGTAGAGAATTTTAAATGATGCACCAATTTTTCATCTCGTAATGCTAAAAGATTCAATAATTTGATGTAATTTCCTTTATTATTCGAACCCTCTTTTTCATTGTGGCCCCTAAATTCTATCTCCTGTTGTGCCAAATAATACGTTACATCTATTAAACACTTGAGAATATACCGATTCTGTGTAACTTTTTCATTAAATTTAGTAATTTCTTCTTGACGAGTTTTATTAAAGCAAGATTCTATTGTATTCTTACCGAACGTAACTAGAGAAATCATAGCATTAACATGGGAAACCAACTTTTCATGTTTCTTTAATTATTAAAATTACTCATATCGACCCTTGATTCAGATTTCCAAATGCATCTTCTTCTTTTGTATTAAATAATAAACAAGGCCAACAATATAACTTCTCAGGGTTTAAACATCCGCATAACCAACTGTAATCGTTATACCACTGCACTCGAAAATTCCGAAAATATTTCTTCTTACCATCATTTACTTCGGTTTTTAAACTTAAATGTGGTTCAGGCTTACCTGTTTTTATTATTGCAAGTTTCTCATGAAATGGTCGAGAACTAAATGGTTTTTCAAATAAGAGTTTCATAATTATGTCTTTTTTATATAGTCAATAATTTTAAAAAATTACAATCGTATTCTAATACCGCGAAATTTGTACAAACGGCACTACACAAGGACGAAAGATCAAACACACCATATACAGGCGCACGCCTCTAAATCCAAACAACGTACATCTATACTCACTTAAGGAGAGCGATTATAACTCCTACAAACTAATCGAAATATGCTAATATGCTTCAAGTATTCAAAAAGAGAGAGAACTATTTCTGCAGATGTACATTCCGCTTCCTCTGGCTGGTGTATTGACAAGGTCATGCTTTATTATAGGGTACTCGTGTTTGAAAACGTGTACAAGGGCGTTGTTATTATCATCGTATTATTTGATTGATCCTATAATCTACAGCCCAAATTGAAGGCGTTCCAACCTAGGGAACTGCGTTCTATTATAATCGCCAGCCAGTAGGGGTACAGTGCATCATTTAAAATGTAAGGTAAACATGTATACTGTATATGCGCCATTACTCTTGATTTGAAGATTATCATGTATCCACACTGGTAAACTTTTTTGTATTCCCAAATGTTATTTAGTTTCATTTTGAAGAAAAAGAAAGCTAGAATAAAATTTCATAAGCTGTATTCTTCCATTTCCCTACTGTACTTGGTGAGTACAACAGTTACACATACCAGCCGCCACTGGGGATAATCATACTAAATCAAATATTAATGTCTCTATTCCAAGTATACTCAAAGAATATAATTGATGCATTGGTTGTGTAAATAAGTTTAATTTTTTATTATCTTTATATGACACCAGTATGAAAAGTAAAAAATGAACTATAAAAATGACTTTCCATGCTATAGATTTTGCAATTACCTTTTACAAAAACAAATTAAAAAGAGGCCAATAGCATCACTCCAGCATGACAAATTTGACCACTTTCCTGAACATATATAGAATAACTTGAAAATTTCCATTATTCAGTGGAAAGAGCAGATGGATGTGTAAGAAATGGGACATTCATCTTTGCTTGGAGAAGAACAATTTTTTTTTACAATTTCATGAATTATAATAGTGAGCATGATTTATACAATGTTTTAATATATAATACTTGTAAGTAATAAATATTTCTTCACAATCCTTTAATTTTTTCAGTGATCATATAGATACATAATTTTAAACATAATATTTAAACTTTAAAAATATTATGGTATGCTGACTTTTATATCAATTTGTTATTAATTTTATGAAGTACTGTGATAAAAGTGATAAGTATTTTGGGATCCCACACAAAGAATGCGAAGAGCTAATTTTGAAACTTGGTAAATATATAGAAAAATCACTCTATTGAAGATGTGTTTTTCTTCAAAATACATTCTCTTCTACAACTTTGTATTAGTAATAGTTAAAAAATTATTACCAATACATAGTTTGTTGTTCTATTATTCTATATTAGATATTACAAACAACAATGTATATTTCAACATAATTTAAAGAAAATAATAAAAATAAAAATTTCAAATAATAATTATATAATGCTGAAGATGGCTCACTGTATAACAGAATTAAAGTAAAGAAGCATAATATAGAAAAGAAAAATTTATACTTATAATGTATTGACAGTAATATATATATATATATATATATATATATATATATATATATATATATATATATATATATATATATATATATAAAACTTTACAAAAAAAATAAAAAGTTATAATAATAATAATAAAAGAAAAGAAAGACATGTTACTGTAAATGTAGAAGAATTTATCAATTGTAAAATAAGTGCCATATAATGTCACAAAAGGTTATATTTGAGCCTCCTATGTTTATATTTACTATAAATTGAGTTTCCTAGAATCATAATTACCTATGGAAGAAATTAAATGATTATTGTGCACTAAGCAGTCATTGCAAAACTTATGTATTAAATTTAGTATATGATCCTTAATATAAAGCAAGTTTAAGGTAGTATTCATGTCAATGATTGTATAATATCTAGGGACATTTAGTACACATCTGAGATATCTGTTTTGTAATAATTGTAATTTGTTAAAATTAGTATTTGAAACAATACTGTAATAATTACAGGATGAATATCATTTCTATAAACAAAATAGCTGAGAAATTTTAACTTGTATGCGTTGTCCAGCTTAGTTTCAGTTATTGCAATGATATCTAACTTATTACGAATAGCATAAACATGTAGCTCAGTACAACAAGAATTTCTAAAATTATTTGTAACTTAGTAAATGTATCCTTATTTCTAAATGGGCTGAATTTTAGTTTAGCAATTATTGTTTTAATTACATTAAAAATATGTTTTAAATTTAGATTGTGAACGAATGATAAAACATCATGTATTGATAGAGCATCATCATCATCTTCTCTTTGGGTTATAACAGGAGGAGCCTTTACTTGAGTAAGATATTATTGCATTCAAATCTATAAGTTATAAAATGTCATAATAACTTTCTGTTGTTGCATATAAACGTTTTAGATACATCTCACCGGTTCTCTATGTTTTTCTGTTCTATGGCGCCTAAGCGATCTTTCATGAACAAACATTTTATGGAGTTCAAATATGTATAATTTGTACAATTAAATGAAGTAAAATAATGAAAACAATAATCATATGATCATATTGCAAACTCCCAAAATACCTAATGTTGCATGTTGAAACATAACGATATAGTTGAATATGTGTAGCGGAAGAAAATAAACAAATTATTTGAAACTAAAAATAAAACAAATCTGTGAGTGATGTAAATATTCGAATTCAAATTTTGATTAATCCGAATTAATTCAGATTATCTTCGATTGAATTTGAATATCATTCAAATGCGAATATATTCGTAAATACTCGTATGAATATGGGGATGCTAGTATATTCGGATGAATAGAATTCATAAATTAATATTTCGATTTTTTTTCAGTTGACATCGGTAATATTGGTGCATTTCAGTTTTAATTTGTAAATGAAGTAACCACCATAACTAATACTGCCTATCATATAATTATGTTTTAGTAGTAACAGCAAGAGTATGCAAGTGTGTATAATAATTATGAATATTCATAAAAATAACGTGTACCTTCCAGCGAATTTTACTTTACTATGAGAAAAGTATATATATGGGAATAATATGCATGCATGCACACACACAATATAGTTTATTTTATTTTGTATTAATGAAGCCATTCTTGATGAAACGATAAAAATAAATATTTCAGATGATTTGGGGTAACATTTTTATTTCACCAATATTTGATATATGTATATTCAAATTGACGTATTTAATACTATGAAATCATATTTCTTTTTGCTTCAGAGGAAACTATTTGAATATTCGAATATTAATCCGAGTATTGAATTATCCAATTCGTTATATTCGAATATCAAATTAATCTGAATCAATTGATGATAACAATGTAAATTTTAGTAATTATATAAATAAACTATTAATGCTGTATCATTGATTATAAATAATATATTTTAAATTTTCTAATTCAAAGTACATGAGCATTATATATTTTTATGGAATAAATGTTTTTGAATGCCTCGATTTCAAATAAATATACATAAGTTGATAGTTTGACAGTTTGACGTCATTGTGTAAATGTCAAAATCCTTCCAAATGAACTCTTCATAAATCTTGTTACATCATCAACTCAGAAGAATGAAAACCATGTTATATAATCAACTTGACGTTTACCTCATGTTGAAAGATCAAAAGTTAAATCCGATTAATAATTTTTTTAATATTATTTATTTATATACTACATTACAAAATAATTGGGCTTAGTATTTTTTTTTACTTGCATATGAAAATTGTGCCTTTTTCACTATAACTGATAATTATGGAATTTTACGCGAAAATGGCCGTAATCAAAAGTTATATAAAATTCATTTTAATTGTGTCGAAAATATATTTTATGTTTATAAAAATTATATGGATATTATAATTTAATATTAACCAACAAAAATTACAGAGTGCAATAAAATTTTTTAAGTACAGCCTGATTAAAAAAAAAACAAAAGAATTTTCTAGAACTATTCTTACCAGAACGCTCTCTTCATGCATCATGTTGAAGTAAAACATTTGTCAACTATGTAATTTTGATTATCACTGATAATTACTGGCTGCGAAACTAGATTGTCACTTGTCCAATTTGGAAATGCGAATATCGGAGTTGATATTGCGTAGTTTTGAGTTTTGTTATGTAGAAATTATTAAAGTATTTTTATTTAAATTTATAAGAAACTACTTTTTGTTTCCTCTAATCCAAGTATTGTTTTGAATATTTGTTTAAATTTTTCGGTTATAGATGATTTCTTTTGTTTATTGACGAAGGTGAGAATTTCCGCATTTTTACAATATTATTTTATTAACTGTGTGCATTATAACATTTAGTTTGTTTTAAAGAACATTATATGAATGTTACAACATTAAGATTTGTAATAATCAAATTTATTTACAGTAGCATTCTTATCTCGTAAATCTCTAAAATTATTTTTTCAATGAAAATATGAATACTTTTGTGTATAGTAACTTATAATTTATGGATTTTATTTCGTTAAACTTGACAGAGATTAAATGATAAAATGATATTTAAATCTGAACGCATAATTTAGTTTGAATAATGATATTAATGTTAATTATTTTAATACATCTAGTTCTTTAAGCGGATGCACGTACACGATAGATTTTTGTATGTACTATAACATCCGAATTTTATTTTGTAATTGATGTTTTTCAAATAATATTGATTTTTTATTAACAATATTTAAAACAATAACGTGTAAAAAAATGATGTTTTGTAGTGTAATAAAATCTTTGAAAATTAAAACACGTACATATATTGTTCCCGAGGGACATACAAATAAATTGATTTAGATTTGTATTCTTACAGTAGTATATTTTAAAATTATTTGCGAAATTTATATCTATGATGCGACGATATTTTGTGTCAACTACAATTCACTGTATGTGTTGGAGACAAATTAATTAGGAATAATGCATGTTTCCTGCAAAACATGATAAATAAGTAAAAATGTGTCAATTTGAGCTGTATAATAAAGTAGCTTATTTAAAAAATTACAAAATTGACTAGTACGAATAATAATACATTTATATAAACTAAACCATTTATATTAACACAAAATTTCAACGTGAATAATTTATTAACGGTTTCGTAGTTTTGCTATTACTGACTGCATCTTTTTTTACTTTTTTGAGATGATGTGAATATGTCTCTTCTTGTGTGTTACTTTTAAGAATCGTCATAGCGTGTAATTATCTAATCGGAAATGGTTACATTTGGACATGTTTTATTTCAGTAAATAAATGAATTTATAATATTAATTGCATAGATTTTTCGTTTAGTAATTAGTAAGGAAAAATGGCCGAGGTGGATCCTGAAACGTTACTGGAGTGGCTAAGTATGGGACAAGGCGATGAACGTGATATGCAGCTAATTGCACTCGAACAGCTATGCATGCTGCTTTTGATGTCCGATAACGTCGACCGTTGCTTTGAAATGTATGTGTATTGAAATTATGAAATAATATAGAGCAAATAATCCGTGCCAATATATTTGAACTTAATGTATATTTTTTACGATCTCCATGTGATTATATTTTAATATGGTTACTAATAATTCTTTTAGTTGTCCACCGAGATCCTTCTTACCCGCATTATGTCGGATATTTTTGGACGAATGTGCTCCTGACAATGTTTTAGAGGTCACAGCTCGAGCTATTACTTATTATTTAGACGTGTCAGCAGAATGTACCAGGCGTATTATTTCGATTGAGGGGGCTATTAAAGCTATTTGTAGTAGATTAGTGTTTGTAGAAATGGATTCGAGGACTAGCAAAGATTTAGCTGAACAATGCATAAAGGTTAGTTCTCTGCAATAGTAATGAATAACTTTAATTAATATATGAAATAAAAAGTACACAGTTTACTCGCAAACTGGTATAAAATTGTTATCACAATCATAAATAACTAAATTTGTTTTTATATCTGATAAAATGGAGTCAATATTCGCGTATGTTTTCTCATAATGTTTTAAAAGTTACTGGTAAAGTCAAACTTTTATGTTTTGTACAGCTTAATAATAATTAACTTTATTAAATAGTTAAAAAGCGATATATATTATATATAAATATGTATTGTATAGATATAAACAAGGGGCTTATCGAAAGGAAGTGTTTTGAGGCGAGAATTAACATATTAGTTGTTCTTATTTTTGTTCGGCTATGTAAATATTCAAAACAACAACTTTCGTGAAACTACACATATCGAAATACTGATTAATAAAATTAATTATACAATACATTGAAAATACTAAATTAAATTTGTTGTAGAAATAGGAGTATATTTCATGATCATGCCACACAAAAAATTACCGTACCTTTAGAGTAAATTACATGTTTTTCCAAAGTAATCACAAACCCGAGAATACAATGTATGCATACTAGTTTGTATTTAAGATTAGTCATTTTCTTTAGTTATAGTGTACTATTTTAACGTTTTCTCATAATTTTAAATATACAATGTGTCTCATTTTATATGGAAAATTCACGTAAAAAGTTATATTTATAAATAATAACAAATTCAATAATAGTGCTAATGTATCAAGTACACAGAATTACATTTAAAAAAATAATGTCATATATCTGTCATACAATTTATTAGGCAATCTATCCACACGCGTTTCATTAATTTATTAAATATGTTATGTTAATATTAAAATTTAAATGTAATAAAAGATAACTGTATAAATATCAACTTTGTAGCTTAATGCTAACTCGAAATTTATAAGTGTATGTTAAATTTTATAACAATTATATTTGTATATGTGGGAAACCTGCAATACGATGCATTATTTTCCTTGGTTTAACCCTTTCAGTTACTATTTTCAATATATGCTACTTGAAATTTTAGTACTAACAAAATTATGTATTTTTGGGTTGATCATGAAATGTCTCAATTCTAATTATATTTATACAAGAACCTTGAAAATCATATAGAGTTATCTAAAAAGCAACGTTGTATGATAAACAGCCTGTATAAAATTTATCATTTTCTGTCAAAATTTCATGTGTGACTGAAAGGTTTGAGACTAAAATTGTAATGTCTTAATCGACTAGAGCATGTTTAATTATATACATTGTTTATCACAAATTTAAGAGTATAATTATATACGAGTTTTAAAAACAATTCACTGAGTGCTTTCTTAATTATTGTGCTACCTGTTTGAAGTAACTATTTTAATAAATGCTTTTTGTTAAGATAATGTGTCGAATTTAACTAGATAATTTATGTGTGCATTTTTCATTAATCAAAATATTTACATTAACAGAGTGCGCATAATTTTTCTATATTAATCTAAGTTCTTTATGATAGGTTCTGGAATTAATATGTACCCGCGAAGCCGGCACAGTTTTTGATGCTGGTGGATTGCATTGTGTTCTCTCGTTTATAAAAGACAATGGTTCGAGTGTTCACAAAGATACATTACATTCAGCAATGACAGTAGTTTCTAGGGTGTGCGCAAAAATGGAGCCACAAGATGCGTCATTGTCCGTTTGTGTAGAGTCCCTATCGACACTGTTAAAACACGAAGATAAACATGTTGCAGATGGTGCATTACGCTGTTTTGCTTCACTGTCGGATAGGTTTGTCGACAATATATATATATATATATATATATATATATATATATATATATATATATATATATATATATATATATATATATATATAGTATAATTACAATATCCTTAATTAGATAATTTATTTTAAAGAATACGGTATGTTTACATATTTTGATGTTGTAGACAAATAATAATTAAAGGTAAATTAATGTATGTTTAAAATAACACACAATCATATTTTGTAGCCAACCGTAATGTCGATTTTATTTATTGATTTTTGAAAGATGTTTTAATGCCAGTTTTACATTTCGTCGTGATACAAAACCACATCACTTTTAGTGGTCAATGTGAAATCGAGATACTGAAATTTTATGTATAGAATATGTTAACTTGAAGAATGTCTTGTCCATTAAAGAAATCAATCTATTGTCGAACATTGTTAATAGCATATTTTCAGTTATATATATATATATATATATATATATATATATATATATATATATATATATATATATATATGGGGTGCCAAACCATCCGATAATAACTCGGCAATAAACGTAGCTTAGCTTGTTCCCTATAACTGTTTGGATTGACGAGAATTGTTCAGCGACGTACCCTATCAACTTCCGAGTCTCGATGTTATTTACTTTACTTATATATGTATGTATATAATTGTATTATTCAATTTTTTCAGTTTCATATACGATTATCTCAATGTTATTATTTAGTTATTTATAAGCGGTCCATGATCATTATATATCTCAAACGTAACAACTGAATTTAAATAAATTCTTAAAAATCTCGAACACTGTAATCAAATTCGTACAATTACACGTTGTATATGAACTGTGCGAATTGCACAACTAAAAAATTACAATCACGATGATTAACATATAAATGTGCGTGTAAAAGTGAGTATAATTATTAAAATTTATATGAAAAAATAGAACTATGTAAAAAAAAATGATAGTTTAAGATAAATCTGTATTATGTTTAATTTTAATATTTTAATTAATGTAACATAATTTTATATTACTTTTGCTTTGACAAATTATCTTTAAATACGCTCCCTAATTACTCAATTGGATTCTTTCTAATTGAATACAAATATCTTTAAATTTTTTGCTTTTTGTTTTTTTGCTTAAGTTCATAATTTTAATTTATACTTGTATGTTGTTGGTTCGATGCGAGTTGAGATTTGGTTATTTGTAACAATTTATTTCGTCTTGTTTTAGGGTAGTACGTAGGGGAAAAATGAATCAAAGCATTTTTGCATATAGTTTTAAAGATCCTGGTCATTCAAATTATGTGATAGTCTAATTCAACACCGAATTACTAGTTCATATTTTATTATAAAGAATCACGTTAACAATAAGAAAACTAAAATATATTATCGTTTGAGAAAAACGCACTGCTCATAATGACATCGAAAGTTTAGCTAGTATTAATAACCAGAAATATGGAATGTTATTTTATTACACATTCTTGTGTATTCTATTTTTTGTATGTGTTAAAGTTATTATTTAAACAGTTATCTGTGTTTGAAATGAAATGTTTCTTCGGTTCATGAAGTAAAATTAAGATTAATTGTTTTTTAGATTCACTAGACGAGGCATTGATCCAGCTCCATTGGCAGCTCACGGCTTGATCTCAGAATTACTATGTAGATTATTGAATGCTGCTTCAACTCAAACATCTAATTCTACTGGCAGTACGGGTAAAACTTGATATAGATATTTTTTTATATTAGTAAAATTTAAATTGAGGTGTAAATTAAAATAGATACACTGTTAATTAAAATAGATACGTGAATTCTTTTCAAACAATCTTAGAACATTTAATCATTAATGCTGATCGTAGTACACTGGAATTTCTATCTTAACATAGAATTATAGAATAAATGATGGTGGAACGAGTCTCATGACCAGGTTTAAATAAAAGCTATTAAATTCGTTTTGTGTAAATTACATCACCGTGGTTCCGTATTAATTGTTTTTTAATACTCTTAAAAAAGTTATCTTTTAATTTAAAAACAAAATTATTTTAAAGTTAGTTATGAGACCAACCATGCTTAACAGAATATTTCACTAGTGCATTAAGTACGGGAAAACAATTAATAGGGTTTTTTTTCTTATGTTTTAATCCAGTAATACATCCAAATGCCACTGATGATTCCCAAATGATTTAAATTTAAGTGGAGCGAGGGGGGTATTCCATTTTCTTTTATTACAATCCATTTATATAAACATAAGTTTTAGTTTTTATAACTTCTCTTCTAATTTTTGTTCGCGTAATTAACCACATAATAATGTTTCAAAATGCCTGGAAGGAATTTATAAATAAATAGATGTCGATGTTTTTTACTTCAGTTTTATAGTATCTTTATGCAAGTTATTCTCAAGAAAGTAGTTTTTTACCGGTTTAATCATTTAATTTCAAATTTCCCTGGAATTTTTAATCATTAAAGTTTACTTATGGTGGTCCGTTCACTAATTCGACATACTTTTTGCTAACCACTGCATTTCTCGCATTTTTAAAATAATTTTTTATGATAACACAAAATCTGTATAAATAAGATAAAAATTCTTTAAGTAAAATTTTAAGATAACCGTATATTTTAAAATATCATAAAAGATTTCTACATCTGCATGATATTTTTATAATGAAACGTTAGTAATATCCGTAATATGTAGACATCTATTTGAATAATTCTTGTGCCTTTATATCTATAAGCAAATTATTACTATGCATTTATTTGTTTTCAAACCGCACGATTTTCAATCCGGTTTCTAAAATATGAAACAATACACATCTCAATTCACCTACCCTAGATATTAACACTATCTTCTTAAACCGCTAATTAGAATAAAAACTTTAGTTAATATTTATCTGTTAGACACTTATGACATCTTTTATCATCCTACAAATAACGTGAATTTTATATACTTCGTTTTATTATTTTTCAATACTAAACATATCGGTCAGCAGTGTTTCAAGTTTTAACGTTTAATATTAATTTTACAGCTGTATCATTAAATACTAGCAATACTATGTTACCAGAAACAAAGTCAATCGCATCAATACCGACAATAATAAGCTTATTATCAACGTTGTGCCGTGGATCTACACTAATAACTCATGTGAGTGGATTTCGATTGATATAAATAACGCACTATATTTTTTCGGGGAAAGATATTAATTTGATGTAATCGTAGAGAATATTGAAAATATATAGGGTTTTCATATTTAACGCGTGTTATTTATTTTTTAAAACAGGCTTTGTTACGTTCCAATTTACCTGATGCTATTGAGAAAGCCATGAAAGGTGATGAAAGGTATGACATATATTTTGTTCGTGTATTGTAAATTATATTTCGAAACGTAATTACAACAATTATCTATTTTAATTAGATTTAGATAGCATAAATTGTGTACCTAATATTTAATTTCGTCGTTGTTTTAATGTTTTGCAAAATTATGAACTGAGAAAGTTGTTTATGTGATTTTTTTTTCTTTTACATTTCAGGTGTATTTTAGATTGTTTGCGATTGATGGACTTGCTAGTGTCGCTAATATTCGAAGGTCGTAGAGCTGTGTTTAGTCCAGTTCCTGTAGGTACAATAACTAGCGGAGGTTCTGCTACCGGATTAGCTACAGCGATGGTTAATTCTGCACATTACCCGCGAATTCGTAAAGATGCTCTTCACGACAGACCATATAGACATTTGATAGATTTTATTCGTAATAAGGACGCAGATAGTTTGACAGAAGCAATTGATAATGCAGGTATATTAAAAGTTCTTTTAGTCTAACTTGACAATATGATTTTTTCAAGTGTGCCATTCGTACAAATAAATGTACGTTTCAATATTATATTTATAAGAGGTTTTTGTTTACAAATTATTCGTTGTTTTAGCAATTTTATATTAGTGTGAATTGCAGAGTTTTAATCTTTTTTGAAATTATTTATATAGTTATCGAGAAAATGAGTGTATCATAATTCTGAAACAATATTAAAACGGAAAGAGATAAATAAAATGTATCTTTGTCTTAAACTAAGAATGTTATAGGTGGACAAAAAAAAAGAGCTTGTCAAATAGTTGTATTACTATTATAACCACATGCATCAGGTTCCATTTTCGGTGTAATAAAACAGGTGTAATTGTTTGTAAATATTAATATAAGGTATTTCAACTATTGTCAAGTGTTTGGCGTTTGTGTAATTGTTGAAAAACTTTTCGTTTATTATGTAAACATTTTAGTGACATGGTTACACATACGTTATTCTAATTTATAAAATCGCTTCACTTATTTAATATAGCTGTTAGAATTGTCTTTGATGTTTCATTATAGTTCTTAATTTTCACTTCCTTTTATATTTCGGTCAGTGGCAGCTTGTGGTTAAAAAATCTAGCGATTGCAATTACACCTTATCCCCTTCCCAACATAAAATTGTTTTTTGTTTCACGCAACATCACAATGTAACATTAATAATAACAAAGTGTAATACAAATACAAGATCCATTTAAAACTGTAATCAGAAAAACTACAAATTATAAAGATTATCAATTCCGAGATAAAAAGTTGTATTACATTAAACCAAAATATATTAAAAATTTATTTGGGTATGAATAAGTAATAACATTTATTCAATTATAAAAGTATAAAAATTTTTAAAATACTAAAATGAAACAATTCGATAAGCTCTGCGTATAATAGTTAAGTATTCTTATTTTTTCACAATTTACACAAAACAATCTTTCGAAAATGAAATGATCAATTGCCATCTAAATAACAAAGCTTCTGTGGGGAAAAAATTCTACATATATTAACGCAATAGTATGAATAACGAATTGGAGAGAGGCAATGAAACAATTCACACGCGCAAATGTACACAGTAAAAGAGCAAAAAAAAAAAATGGAAAAAACTAATCTCGGAAAGATATGAACTGTAAGTCGTAGACTCGTTCGTTTGTTCGGCTAGTATGTGCATGCAACGCACCCATGTATTATGAACAACACAATGAGAAAAATCTATTTCTCCGCGTCAAGTGTGTGTACTTTAAGAACTCTGGTTGCCCTGCAACCAGCAGTTAGTACAGTCCTATGTAAATTCTACAACCATAATAACATTAGGCACAAAATCACCATATAATGCAGTATATGACTTTATCGTGTTTTCAAGTTGCATTAAGCGTGCAACCACCGACCATTGTATCTAGGCATTTCAAAGCATTTTTTTTTACTTGTTATAAAATATTCTACGGAAAATATAATTAAAATTCACTTTGTAGTCTCCATAAAATAATTAATATTTTAAACTATTTTATTACATCATCAATTTATGCTGTTCTGGATATTTCTGTTGGTTGTGCAACCATGCAACCTTTGTATACGAGATGCCACTGATTACGGTATATAAAAATTATATTATTCAATTTATTTATCCATATGTTAATAATCCGTGTTCGAATTCAATTATTTTTATAACAGTATTATATAATAATTAATATGAAATATTTTTTTCGTTAGTTTCAGTTTCTCTTTTTTTTTTTTTTGCCTTTTTTTAAAAAAATGATCATGAGTTGGGTTTCGACAATTTGATTTTTTTCACTGTTTTAATTTTATTAAGGGATGGATGTTAATCATACCGATGACGTAGGACAAACTTTATTAAATTGGGCATCTGCATTTGGTACGCCAGAAATGGTACAATTTTTATGCGAACGGTCTGCAGATGTGAATAAAGGTATGTCTTGCCGTAGACACGATTTGTTTATTACATTTGTAATTATATGTAACATTCGTAAAAGTGTGTTTGTATCCAGAAAAATATATTCATATTGCTCATATTTTGTTTCGACTGCTATGTAAACTTTGTCATTTATGAGTTTTGTTTCATTATATATCGAAAGTTCTGAATTTGAATAATTAATTTTTCATGTATGTATGTTTGTATACCACACTCTATGGTCACGTAGCTATTTATGCATTTAAAAAAAAAATTGTGTTTAAAAAAAAAAAACTATTTTTCTTAAAATGACGTGTTATCCTTTAATGAAATTTAATCTAAGTTAAATTAATCGACACTAGTTGCGTATTTAATTTTTAAAAAATCTACTCACTACAAATATTTAATTTTTTAAAGTACACAAGTGTGCCTCCTTATTCATACAGTATGCTCTTTCAAATGGATGATTAATTACTTTGTTATAGGACAACGCTCTTCGTCGTTACATTATGCTGCCTGTTTTGGTCGACCCGATATCGTTAAAATATTATTGAGACATGGAGCTAATCCTGATTTGCGGGATGAAGATGGGAAAACTCCATTGGATAGAGCTAGGGAAAGAGGCGAAGAAACACATCGAGAAGTAATATCGATTTTACATTCAGCAGGTAAGTTATCTTGCGTATACGTAAATGTTGTAAATACAATTGATGTTACGAAAATGTGTATTTTAAATTAATTTAAAAAGTTTGCAATTTACAAATTATTTTGGACGGTGTTGTAGTTCCAGTCTATTTTTAAATGTTTCAAGAAAATCCGATAACGCAGTATGTAACCATTTATATTAAGATGTATTTATTAGATTTGTATTATAATAACAGAAATTAATATTTTAGGCGATTGGATGGCACTTGACGATAAGAAAACCTGTACTACGTCGAGTTCTATTAAAAATGTTGAACCAAAAGGTGATCCGGAAATGGCTCCCGTGTACTTGAAACGAATGTTACCCGTATTTTGTAATACTTTTCAGTCGACGATGTTACCATCCATAAGAAAAGCTTGTTTAAATTTAATACGAAAAATGGTACATTATATATCGCCTGTTTTGTTGAAGGAATTGTGCGTCTCAGACTCTTCATCGTATACTATAGGGAATATGATTGTAGAAGTTGTAGCAGTAATTTTGGACAATGAAGTAAATAATTTTACATGTACACGCTGCTATTATTATTATTATTATTGTACGTTTTAATAATATGTTATGTTATATGGAACGAATGTAGTTTTGAATCGGACATATTGTGTAAATCTATCAGTATGATTTTTTATATGGTGCCTGAAAATAACAATATTTTTATTTTTAACCAAGATAATTCGCTTATTCTACATTTTAATTCATCGCAATAAAATAATAATAATTTTATATTGGTATATTATAAAATGTTCTGTTATAAACACATTGATTACTACAAGGAGTTTGATGAAAACAACTGATTATTCAGTATAAAGTTCTTTAATATGAATGTTTGGTTTATGTAAAATTTAACGAAAATTAAAAAAAGTAATTTTTATTATGTTAGTGATATATATTAGTGATGTTTTGAATTGGTTGAGTTTTAAAATTAAGAACGGCAACTAAGAATATATAAGAAGTTTTTGGTGTTTCGTTTTCAGGTTTTTAGTTTTTAAAACGTGTTTCTTTTAATTTAATTTGTGTTCGTGTCGTTGATTCTGAATTAAAATTGGTATCAACTTGTAAAAATTTGCCTTTAGTCGTGATATAGATCATATTGAATTTAATGAAGTGTAAAAGATTCGATGCATTTAGGATATTTTGAAACCGTAATTGTTTATGCAACTGAACAAAATGTGATATGAATTTAAATTGAGCTCGTAATATGACTAAGAGTAAAGAAATTACTTAATCAGCTTGTATAAATTTTGGAGATCTCTTACGAAACTAGTATATACGATGTTGAATGATGGCAGAGTTGAATGCGTTGAAGTTATTTTAATCTTAATTATGAAAAGCTAATGGTCTATTTCGTTTTACTGAATCAACTTCGTTCTGCACTATCATGTATGTGTATATGGAAGCTGTAGTATCATCTAGTGTATCCTATTTTTAGATACTATATCTGAAACGTTGAATATATAATGCGTACGGTGTGAAATAAAAACATTACTCGAGATCCGTTTTATTGACTTAGGAATATATTCGATATATTATGACTTTTATGTAATAATTATAAAAACGTTGGAAATCGCTTATTAAATTAACTATAATATTCAATCAAGTTTTTTGATTATTATTTCTTATCTGCGAATTTGCAGGTCGTTAAAGATCATGTGAAATTTTATTAATATACGATTTGTTTAATGAACATATTTGTACCATTTCCTGTGAACGGTGGTTTATTAATGTTCGTAAACATTAACAAAAAAAAAAAAAATATTGATGTATTTCAACTTCATTAAATTGTATTTTTAGCACACACTTTCTTGTTTGTAAATTAGTGATTAATATTTCCATTAAAATTTTTCGCGATTTTGTAGGACGATGAAGATGGGCAGTTAATAGCTTTGTGGATTATACAAGATTTGATGATGAAAGCGGAGACTATTTTCCTAGATCAGTTTGCTAGACTGGGTATATTTTCGAAGGTATATCAGTTTACTGGTCGCAAAAATATTCCTAATCCTTTAGTAGATGGATCAAAAGAAATTGTAAGTCCAATTTATCGTATTTGTTTTTTTAGCCGATGTGATAAATGGAAGTACAGTAAATAAGATTAATTTTATCTACCAGATATTATTTTGTTTTTTAAATACATTCGTTGCAGATTTATTTTGATTTATTTGTATCATTAATTCCTCGTCGTGTTTCATAATTGATCATTTCATTGCAATGTATCCGTAGTCACGTTGAAGTTTAGCAATTTCATCATTTTTATAATTAATTTGATCCGAACGGTTGATTTCGAATTAATTGTTAAGATTTGCTATAATAGAGAGAAAATGACACCCGTATAATTTCGAAACTAAAGTGCGAAAAACATTTACGTTAATTATGTATAAGTTGGATAAATTTATTGTTTAGTTACAGGATTCGATACAAGATGTTACAGAAATTCTCCCCGGAATTAAGTATTATTGGAAAGATTGGTTTTTCTGTATGGGATCGGAATGTTTTTACCTTTGGTCGGAAAGTATCGCGATTGAATTATGTCTTAGTAGCAACGGTTGGTTTCGATTTCTTATGGACGGAAAATTACTTACTATGTACTCAAGCGGTTTTCCCGAAGGCGGTAACGATATAACGGGTAAACCTACACGTTTGAAATGTACATAAATAATTATCCATTATGTTCAGTGAATTGCATAATATTTTCATTATACATTTCGCAACGATATATTCACATTGTCCGGTCTTATATTTATTATTCGTTACATATCACAGGGTAGTGATATAAAATATAATACTTGTTATATTCATAAAATGACGATTCTAGTGTTATTAGTCCATTATTTTAATTACGATTCATTTGTTTAAAAAGCATTTTAATCTGTAACAGTATATTAAAAATTAAAAATAATAATGCAGAAAATGACAACTAGGGAAAAAGAACAAAAAAAAAAAAAAAAACAAGACACGAATAAATACTCCATATATAAAAATGTAAAACGTCGTTCGCAAAATACGTTTGCAATTTCGTCTTTCATCTTTTAAGACTTTTTGGTATTCGTATTGCTTATAGTAAACTGCCTTAGGATTTCGATATCCATGAAGCCTGTTATATACTCTCGCTCTAATAGGCTAGCGGCTAGATCATTTAGTCATCCTTATAACATCCGTGTACCTTGTAATATGCAACTATCAAAAATGCTTGTTCATATGTCTTTTAAAACTGAAATAAAAACAAGGAAAAGAGATTTGAAATAGCTCTTAGCTTGTATATATGTGTTTGCGAGTTTGTTAAAGGTGGGTGTAATTTTCCAATTATGTAATTAGGAGGTGAGCCCGAATTCTTTCTTTTTTCTTAATATATTAAAAATTTAATGATTGTTGATTTTTACAATCGGAGCATAACTGAGAAACAGTTTATAAAGCTCCATGTAAATACACTTTTGACAAGAAAACCGGACTCAAAATGATTCTGTACGTATGTATTTGGTACGTGTGTAAGTTTCACAATTACTCAATGAAATAGTTAGAAAATAACTCCTTTTTCTGTGGGAGTTTGAGGTCCATAAATGCTGCATGCGTAATTATTACCCCTTACACGCGTTACCCTCGAAACGATAAGTTATAATCGTTCGTAATATTGTTTTTATTTCTAATTATTGTTAATATAACAATATTTCATTATCGTAAAATTTGTCTCCGTATTTTTCTGAAATCGGTTCATTTTTTTTTTTATATATCATAGAAAATCGAATAGAATTTGTCGAAAAGTTAGTTAAAGTTCGCGGGGCTGTTAAAAAAAATTTATCTCAAGTGCCGCTTTTTATGAAACAAAGTAGCAAGCGCTTAACGGTTGGGAATTGGTTGATAGAATACTCCATCGAGAAAGAATTACATGTATATAACAGACATGAACAGAAGTCTGAACGATGTCAGGTAAGTTGATTTTTACTTTTGAAGTCCGATACATTATTATAACTTGTTATATTCACTTAGTTTCCTGTTGTTTTTTTTTTTTTTCTAATATGTATATTTTAGTTTTATTAATTAATACGATGTAATTTGTATTACAACTTATTTTTTTAATGTAGTCGTAATTTTATTAAATTATATTATTTTTCCGGTTTTTTATTAAAAACTTAAATAGCGAATAAAAAACTATTTTCACATTATTTCTTACAAATGTGAATTATATATTTACTTAAACATAATATTAAATTGATTGAATTTTTATGCCAGAATTGTTATTTTTTAACTAGAACGTGGACGTTTATTATTTTTTTAAACTTGATAATGAATGTGTGCGAAACATTAGAATTTATTATTCTCGGTTTCTTAGCTTAGCTTATTAAAGCTAATTTATAATTATTATTGTTGTTATTTTACCGAAGATAAAAGTTATACAAAACGACGCTTATTTTCGCGAATAATTTATAGTAAAAAATAAACGAATTATCGAACGTTAATTATTTCGTCGATAATATATTTCATAAAACAGACCAGAGGATGCCTTGCAAAGATAATAAGTAACTTTAGAACACGGTAACGATACTTTTAGTATCCCGTAAGTACGTATTTTAGCGGTAACATACCCTGTAATGTTTTCATTTTGTTCCCCAGTTGATTAAAATGTTAAGCGATTCCAACAGTTTCAAGTTTTATTCGATTCGAGATTCGATGCACACGTTCACCGCGGAAACTTCCTTCGACAGTGACTTTAATTATCCTATCAACGCGTCCAGAAAAGCAAGACGCTTACGAAATAAATCGGACACTTTAAAATCGAAGGTGACTATCTAACTTATTAAATAATAACAATGTCGTTATTTTATATTATCTATTCGTTATCATCGCGTTTAAATAATAAATTTTTGTGTCTTTACATTTTAGATTAAAAATATGGCCATTGAAATTTACAATAAATACTTTATTCACGCTCAGTTGCATCCAAGAGGTGTAGTGGCGAAATTAACTGCAATCGTCTCGCATATAGAACGAGCATGTCAGAAACAGGTAAATTGCAATATTTTATCATTTTGAAATGATAATTACATCGAAAATAAATAAATATACTTATAAATTAAAACACTAATTTTTTTAAAATTGAAAGTCAATCCGATAATTTTATCTTAAACAATACGATCTCAATATCTTTTTAACTATCTGGTTCATTATTCTAGTAATATTATAATATATATATATATATATATATATATATATATATATATATATATATATATATATATATATAATCATTGATGTCACGTACTTAAAAAATAAAGCCTAGAGAAAAAAATAATTCTCGGACCAGTTGTATTAACCGTTATTGTATCGTTCGTGGTGTATAAAAAAAATGATACAATGTTTACGAAACTGCTTTAAAAACAAGGAAATGTTTCGATGCTAAAACTTAAACAATTTTAAGAGAACTTTAGAGGTAAGATTATAGAAAAAATTGTCGTTTTTCTTATGATTATTTTTACATATACTGGAAAATCACGATTACAAAAAACCTTTGTAATGAGTTCCAGGAATGGTGGAAGATATAAGATTTTATTCATTGTTCAAATTTTTAATGATTTCAAATTTTTACTGTAACACTGTTTAAAATAATATGTTACACGATTTTTAGAAAAATTAGTATGTTTTTCTCATCCTAGTATTTATGATATTTACTTTTCGAGATATACAAGATGCCTCTGGTAGATTATATTAAACGGTTTTTACAATTAATTGAACGAAATTAACATTGAAGATAAATTAACGGAAAAGATTTTTTTCTTATTGAAATTATTGATTAATCATTCTTTGCGATCTCTGATTAAGCGTATACAATTAATAAATATATTTTTTCCTCAAAAATCTCGGTTTTTTTCTCGAGGTGTCTAACGATTTACATATTTTGTTTTGCCATTTAAACATGAATACGAAACTTCTATATTATAGCGGGTTAAAATAGGTGGTGATGTTGGGGCTGGTAAGTTGTGTGTGTCATAATCGAATGGTGACGTAAATTTAACTGAAAAAATGAAATCACTCGATAATTGCCAATACCTACAGTCTATGTATATCTTTCTATTTTTTTAATTTTTATTCGCACTAAATATATAACAATTTTCATAAGATGATTGTTAATTTAAAAAATGTTCTATTTAAGTAACCGAACGCTCGTACGATAGAACTCGTGTAGTTAAGTGTATTGTATAAATTCATTCGGTTAGTTAGTAGAGATTTTTCATTACTTTGATAACGTCGTGGTGGATGACATCAATTTTTCAGTTATTTGTGACATGCTTCATAAATATTTAATTATTTAAATGAAATAATCATTGTTTCTACATTCTTATTGTAAAGATATTTTATTAGTCTATTGAAAACATTTCGGGCTGTGTATAAAAGCCAGCGTGTAATTAAAATGTTGAAAAATTATTAAAAATTGAAATATTAGGTTATATTAGTTTGAGCTACACCTGTACCGTGTAACAATAAAAAGTAAACGGCGATTCACCGAAATAGAGGAAAAAACAACACAAGTTTATGTGGAACTTTAGAAATCGGATACTTTTAAAAGAAAATATGAATACGATGATAATAAATAAGAATAAAAGCACCAAAGAAGAACAATAGAATAATATGAAAACAATATAGCTATTACAGCGAATGAAATACTCAAAGAAGCAAACTAGAAAACCGGAGAGAACTGTAGAAATTATCGAATTCATTCAAACAGGCGGAAATTCGGGAATCAAATAGACGGTAACGAACAAAAGAAATAACGAATGAGATAAATAGAAAAATAAGAAAAGCAAAAGAAGTATGGATGGACGAAATATGTAAGGAAATACAAGATTATGTAAAATCTAGTAAATTACCAAATTGTCAAAAACAATTCAGAGATATGAAAAAGAATAATAACAATCAAGGTGGGTAAATATATATCTAATAAAAACGATAAACTTAATAGATGAAAAGAATACTTGGAAGAGTTATATAACGAAGAAATATACAAAAGTATTTTAAAAGAGGAAGATGAAGTAGAAGCAAATAATACGAGTGACCAGATACTTAGCAGTTAATTTTACTAAGCTAAATTTTTATACAAGAAATATTTTATTTAATAGCTCAAATAATGTCGAACATTTTTTTATTACGGTTGCACGTGTCTATTTTTAAACATTAAAAATATTGTTTAATTAACAGACTGGCAAAAATGTGGACGGACTTAAATGGAAAGATCAGTTATCTCAAGCTTTGACCGAATTAAGGGAATTGCTACAAGAAGAAGGCTTAGTATCTGCTTATGAAATATGCAGTAGCGGGCTAGTTCAAGCACTACTTTCCTTGCTGTGCAATTCGAGCGATGTTCCATCGAGAAAACGAAATAAAGTGATAAAACAAAGAATTAGTGTATTTAAAAAATGTTTTGCGGTAAGTGAAATTATATATCCGTTTGTTTATTTATCGATTTAATAAAAAAAATGCAAATTTATGATTGTTGCTTGATACTACTTAGGATGAACCAACAGAACATGATTCTTCTAGTCCGGCCGCTATTCTCGTTCATAAATTAATACTAGTCTTAGAATCGATTGAAAAATTACCAGTTTACATCTACGATCTACCTGGATCTGGATATGGATTACAGGTAAAGAAAGTAAATACACGTAAATCGATCTTGAAATAAATACACGTAAATCGATCTTGAAATAATGACTCTGTTATTAATTTTCCAGTAAACGCTCATTATATTTTTAAATTATTCTAAATGACCGGATTTATAAGATCTTTCATAATATAGATTACACGTTATGATGAATAGGTTGCTTTTTTTTTATCGGGCTTCCATACAGTTTACCCGTATCTATATATTTTCCGAATGAATAAGAAAGGCTTATTTATAACGTAGGCAGACTGAGAATAAATATAGAGATGAATAAAATTAAATAATGATACCAGAATCTAAAATATAGGAATATAGGGCCATGCGTACGTGAGCATCTTGAAAAGCTAAGGAAATGCAATATTTATAGGAAACGGAACGTTAAGGCAATGAAGATAAAAAGCAACACGAAAATTACTATAATGGGAACATTCGAGGATAGATCCGCATCGGCCACTAAATGGGCATCCATAGGATGTGAGAAATTAGGAGAACTAACAAGTTTCTCGAGTATTACACCTCCGTATAATGTATCGTCCCATCTACATCTGGATAATCTACAATTATTCCTCCATATAGCGACGTTTTTAGAGAAGTCAGCATGCTTAATTAAGATGTAGATAGTCCCCACAGTATCACGATAGATAAGCTGTAAGGCACCCCCATTTAAAAAAAAAAAAAAAAAAAAAAAAAAAAACTTAACGAAGCAGGATGGCGACTTAGTAATCTTCTTCTTGTAAATCCATCTCCTACCGGAGGTTGGTGACCATCTGACAATATATTTCTTTATCTCGTGCCGTGTGAACCAGTGTAACTTAATAATGTTAATATCTTTGCTATCAAGTCTTATATCTTCTAATTGCTTTAATAAAATGTCGTGTTTTACGTTGTCAAATGCCTTTTCATAATCGATGAAACAAGCAAAAACGGGTTTTTGTTTGTCCAGGCATTTTTGAATAAGAACTTGAGCAGCTACCAGTGCTTCGCGAGTTCCAAACCTATTTCTGAAACCAAACTGCGTTTCCCCAAGCACCTCATTTATTTTACACCATATACGAGTATGAAAAATATCTTGAGCATATGACTCATCAAGCTTATAAGTCTATAATCGCTGCATTTTTTTGAAAATGATCTTTTTGGTAATGGTATTTTTATACAGATTAAAGCTGTCATGTTTCTTTTCTAATTTCTCAATATCTTTACACTTGTTCTTCAACCATTCTTCTTTCGCACGTTTTATTTCCATTTTTATCACTTTCTGTACATTATGGTATTCCGGTTTATTCTTATGTTTCCTTCTTTCCTCCATTAGTTGTAATACTCTTTCATTCATCCAGTTTTTCTTTTTTGCTATTTTTTGGTAACCCAATTGTTCTTCTGCTGTATTTTTGATTACATCCCTCAGCTGTATCCATGTATTTTCGATATCATCCGTGTTTGTGATATTACTAATATTATTATTAAGTGTATATGCTAAATTACTTCTTTGTATTTCATTTTTTAACCTGTCAATATCCATTTTCTTTTGTATTGGTGGTCTAATTACTCTTTTCAAACTTAGGAACATTTTACCCATTAGTAAGTTATGGTCTGAATTTATATCAGCTCCTGGGTAAGCTTTAACACTTGATATAGAGTTCCGAAATCGAGAATTTACTAATATAAAATCTATTTGATTTCTAATTATTAAATCCGGTTTATCTCTTGGTATCGTATCGTATCGTATCGTATGATGTTGATTTATAGATCGAGCTCTAAACGGGAAAGCCAGTCTAAACTCCCGCCGCGCAGATGATGTACATCTTCAACCGTAATCCCATTTTCCGAGTATACTTCGCATTCTTCAACGATGTGTTTTATTGTTTGCATGGGATGTCCGCAACAGCAACTAGCCGAGTCAGAAATACTCCACTTCTGCAGGAGGTGACCGCATCTACCATGACCAGTTCGGATTCTGTTCAAGAGTCGCCACTCCTTTCGTCAAAGTTGTCCATGGGGATTTCCTAGATTTTAATCTAACTTTAGGAACTTCTCTTATAAATTTTGTAATTAGTAAATTTTCATTTTCTTTGAATTTTGCTGAGTTCTTTTTCAACGAGTCGGTTCTTCGAATATGAGGCGGTTGAATGTTCGTAAGAACTGGAAGCCATGCAGTCTGTGTGCTGCGTATCGTTGCTGAGATAATACGCATTACTTCGTTAAGCTGAACGTCCACTTTCCGCACATAACAACTGTTCATCCACACCGGCGAGCAAAATTCCGCGGCTGCATAAACTAACGATAAAGCGGATATGCGCAAAGTCTTAGCTGTTGATCCTCATGACGTACCAGCTAATCTTCTTATGATATTTACGCATGTTCTAATTTTCTGGCTTAGGTTAGTGAGGTGTGTTTTGTACATGAGTGAACGATCTAACGTTATTCCTAGATATTTTGAATTCTTCATGTTATTAAGTTGCGTTCCATCCATTGTCAGATTTAGTTGTGTATTTACTAGCCTATTATTAAGGTGGAATAGGGCAACTTCAGTTTTGTTCGGATTTGGCCGTAAATTACATTTTCCCATATATGCACTTATTATGTTTAATTCCGTCTGTAACTTCCTTTGACATTCCGTAATATTGTTATCTTGCACTGCAATTGCAATATCATCAGCGTATTGAAATACGGTACTATTCAGTATGTTTGGAAAATCTTGAAGATATACATTAAAGAGCAGTGGTGCCAAAATGGAACCTTGTGGTAAACCATTGTTTATTCTTCGCCATCTGCTACTTTTATCCCCGAGGATTTATAATTTTGGAACAAGGTATTAATTTTGACAACTTAATCAACAAAATATGCCTCAAAACTGTATTGCATGCGGCTGTAAGGTCTAGGAAAACAACCGCTGTTTTTAGGTTTTTTATCTCTTGGTGATCTCCATGTATAAAGCCGTCTTGGTGGCAGTTTGAAACACGTGTTTGTAATAATCAACTCGTGTTCTTGACAGAATTCCAACAGTTGATCTCTTCTAGAGTTTCGATCTCCTAACCCATAATCGCCGACAACATTTCCTACACGTCCCATCCCTATTTTAGAATTGAAGTCGCCCATCATGATATTAATATCTGCCTTTTTGATGCTTTGAAAAAGTTTTTCCAATTCTTTATAAAACAGCTGAGTTTCCGCAGTTGGCGCATAGACTTGAATTATGTTTATATGCAGGTATGACCATTAATTTGTATTAACATGCATCTTTCTGAATAAGGTACAAAACTGTTGACATATTTGGCGGTTTCATTACTTAAAAGGACAGCTACTCCATGTCGATGCTGTGAATTATTTTCTAGACTCCCATAATAAAACATAGTTTTATCTTCCATTTTATACTTTCCATTGCCAGGCCAACGAATTTCACTTAGTCCTAATATATCAATTTGGAGTCTTTCCATTTCAAGGATAACATTCTTAATCTTTCCTGCTTGATATAAAGTGCGTACGTTCCACGTCGCAATTTTCTTCCATGTACCAGTCTTGTTTTTATTGACCAGTCGTATAGTTTCCATGTGAGGCCTGGTTCCTACCTCAGCATGGCCGGTCGCACATTTCACAACACTCGGTCCGGAACCCGAATGGCGCCGATTGCTAGTCGGACCACCTGGCACAACTATACTTTTTATTTTAATTGTCATGCTGGTTTACTAGGAGATGTAATGAGGTAGTTTCCCGTTGCTTTCCTCATCGCAGTATTATAGCCGTTTAAATCTAGTACTGATTATCGCCTATAAATATCCTTATTTAGACCTTGCCGACATAATTTGTCTTCAGCTCCAAAAAGGTACTGGTGTTGGCTGCTGCCCCGCACCAGGTTTAAAACAGCCGCCCCAACATGGGAAACCGACGCTGCTGACAAATAAGCCACTCCTAACATGGAGAACAGACGCTTCTGGATTTTATTGGGAATTAGGCTTATAGCGGCCATTCTCGCTTTGACACGATGTCTTTAACGGATTTCTGCAGCATTTTTTAAAGAAAGCTTTCCCAAACCTTTCCCACTGCACCCTGATACATCGTCGCTTGTGGTTCACGGTTGTTTATTTGTCAGAGACTTATTCGAAACTAACCTCCATATCTGGAGGTTGTTCCGCTATCCACCACCTGCGGACGCGCCCTGCCCCTGAGCTCAGGGCCCCTCGATTACACATATCTGTGTACGCCCGAGGGGGGGACTTAGTAATAAAACCCAGAAATTTGATGGTATCAACTTTAATACGTAGAACCACGGATTAGCAGATATATCGGGTTGAATGGATTTATAATACATTGCAGTAAATGGATCAGACCATAGATTTTTCAGTATTCTTCATGGGCAAATTTAATATACCCTAGGAGATCTATTGGAGGAGTATAAAACAAAAATTTTCCTAATGTAACCGTTGAAGTGACTAAATGATCAGGCAGAATATTGCCATGGATACCGCTTATACTCGGGGATGCGAACAAATTTAACCGTTACTCCGAACGATCTTAATTGGCATATATAAGTTGTAGTATGTCATTTGTATATAAATTAGCGTCAACATTTCCTTAGTTGATACATTACAATATGTTTCTCGATAGATGTTAGAAATCTATTTACATTTGAAATTAGTAACGTTAATATTTAAATAACGTTTTATTCTTTTTATTACAATATCGTAATATGAATATTTAAGTTTATAATTATTTTAATTACAGACATTAACTAGACGTTTAAGATTTAAGCTTCAAAAAGCGTCTGATGATTCTACTTTGGTGGATCGTTCTGGAAAACAATTAAAGATAGAACCTTTGGTCACGATAAATCAGTTACAACGACATTTACTAAAACTTGTCGCCAAACAGTGGTACGATAACGATAGATCAACATTCGTATACATTAAAAAAATAAAAGAGCAATCCGAAAAATTGACTTTCACGTATCGGTATGATTTTGATGAGAATGGTATTATTTACTGGATCGGGACAAATTCGAAGTACGTGTGTTTTTCTTTAGAGTTTAGTTAATAAAGTTGTTTATATTTTTTGAACATAACTTGATTTAATGAAATAAAAGTAGATTCGATGAATTTATTTTCGATCGTAATATAATTTTCGCGAATTAAAGCTTAGATTTTTCATTTGTATTAAGCCGAAGAAATTTATACACTTTTTACATGTAAAATGAGAAATTTCTACTTGAAACAGGACAAGTTCAGAATGGATAAACCCTGGACATTATGGTTTAGTTATGTTGAATTCGTCTGATGGTAAAAGCCTTCCTTATGGTAGATTAGAAGATATTATAAGCCGTGACCCTACGGCTGTAAATTGTCACACAAACGATGAAATGGGTGCATGGTTTTCTATTGATCTTGGTTTGTATGTACTACCAACTAATTATACTCTTAGACATGCCAGAGGATATGGAAGATCAGCTCTTCGTAATTGGCTATTTCAAGTTAGTATATATATTTTTTTTTTACTGTTGTAATGTTAATTGTTATCGTTATTAGCATAATGATAAATAATCCTTTAATCGCAGAATCGTCGTAATTCGCCTATTCTGTACGATTTCATTTATGAAACTGCTTATCTATTCAAAGCATTTGCTAAATGTATTTTATTTATATATATATATATATATATATATATATATATATATATATATATATGGGTGGTGTGTGAGAGAGAGAGAGAGAGAGAGAGAGAGAGAGAGAGAGAGAGAAACCATATAATTGGTGTGAGTAAAAGTCTGCATAATAAATCTGATACAAATTAATTTTTTAAAGAAAGGAGTAAAATTCATTTTTCCTTTACCTTTGATCTTTATTTGGAATATTAAAATTTCTGAGAAGTAGAATATTATTCTATTATTTTAAATATTCATTTGTTTTACATCGCACAAATATTGTAATATTATTACTAGCGCGCACATGATGTTATGCGTGGTGGTTTGCCATTGCCTTCCACGCGATAATATTAGGATTGTTTATATTTTTATTTTCTGATGATGATAATTTTTGTGTAGCCGATCGTATTCGAACTCAATACCTTCCGTATGGAAGTTTGTGCTCTAGCCACTAGGCTATTCCGACGACTTATATAACGTCTATAAAAAATATTATAGAGATTAGAGAGTCAACAAGTGAACACGACTAACACGGAATGGATAGTTTAATATGTATCGATAAAATAAAACGAAACGCGTAACATAACCGATTTTAAACGTATTCAAATCATTTTTAATTCTAATTTGATTGAAAAATGAAAATCTTAGCTATTATGCATTATTTTTGAATAATCTAAAAATAGAATCGTAATAAACTTATTGAAAAGAAGAAATTATAAATTTAAAACAAAAAAAAAATCGTTCATTTCATTTGTATATTTTGTAAATAATTTTTCTACCCTCAATTGAAAATTTATCAAATATTAATCAGTTGTTTGAAATCGTATCAATAATTTAATTAGTTCTTTGAATGTTCGTTATACATAGAATTTTGTATGTTTTATAAAGTTTTGTATTTGTACGTTTAGGGATCGAAAGATCAAAAAGAATGGACAACGTTATATACACACGTGGACGATACTTCTTTAAATGAACCCGGAACGACAGATACTTGGGCATTACCGTCTGTTCCTGGTGAAACCAAAGGTTGGCGTTATTTTCGAATTATGCAAAATGGAAAAAATGCATCCGGTCAAACGCATTACTTGTCATTGTCTGGATTTGAATTATATGGAACTATTGTCGATGTTGCTCATGATTTTGGTATGATTAATTACCTTGTTTTCATATTTCCATATTATTAAAGTTATATAGTTTGGTAAGTTCGTGAGAACTGTAATATAAGAAATAAAATAAGTCTTCTCAAAATGTTATATCAGGTCTTGCTGAGAAAGAAGCTGAAGCAGAATTAAAACGCCGTCGAAAATCTACAAAACAACATATGCCTTATTTGAAATTAGGTTCCCGTGTTGTACGTGGCTGTGATTGGAAATGGAAAAACCAAGATGGCGTTCCAAATTCCGTTGGATCCGTTACTGGAAAATTGCGCAATGGTATGTGGTGCTTATTGAAACGAAATTATTACAAATAGATTATAACATATTTGCTATGAATATGTTTTTCAAAGATTATTATTTATTTTATTGTTTATTACCGACCGTTAAACAGAAAAGTAGTTAATATGTTTGACTAATATTTGAAAAACATGGTGTATTTAAAAAATCTATATTATAAATTGAGCATGTACTTGGATAAAAACTATTACGTTTGAGTCTTTACAAAAATTGTCTAAGTGTACTTGAAAATTTTATTAAAACATAATTTCTGTTTTGTGAGATTGTTAATTTGAATCGTTATATGCGTTTTTAATTGTTTTTTATCGGTTATTCAGAATAATCTATTTAATTATCTTTTTAACACATTCGATTTAATTCAAAAATAATTTTTCATCCAACTGTTTGGTTCTTCAGCCACAAAATATAGAAAAATGTTTGATAACTGCATTAAATATATTTGCTTGTTATTAATTAGTAGGTTATTCTCGATATTAATTTTATTTCTCGAATAGGTTGGGTGGAAGTTTCTTGGGATAATGGGTGTATCAATTCATACAGGATGGGAGCTGAAGGTAAATATGATCTGGTTATCATTAATCAAGGAAAAAATTCTGACACACCCTCGAGTACAATCACATCTTCTGCAACTCCAGCTTCAACAGAAAACAATATGATTACTTCCACACCAACTGCTACTACTACAATGTCAAGTATGTACATTTCTTTGAAAGACTCACTTTCAAATCAATAAATTTTAAAAATGATTATTGAATGTTTTAAACGTGATGTTGAATGTTCTGGTTTCTTTTAAAATATTTTAACAAACTGTTATGTATGTTAGTATGTCCAAATTTGTTTATTATTATATCTTGATCGATAACGTTTTATTTGAAGTAAATAGCAAGTTAAATATTTGAAATGAACTGAACGTTGTCGTTAATTCAGCTTATACTTATTAATAATTCCAAATTATTCAGTTGCACACACGTGTATATATATGTATTTGTATGTTGGTACAGGTATATTTGTATTTTCAATACAATTTACCATTGCATAACTCACTAATGTAATTCTATTAAAAATGGTTTTAATTTTGAATAGTTTTACATACGTTGATAAAAAATGTTCATTTCAGAAACTTTTCATACAAATGTTTTCTCTTAAATTGTAGATAAATTATCCAAAGGAAATAATCAAAATAATAATAGCATGAAGAATATATTAACAACATACCGAAAATCTAATTCTACTCCTAGTTTGGCGGATGTTGATGATAATATCAGGAAAGATTCTGTTGCCAGCACTGAACAAGCCGCGTCTGCTGAAAGTTTAGCCGCGAAAGTACATTCTTTTTAATTTTGTAAATTATTATAGTAAATTAAAGAAATACATACGCATTATTAACTAAAAATTTTTAAAGTAAATAAAACGAAACATTGTGAAATAGTACATAAAAACTAATTATTAAAATACTTGGAATCAGTTTTTAAAATAAGCAAAAGTATTTAAAAATATTAAAAGATATTTTGAAAGAATGTGATTCAAAAATTTAAAATTTGGTATCAAAATTCAGGATATTCTTATAATGTCTACTTTTATAATTATGTTTTTAGTAATGGGGTATTATCTTTGTTAATTATGACACACATCAATTTTTAGATTTGACATGAAAAAAAGAATTATATAATTAATTAATATTTATTACCTGTAACAAGTAAAACGCTTACTTTAAATAATATAAATGCTTCGGTATACTACAACAATATGAGTATTTGTATTAGAAATTAAAATAAATAAATTTTATGGTACCTTGTATGTATATGTGTGTGTGTATATATATATATATATATATATATATATATATATATATATATATATATATATGAATAACTAAAGCGGGCGATAAAGCAGATAGTTGTCTCATATAAAATCGGTTCACAAATGTAATAATATGGTAAATTTGGCGCATATTGCTTGGAAAATTTTAAAATAAAAAATTTCTTGGAATGAAAATTGTATTGTTCTTATTTTCTGTTACCTATTAATTTATATTCGTGGATATTACTGGAAAAATAAAACTTATGCAAAACAAAAATACCTCAGCCCGATTAATAATAATAAACCTAAAATGTAACACTATTTATTAATTTGAAATTTGAGAAAACATTCGCAACTAAAATTATAAAGTCTAATATATATTTAATATTTGCAGTTTATCTTCAACGTTGGGTGCTTCTTTTGTACTTCATTTTTTATGAATTGTTTTCGAAATATTAACCAATTTATTTAATTATTACGAATTTTTATTCTGAACTCATTTAGCAAACAGCTCAGGAAATAGCAGAAAGTGTAATTGGAGTCGCAAAATCATCTGTAAATTATGGGAAACCACCTGTATTTTTCGAATCAGATGAAATTCCTTCAATTGTTGAAAACAACGAAGATTCTAATACAGAAAATAAAAGATATTCTTCAATAACACAAAATCAGTCGTTAAATAGTTCTGCAAGTAATAAAGCTGCAAGTAGTAATGGTTTGTATTTTTTTTTTATATATATATTTAGCTCAATAAAATAATCGATATACTTTGATACAAAAGTGACCTGTTTAGTAATTATGTTTATCAAGAAAATGAAAATGTAATTCTTCTAGGTCAATGCACAATTCGGATTTTCTTCTAAGTAGATATATATATGATAGAGTTTATAAAATTGAACTATTTTAGTTTACCAGATTTCTAAACGTAAAAAGATATAACAGCTTTTATAAAAATTACAATGGCAATTGTATCTTTAAACTAAATACAGTAATATACAAATTACGAAGAGTGAGAATTTTCCATACCACACATTCGTTACACCAAATATAATTCAAGAAATCTCAGTGTATATCAATACTAATTTTTACAGTTAAAAGATTAAAATTTTTTTTCTTTTTTTAGAAATAACATCGAGCGATAAAAGGTTTTTTAGACGCCAGTACGAAATTAGAAATAATAGAGATGCATCCACGTTCCTTGTGGCTTTAGAGCAATGTGCCGGTTCCTCTAATGTTCCTTCAAACAAAAATTATATGTCTCGTCTAAGAATGGTATATTGTTTGCATTTTGTGATTACACGTACAGTATTGTGATTACAAATTTATTTTCATATTTGTTTATGACGTGGGTCTATTTTATAAATTTAAAATAAATTAATAGTTATATATATTTTTTTTTTAATAAGTCGCTAACATAGATCGACGATTATGGTTTATGCTCCAGTGGTATATAGGGCAAAGGAAATCAGCGTATTGTCTCAAAATTATAAACGTACAGCGATACAATAATAATAAAAAAAGTTGTGCCATTAGCAATTGATGCAAATTAGAAGTATGAAATATGCTATTCTGCCTGTTCGTGAACAACATGTCTTTACAGGTGAAATGGATGACTGGAATAGGGAAAACAAGCTCGAATTTGCGTTTGAAATGTGAAAACTCTGCTTAAAGCTAAAAGAAATTAAGAAATCAAGAAGGAAAATACAGTTCGTATATTTAGGGAATAAACCTATACCACGGATAAATTCTGTCAAGTATTTAGGTATGTCGGATTATTATGCTGGCATGGACATACGGAGTATAACTCTGAAGTCGTACTAGTAACTCGAATCGTGTGAAAGTTCGGGCGAGACACAGCATTATGTCACGAGATACCCCTATTGCTATTAAGCACATAAAGCAGATTCATAATGATCTAATTTCATAACATTGGAGTAGATGTAAGATGTCTTAAACGAAGCCGCCAATCAGATTGTCTTTTTAATAATACATAAATTGTATATATTTTACGCGCATATGTGTGAATTTATGGCTTTATGCACCTATTTATATATATATATATATGTGTGTGTGTGTGTTTCAAACATAATTCATTCTAGTATGTTAAAAAAGCAGTGAGCAATGGACATCTCCATATCGGTGTTTGGCTTAAATTATAAATAAACGACATTTATTAATTAAATTTTATGTTTAACTGTGTTAGCTGAATTAGTGATCCAGAGAAGTATATAAATCAAATACTCAGTTTTATCAGAATAATTCACTAAATTGAAAATACATAATAATAAAAGGAAAATTGAAGTTTGGCCAAAATGCGACAAAAAAAAAGACAAATTCTCCTTTAGATCAAACAACAGAAATACATTATTTTATAAAACAGTTAGTAGAAAAATAGAACAAACTAGATGGAGCTCGCTAGAGTTGTAGTAACGAATGACAAAAACATTCTGGACAGAAAAAAAAAATGAAAATTCTAGACAAAGTATAGGAAGAAAGGAATTTAATAAGACACGGAAACCCGGAAAATTAAACATAAAGTAGATATATATATATATATATATATATATAAATGTTGAAGTGTAATAATTTTATAAAAAATATGATAGAAAAAAATTATATGTAGAAAGCCAGGGAACACACCAGCGATATTTAATAATAGACAGTATTCATGGCAAATTAAATACAAATAAATTACAGACAGAACACAATGGTTGCGACAACAATTTATTTATCTTTCAACTGCACTTTGAATAATTGATTTATCCTGTCAATTGCGTGCTTAAACTTGGATTTTGTCAAAAACTAAAAAATCCATAGTAAAACTATCAAAAATGGAAACAAAATAAATATAATCATTATTAACCAGTCTGTTACAATTTCTTTAAGATAATGTAGTCGAGCCAGACTTATATATGAATTAATGAAGTTGTTTGAGTCTCGCCATGCTCGCATAGTTGCGACTCAGAAATTTTTACACATTAAAAATAGCGATGTACGTGATGACTACGCTAGTTAAAGTCGGGTTCATTGACCTCTGAGTTTGACATTTGCTGAAGATTTTAATTCGTTGTCTCTGATAATGTATGTTGGAGGACATCGAAATAAATGGAATATTGTACATTAAATTAATTTCCTCACATATATGTGCGTGTGTGTGTTTGGATATATGTATATATATAGCTAGTATATGAATTCTGTGATTGTTAACATATATTTTATCTCTTAATTTTACCTTTTTTTGTAATTCTATAAACAGCGATTGTAGATCGTTCACATTTGGTATAAACTCAAAATTTTTTTCAATCTTATGATACTAGTGAATAATAGTTTTCCTTAAATTTTTTAATTCAAATTAATTATATTTGGTGTATATATTACCGTCAATATATAAGTTTATTAAAATAAATTATTAAGAAATAATTATTACAAATTGAAAAAATAATAAATAATATTTTCTTCCTGTTATAGAAAAATATAACGTACAAAGGAATTTCGGGAAATCATTTAATTCCTATCGAAGCTCTGGAAATGTATGATAGAATGAGAGTTGACAACGAATATGTTCAAAACTCGTCAGGTATTTTAACGTTTTTCAACATAGACTAGTTTAATATCTGTAATCTTCTGCGAGTTTTATTATTAATATGAAAGGATGATCTATTATTTTGAAAATATTTGGACTAGATACAAAATTTTCTCCTATCAAAATTCTTCATTGTAGTAAGGACTGCTTTACTTATTATAACTTAATATAAAAGCCATACTTCGGGGAAATATCTATTTGAATAAATGCCTACAAACGACAATTGCATGTCTACGCATGATAGAAATCGGAGGTACTGTTATCGAGTATGGCGCGGGTTTTAAAATTTCAAATATTGAAACAAACTATATTACACCGATGGAGACGTACGTTCGATTTTAAAAACAATTCAAACTACTAAATACATTAAGAATGCTTCCTTGTTGTAAAATATAAAGTAACATGAGTGAAAAGGTGTCAAAAATTATATTAATTTGTTTCATAATATTTAATGATAGCAACTATAATGCCATTAAACGATTGCATTAATTCAGACTATTGACATAATCGTATAAATTCTGATATTTTTTTCAATAGCAAGTATAAATTTCATATTTAATTATTAAAACAATGGAAAACATTTATATGTCGTTTAATCTATAAATCAAGAAAATCTCACATTTACTATAACTAAGTCTTAGTTTTAATTTGTTGATAGTTTATAATTGGAATTGATTTACATGCTAGCACTGGTAATGATTTCGAATTGTTTTAACTTTTCCCCCGTTGAATTAAATATTATTTATTGTTTCGCTAGCTTTAACGCTAGTTTAATTAATTTTAATTGTTTATATGTTTTTTTGTTTCATTTTTTAACATTTGTTCATTGTGAATTAATATAAAATACGTTTGTACATGTATATAGGATTTCGCAATGAGGGTGGGTCGATGTTACAGCGATGTTGTTTTTGTCTAATCTGTTGTTTATTGTTATGTTACAAATGCCGAATGATTAGGTCTGATGATGGCTACATGCCACACACTGGTCGCCACGAATGGATATCCTCCATAAACGATTTGAGGGCATGGTTATCTTTCGCAGAGGTGATGAGAATCATCGTGCAATTTGACCCTGCTGAATTCAATGTCACATCATACTTCTGCTTCATTGATTACAGTAAAGCATTAGACCACATCCGATGGCAACACCTATGGCAAATATTAAACGACCTCGGTGTCCCGCGTCATCTAATTGATCTTATTAAATCGTTATTAAAGTAGATAAACTGTCGGATGGATTCAAAGCAGAAAAATATGTACGACAGGGTTGCATACTAAGCACGATATTGTTCAGTATTTATAACGAGTGGATAATGAGAAGTATCCTACAAGAATGAGAAGATGGTTTAAAAATTGCGAGAAAAGCAATCAATAACCTGCGATACACGGTCGACACTGTAATAATCGCCTCATCGGAACAAAAACTGGTCAGCCTCCTTGAAAAATTGGAAAGCATGAGTAAAGAACATGGATTATACATAAACAGAAAAAGTACCAAGATAATGATTATAGATAGCAACAGTCAATCACAGAATCCACAAAGTATAGACGGCTTACAAGTGGTTGATAGGTTTGTATACTTAGGAACGTTGGTCACAAATGACGGAAGCTCAACACAGGAAGTCAAAACGGAGGATAAAGATAGCAAAAATGGCACTATGAAAATATGGAATGAGATAACAATGCACAAAAAAATGCGTCTCATGAACTCGCTGGTGTTCTCCGTATTCTTATATGCATCAAAATGCTGGACAATGAAAAAAAAAACGATACACAATGCATTAATGCGTTTTAAATGCACTGCTTGGGGCGAATGCTAAGGATACCATGGACTGCGAAAAAACCTAACTTGTCAATACTTCAAGAATCAGAGATTACAAACCGTAGTACAGAGATAGATAACAGCATACGCAGAACATACCATACGACAGAATGGATTGGAAAAAATGATTATGACGGGTATGGTAGAAGAGGGAGGCCACCAACAAGATATATAGACAGAATTCAAAGAATCGCTGGCACCGCATCAATACGAGAAATGATGAACTGAACGGCAGATCGAACTACATGGCGACCAAACGCGTTCGTTTATGAGGATTCATAGGGTCACAATGCTTGAAACGAACCACTGATGATGGATGATTATGATGAGGCTTTTTCTTATGGAATTTTTCGAAGTAGCAGTTCTATACCAATGTAATTCGACCAGTGTTCTCAAAGTCAACATTACGAATACTGTCCATACCACTCAGACTCGTGCCACTGTGAAATTCCTCAGTGGATATTTGAAGGACGTTGCGTTACATACGTAGGTCCTTTCAAATAAGCAAAACGCAGCTTGTTTTATTCCATTTCAAATTTGAACCGGCCGCCCTTATTGGAAAACCGTATATATACATAGATCATAAAAATTTCATAAACTATAGCCGTAATATTTTTATTTTTGTTTTCATTTAGGCATACAGCCTGGTCAAGGCGACGTGCGTCCGAAACGACAAGGTGCAATTAAATTGTTATCTCGCCTTATGGATGGTGAAGATAGAATTCAGTTGAGAAGATCATACGCGGCAGATGGTAATATTCATGTTTAAAAAATTTTAATTATTATAAATGACCCCGCGATATTTTATATATTCAGAAAATATTATTAATAACGTTCAACTCTTCGTGTCTAAAGTAATCAATTTATCTTTGAGAGACTATAAAAAATGAACACAGGAATTTAACTGGTTTGTTCTTTTATTTTTATTGTATAAGTTATTGTATTGCGGCGTATCTTTTCGATAATAATGAGGTAACTAAACAAATGAGTAATATTAACTGTATAAAATCAATAATTTTGTGATATTGTTCATTAAGTTAAATCGAATTTATATTTCTGGTTAAGTGATCATGTTAGATGATTTTATCCTCTGTGCGATTCTTTTATTTCTTCATTCAAATGTACACGTTTATTTCATTTGTAGGTGGGGGTGTAACTGCAACAAGGAACTCGTCTAAAAATTCGCCGAACGCTCCAAATATACTTCGATTAGGGCAAGCGTTAGCTATGAGTTATAATGATAGCGAGCAGGTTAGCTTAGAGGTAAAATTCTTATATATATTTCTGTTTTTTTTTTTTTGTTTTTTTTTTGTGGACATTTTATGTTTTTATGATTTGTAATTATCTTTTAAAGGATTTCTTAGAAAGCTGTCGCGATCCTGGTTTTTTCCCTGAATTGGATGACGTAGATATGACTGGTGACGAAAATGGTAATGATGATGATGAAAACGAAGACGATGATGACGATGATTATAATGAAGAAATGGTTAGTGTAACAAATAACTTTTTTTTTTTCGACGAACTTGTTATTTAAATCATTGTTGAGTAGTTTTAGAAGTTAATTTTTCTCACAATTCTATTATGTAAAATTATGTAAATGTACAAAATTTAAGTAGGAGTCAATAAGTCTGAATACGTTGAGCGGGTTTTGTTGATAATAATTTATTATTATTTTAATTATCAAATAATTAAATTTTTAAGTACTGTAGACGTTTAATCGATATAAATTTATTGGGGTTTCTAAAACGACACCGTGTGATATTATTCGCTAAGAATTTGGATTAAATAATATAATGTATAAATCCTACGCTTTAACTAAGAACTTTCGAAATACACGAATTAATGCGACGTTACTAAATTATATTTCTAACTATTACATTACCGTAAATTGAATGAATTACAGATTTCAAAATTCGACCATATTTAATTTAATTCGTTTAATTTTTTTTTTTTTTTAGAAATTTTAAATTATACACGGTATCATAGAGTTGTATTTTAGCAAAATTAAATTATTTACATCCGGGTGTGCGCGCGGTTTTTAATTTAATTTTGATTAACTCTACGATGTCATAAATAAAAATAAATGATTTTACCATTTTCATTTTTTAAGCAATTACACTATATATATATATATACATATATACATATATATATATATATATATATATATATATATATATATATATACATATATATATATATATATATATATATACATATAGGACGAAGATGATGATGCACCTGATGTAAGAATATTAGAACCCAATTCGTTTCGAAATCGACGTCACCGCAACGAAGACGAATTTGTACTTAAACGGCAATTTGTCGCTTTAATACCGGCTTTCGATCCTCGACCAGGACGTACTAATATCAATCAGACGACAGATTTCGATATACCGACTCCTCCAGAAGATCCGAATGATTACAACGTTATAACGGATGAAGAGTTATTTTCATTTTCCATTCCGAAATTGAAACTTACCTTAAGAAAGTACAATGACGCTAACGAGGTAACTATTCGGTTCTGTCAGTCTTCTGTGTAACTCAACTGTCTGACCATCGGTTATTACTTTTTACACGCGTATAACTGGTTTTTTACCTTTTCACCTAATACAGGATTCCTATATCGATGTTCCTTTGACCGATGCTTCGTGGTCTATTTTCCACGGTGTGCAAGATGCGGCTCATAGAAACGAGAATGAGAGTAAACAAGAAAAGTGTCGAAAAATTTGGGAGCCGTTATACACGTAAGTTTATTCTTCCGAGTATTTTAATTAACGTAGAGATATCAAAGCTTTATATACGTTAGTCGTATCTGAGATAATACACAATTTAGCTTAAATCATTGCTCAACAAAAGTTATTACGACATGTATATTATTATTATGTCGCGGTGACGTAGTTGCTGCAGTGCTCGATTGTCAACTTGACGGCCGCGTGTTCGAAACCGACACGCGACCTAGAAAGTTTTTCATCATTACTTAATTCCTGATTATCCCAGAGAAGGCAGTGGCACCCCACTGCGTATAACATCATATTCGCGAACATCTGCGTCTCATATAAATATTACTGAAAGAAAATTATTATATAATAACAACAAAATTCAAACACGATTTTAAAAAATACATTGCAAAATAAAAATGTTATTATATATCTCTGGAATAAATATTAAATAGAAAATAAAAATTGTAACAACTTCTAAAAATTCTTATAAGTTAAGTGATCGTCACAGAGCGTTAAACTTAGTGTATACCCATTAAGGTAAAACATATTTAAGGTATAGTACACACATGTCTGAAATTATATGTGGGACATTTAGTAAACATCTGAAACGTCGTCTGTTTTGTAATAATTAACGCTTCACAGTCTAAGTAATAACGAAGAAACGACAAATATATAAGTATTTATACCAAATACATATATTTTAATTTAAAAAAAAAATAAAAAAAAAAATACCATATCTAAGCTACTTTGTGATATACTTAATAATAGTAAAGCCTATATAGTAAGTTATGCGAACGATTTTATAATTATGTTCCCTCTTTAAAAAGAAGCATGTTATAAAGAATGCAAATAACATATTAATATCACATTTAATGTGGTCGTAATTAAATTAGCATTACGTTTATCGAATGCATTACAACGGTGACCAATGCCGAACAATTACTTTAAAAATTGATAATTGGAAATGAACAACGGACATGGTCGATCGTATTAAATAAATACTTTGGATTAATACCCGATAGATTTATAAATAACGATCGTATTAAATAAATACCTTGGATTAATACCCGATAGATTTCTAAATAACGTGTTAAATATTTAAACTAAAAATCATTAAAAAAATATAATACTAATATATGTCGCCTAGAAGCCCGACAGCTATAAGGAATATATATAGCAGTTCAAAAAGAATATTGTATTCAGCTATAGTTCGATGCTTCTGGCATATATTATAACAGTGTAATATCTCAACAAAAAATTTTTTACTTAATATCTCTATTCGAATGTACAGCAATATAAAAGTTATAATTAAAGTAATACCAATAGATCAAGGAAAAATACGATTGTTAAACAACCAAATACAAAAAGAGGTTATGTAATTATTAATTGGGAAGAGAATAAAGAGCATTATTGTAATGTGGTCAAAAAACATGTACATTGGGTATATAGCAGAGCACAGCAACGTAAAAAAAATGCCACGTAGAAAATAATGTCAAATATAAGGCACAGTATTAAAAATAAGAAAACATATTCGAACTAATCTATAACACAAGCGTTAACTAAACAGGATGATTGAAATTATTACTTTATAAGCCGATTTATATGATGAATGTAGACTGGTTGGAAATATAGAGTATATATTGCTCACGGTCGAATATGATAAAAAAAAGTACGGACTAATTACGTATTAATTAATGGACAGTTTTTATTAAACTCGTAAATGATAAAGGAAATAAATCAGTTCCAAATTGAACTATAAAAAATAATTACTTGATTATGAAATAAATAGGGATGATGTTAACATTCGTTTAATTTTTGATTGTTCAAATGTAATTATTTTTAATTGTATATATTATTATAGATAATTCTTTATTATTGTACCATTATGATTTTATACAATGAATACGATGTTATTATTGGCAAAATTATTGTATTTTTACTTATTATTTTAAAAATTTTATATATATATATATATATATATAGTTCTAATATTTTTGAAAACTAATTATGCCCGCTATTGACTTTTATTGTATATGTTTCAATTGGTATTCCACTGGTAGGTTGGCTTTCCCGATGGGTATAGCTTTTTAAAGAAAATAGTAAGCAGTCATTACGTCGTTCCATTTGTAACAAATTAATAAACGAAGAAAATCTGTTAGAAATATAGATAACGAAATTAGAATAAAAAATTAATCAATAAAAAGAAAAATACAGTTATGCAATTGGCGAGGATTGCAGAGTTTATAATAGATGGTTTTAATCATAATACACAGGATTACTTTTTTTTCTAGATATTAAGAAAGTCTTTGATACTCGGCTTGATATATAAATTAATTCACTAAAATTTTCTAATTATATCGTTAGACTTATTAACATTACTTTAAAAATTTGACATTTATGGTTAAAATAAATAATGGTAAGTCTGTGATAAGGTACATTTTAGCTGGAACTATACTCAGATATTTTCTCTTCACTTGTTTACTAATGATATGTCTAAGGATAAACATCGGCAGATAGCTCTGTATGCGGATGATACAGTTATCTGTTGTGCGTCGTATCGTATAGATACTATGTGAACAAGGTTAAATATGGCATTTGACAAATTAAATTATATCCTATCTCTAATAAGAAATGCCACGTCAATGCTGCCAATAAGTTAATTTATAAAAATATCTTAAGGTCGATAATGTACGCGAGTTCTGTATAATCTTACTCTAACGTATATCAAAATAAATTCTGTAGAATCATTTTTAAAGCTGCTCCGTTTTATGCGACAATAGGTCGAATGCAAAAATTACCATATGTACATCAAATAATACGTCAACAAACAAAGAAATTTTTGAGCGATTGTACTTACCCTATTATAAATTACATAGGAAAAAGTCTCCAATTAAAATATAAGAGATATAAGCATAAAAGAATTAAACATATTACGTTTCCGGCATTCCTGATATTTTAAAGTTTATTGTTTAAGTTATTTGTATTTATATAGTTATGTTTTACTTGATTACTATAAGGAACCTAAGTTATCTTATTTTATTTAATTTTGTTATATTTCCCTTAGTTATAATTGGGTGGCGGTTTTTCCCGCATTTTATTTTATTTTTTTTTTTTTTGTAATATCATTATTCATATTGCGATACACGAGAAGAATTTTATTTTATTTCGGCACGTGTAGATGATAATTGTTGTTCCTTATTTCAAATGTAAAATTACATTTTTTATTTTTACTAACACGATATACTAGTGTTTGATGAATAATCAGTTTAAAACATAAATTTGTTAAATTGCCTACTTCGTATCACTTTTTGCTTGATTATGTTTACTGTAAATTCGTTTTATTTTTAATCGTACATATAGAATTCTGTACGAAGAAACTTCACGTAATAATGACGAAACTCCAACAACGTCTAAATCTACACTGCAAAGTCTAGAAACAGTGTCAACTCAGAATACGGCAGCAACTTTACCATCTTCTAAGTCGAATTCATTTTGCACCGTAGAAGATATATTACAACTACTACGTCATCTGTTTGTTATTTATACTATTTCTGACGAATTGAGTAAGCATACATATTTTATAGATCAATATTTTAGAAATAACAGTATGTAACACATATATATGTGTGTGTGTGTATATATATATATATATATATATATATATATATATTGTTTTAGTGGAATCAGTGAAATAAGCAAAAATTAGACGTTCAAAAATTATCATATTATATTTCCAAGAACAGAGTACAACAAAAAACAATAAACGATTAGATTTTAATATTAAATAAAAATTATGCTTAAATTATTTTTTAAATAATGAACAATCGCAGTTAAATTTGTCAAAAATAAAACATATATAAAATAAACGATATAAGAATCGTGAAACGTTGAATATTTTGCACTATACGGTAGCCTGACCGAATTTATAAACTTTACTAAACTAATACGAAATTTATCACAATATAACTTGTATAAAAATGATAAATTTCGCGATAAACGATTCCACCGGTGGTTCAACTGAAAGATATTAATTTTTCAAATCTTAATTCATAGGCGAGCATACCGGGATGTTGTCTTCTGAAGATTTCAACAGTAAAAAAGTCACTAATAAATTATTGCAGCAAATTCAAGATCCGTTAGTATTAAGTTCAGGCGCATTGCCTACTTGGTGCGAAGAATTAACTCGTAGTTGCCCATTTTTATTCCCGTTTGAAACGCGACAATTATATTTTACGTGCACATCATTCGGACCGTCAAGGTAAATAATTTATTATTCGCGAAATGTATTCCTTACTATTAACGTAACGATTGCATTCTATCGCAGGGAAAAATATTACCTTTCCTCGAGGATATTTATTCGAATTCCTAAAAAAAAAAAAATGTATATTCGTGCTACCCTCTAAAAATAATGCAGGATACTTTTAACGAACCCGTCGTGAAGTGTATATTTATGTATTGCATCGACTAAGGAATTTTTTTTAATATCATAAAGAATAACTCTGATATTGTTTGAAAATATTAAACCAGTACTTTAATATTATTCATCCTATCGAGCAGTTCCCTTATTTGCAACGTGATGGAAATTCGGATTGTCTTTAAACATTTATTACAAGACGTATCGATTTTTAAATGCTTATCCGATCGAACGATTCCGTTTTGCACGATCAATGATTAAACTTTAATATGACCTGTAAAATGTATTTATTTATTTATTTATTTATATATACGGTTCCTATAACAACTTATGCCAATTACAATGCGAACACTGAGAAATAAATAATCGAATAAAAGTATACGCAACTTAATTAAACCGCAACAATTTTAAAAGAAAATAATGATATTAAATTATTAAAATAATGTGCAGGAAAAAAAAACATTTATACAACCGCATATAAAATACATGAACACGGTCACTCACAATACACATTGGAATTTACTCACAACAGGAAAAAACAATTGTCCACGCATCCGTACACATACACAGGCACTCGTTACACTGGAAAGAGCCTAATCCTACACATGAAATGCATATGTACACTAGTATACGATAATGAGAATTTCAAACGTATTTATGTACACGTATGGAAAAATATTGTAATAATTTCAAATCACGAACAATGCGAACGCCTTTTTTACAAAAATAACAAATACATATAGAGATAAAGTTTGACTAAACCGAGGAATCATATAAAAGTATCTGCTATGAAATATCCGAATACGGATGAGTTTTAAGTAACAATAGACACCAACGGTAAATTAAGCCGAAGATTAGTACGCGAACGTGTTTAAAAGAAATAGCGATTCATTCTAGTATTAATCCTGTAGGTGTACTACATAACTAATCCGCGCAATCAAATATTCATCATTAACGCGTTCATAGCATAAGTTACTTTAAAATTTTAACTTTGAAATTTTCCGCCTTTTATACAACGATACGTGAAGCATAACGTCACATAAGGGATCATAATCTATGCGGTCTGGATAATCGAAAAAATAAATATTTCAAAAACTTAGTCTGAATCCTATCCACATCTGCAGTATGATTATTATAAAATGTATCCCAAATTATCGAACAAAACTCTAACTGAGAAAATTTTTATATAGAGTATTTAATGTTTCTTAGATCACGGAATAATTAAGACGAACTCAAGAACTAAGCATGTCGAGTAATATGATTTATATGCACGGAGAGTCCTATCTAGGTATACTCCAAGGTCATAAAAACATGACCGACCCTATTCACAATATTATTATTATCAAAATTGCAATTAAATATAAGTTTATTTATATATTACGGTCAAAAGATAATGTGACACAGTAATATAATTGTTGGAAAGCCCATTACGCCTACTCCACATAGTCAGGTTATATGTCTCTTTGAAGAGCTAAGCAAACAGACAATGAGTGTATACTGGGCTATAAATTTTCAAGTAATCTGCGTACGATAGAAATTTAGAATTTAAGCGTAATAGAGGTCCGAGATTAGACACTTGAGGCATAACAAAAACTAAGATCAATATACTCACTAGACAAACCGTGATACTTAAGTAAGACAATATAACCGATCTTATCACAAAATCTCTATAAACACTATTTTAATGAAGAAATAAAAATCTTTCGCAGATCTATCATTTGGTTACAAACACAGCGTGACGTTAATAACGAACGTCAACGATTGCCAACATTATCGATGAGAAGAGACGACTATAACGAATTTCGAGTCGGTCGTTTAAAACATGAACGTATTAAAGTTCCTCGCAATAAAAATTTATTAGCATGGGCTAAGCAAGCGATGAAAGTTCATTGTAACCGAAAAAGTATACTCGAGGTAAATACAAAGATGAATTTTGTTTGATGGCGTTAATTTTTAAAAATAAACGAACTTCTAAATGTCGGGTAATTTTTACTTTTTATTAATTAAACTTCATCTTAATTTCTACACCGTCAAATTTTAACTTTAAAAATACTAATTATACTTTTATTTTTTCCTTTGATGGATTTTTATATCAAATTTGTGCTCGATTTTCATATCGAATTATATTATTAATTTTGACTAGTAGAATAATCATCTATACACACCCTGTTTATAGGTTGAATTCGTCGGTGAACAAGGAACTGGTTTGGGTCCGACTTTGGAATTCTACGCTTTAGTTTCAGCTGAATTACAACGACGTGATTTAGGTAATGATAAAATTTGTAATCGTTTCAATTAGTTATAGAAATTTAATTTAAAAAAAAAAAATTAAATCTTTTTCTGTTTTTAACGTTGATTTATAGCTAAATAAAAACTATGCCACTATAGAAAATGAACAACAAAAAAAAGCACTTAAAATCGCTAAAAAAAAAAAGATTTATTAAAAGAAAAATTACAAAGCTTTCCACCAAGTAAATATAAAAAATATACAACAAATTTATAAAAATATAAAATGTAAAAAATATTTAGATACACAATTTATCAAAGTGACGAAACAGTATTTTTAATTTAATCTGATAGTGAATGTAGTAAACAACACAACATTCAGCAATATAAAATTTATATATAAACAACAATGCGATATATTTTTTACATTTTATATTTTTATAAATTATATTTTTTATATTCACTCGATAATGGCTTAACATCAGAAAACTTTTGTAATTTTGCATAAAGGTGATTTTAACGCCTTTTTTGTTGTTCATTTTATTTATTTTTTTAAAAATCATTACATTCCAAACTTTTCAAGCTATAATGATGCATAACATTTTTATAGTAAAGTACACTTCATGTAAGTTAATCTTAATCGATATGAAGCTATTAAAAATGTGTTAAATAAATAATATGTTAACACATTGAGTAAGTACGATCTGTACCTTATTTCACATAGTTGTTAGTTTCAGTTTAATATGTAAGACCAATAACGGTATAATTTTCTAATCGGACACATAAAATAGTTTCTGTTCTCACCTTATTTCTAAAAATATAACTCCAAATATTTTATTGTCTCTTGTGCAACTAATTATCATACATATTAAAACTTATATTAATTTCAAGTTATCGTATCAAATGCTTGGCAGCTAATTAATTATGAGAAAAAGTTTCGTTGAGCCAGGAATTTGCTGAAAATTATGTTAAATAATTACGTTGAAATTATAATTTTTTAGCGTATTTGATGTTATTTATGTTTCATTTTATCATATACCTTCAGCTATTTACCAGAATACGGCTTAGTTAATATTTTTACTGTTATTGTTTCGAATAAAATATAAAAACGGAACTCGTAAATATAAATATTTTTTGTATATTTTAATAGGTAATAAAAAATAACATTTTAAATTAGATCGATAAAAAAGATGAGGATGATAATGACAAACCCCCTCGTATTGACTTCGTCCGCTTGATCGTGGTCGTCGAATTGACGAACATCGGTTAGGTGACGTCCACCACTAATTTTTGGAGTTGATCAGAGTTATTATATAAATATGATGAAAAAAAGGGGATGATCTTTAGCGTGATAATAGAACGATTACTTCGTTTATCTCTCTTGGGATCCGGGTAGCCACTAATAACACTAACCAATTTATTTTACTAATATACTAGTGTTTATTATTCGTTAATATAACACTATGCGTTATATAAATTTGATTTAAGAATCAGTATTTTTGCTAAATAAATGTGATATTTTAAATCATCTTTTTTCTTACTGTTTTCCGGTATATTTTATAGCTATGTGGATATGCGATGATGTTGAAGTTGATGAAAACATCTCGACGGAATCGGTGGATTTAGGAGAAGGAATAAAACCGCCGGGATATTACGTGAGACGTTCTCAAGGTCTGTTTCCAGCTCCGCTACCCCAAGATTCTGCCGTTTGTGATAGAGCTGTAAAGAATTTTTGGTTTTTGGGAATATTATTAGCAAAAGTACTGCAAGACAATCGCTTAGTCGATATGCCGCTGTCTCAGTCATTTTTGAAGTTACTGTGTCAAGGAGATGTGCACGCTAATTTGAATAAAAGGTTGGACTAATTTAATGTTATTGGTTTTTCCTAAATATTATTAAGATACTCTAAACTGAATTAACGTCCGTGATATGTAAAAGAGGAAAATTAATAATTTTAAACTAAAAAAAAAAAAACTGCATGCTCGTGCGCGTGACTTCCATTTATACGATTAATCGACGTAAAGTCAACAAACGATAAAATTAAACATAATGATATGTATGCTACGATTTGATGTTTTAAATTTAATTCCTTGAATATTTTATTTTTGAATTGCAGAATCGGTACTCATTTTCGTTGTACGTCTAAATTAGATGAAAAGCTGACCGAATACGATACCGTCAAAAAAAGTAATACCTCGAAAGCATGGTAAGAAGATTAATGCGCATTTATTAATTACACACAGTTATCTTGATTTTGGTTATCATTCTAGGTCGTGTTAACGTAATATTAGAATTTATCAAATTTATTTAATTCCGTAATATATACTTCGTCCGTATTTGTAGTGTACTTTATTCTAATATATTTTTTTTTTTTTTTAATATTTCGGATTAACCGAAAATTATAAAATTCTATTAACACGCGGTTATTTTAATCGGTAACCAAAATTTTAGTAAATATGTATATAGGTGTGGAACAGATAAAATTTTATGAAAGAATGTTCTTCGCGGTAAATTTCATATTTCATCACAAATTACGGTTAGAATTATACGCGATTAAAGAACAAAATTTGAAACGGTTATCAATTACCTATTTGGGTATATTCTTTCTAAAATTTATTCGGCATTTTTAAAATAATAGACGGAGAGTAAAGTTTGAAATGAAAGAATACTATTTCAAAGAACCTATTTAATTCGATCTCCAAAGCGAAGACTATAATTTATTACGATAACGCGTCTAAATTTTAGAGCATATAAAAATCGACTGTAACCATGGAAATAAAGGGCGACCCAGAGAAGACGGACGGTTTTGTATTTTGAATAGCGCATAACACTGCTACAACGTTCAGTATTGTACACACGAGAGATTAGTTTTTGTTCAGTTTCAGTTATCACGGTATCCTATAACGAGAAGGAGCTCGCGTTTTGCGTGAAACGTTATTTTCATTGTGAATCGATCACTTATTAAGAGAAAGTTAGGCGACTTTTTTTTTTTTTTTTAGTGATACCAAGAGTGGCGTTTACAAAACACGTACACGAGATCTGGAAGACCTGAAATTTCGAAGATTCAACGACCTATGCTCGAATAAGTGTTCGAAAATGTAAACACACTGATTGAATAGATGCCATGATAACAGAAATTGTACAAAAATGAATCTCTAATGTGTACACTAAACGTGGAACACGACCGCTTTTAGCAGTGTTATTATATCAATTGCGCTATTCAAAACAACAACAAAAGCGTCCGTCTTCTCTGGGTCACCGTATGGAAGTATTGCGCTAACATTGTACATACTCGTTTCATTTTTTGTAAAAACATATTTTTTTTTTTTTAATATTTCGTATTTACACGAACGAGTGTAGGTTGTTATACTTTCTGGGCGCAATTTAATTACGTTTTGGTTTCCAGGTTTGCCGATATCTTAAATAATAAGGACCTCGAAGATATCGATGCAATACGTCACAAATTTTTAGAAGATTTACAGAATTTAGTAAACCTTAAAATGGATATCATGAACAATAAGAAATTATCGGCCAAAGAGAAAGAACGTATGCTGAATAATTTATCGCTTGACAATTCTATACTCGGTCAAAACGTTAATTTACAAGAGTTGGAAATTACGTTTACGTTCGCGCCTTCGTCAAGAATTTTCGGATTTGACGAGACGCCATTAATAGAAAACGGATCTAATATTAACGTACGTGTTTGGTTTTTCTTTTTCGTGTTTTTTATTGACTTATCGTCGAACGAAGTCGTAATGCATTTTTGTCGTTATCTGAGAAAGAAATCGAGGATCTATTCGAGGAATGCGGTTAATTTGTGTTTTTGATTAATTATGTAAACGTTTATTTAGATAATAATCCGATTATATATCCGCTATTACAGGTAACTATAAACAACATGGAAGAGTATATAAAACAAACTTATAAATTCTATTTCGAAACCGGTATAAAGCGTCAAATGAACGCGCTGAAAGACGGTTTTAATAAAGTTTTTCCGTTTCATAAATTAAGCACATTCAGCCCGAGTGAATTACGCTTAATGTTGTGCGGCGATCAAAATCCTCAGTGGACCAAAGAAGACCTGTTAAACTATACGGAACCGAAACTAGGCTACACTAAAGACAGGTACAACTTGGTCTAATATATTAACGGATTTTCGTTTTTGTTCCGTTATAGAAATAATGTTTGAATTTTGTAAAGAATAATTTTTTAATTTTTTCGTTAATTGATACGCAAAATAACAAATTTATCCATTGTATTTTACAAAAAAAAAAAAAAAAAAAAAAATTTAAAATCTTTATTCAACGCATGATAGTACGATTAGTTTATATTTAATTAATACTAGCTGACCCAGCGAACTTTGTTTCGCCTTAGAGGCCATAAACTTGGATTTTATTAGATTCAATTTTTTATTAGGAAATACAAAAAGAATAAAATTAAGTATTTTAATGATTCGGAATCAATAATGTCAATTTCACTTTCCCACTAAGGCAACACAATCCGAACGTTTCTCCGGAAAACTTCAACGCGCCACAATAGTCGCAAACAACGTCAATTGGCCCAAAGTAAACGCTAGGATGAAAACTGTAATCATTGCTGCAATCGTATCGAAACGCTGCTCGATTCAAATCAGCACTTGATAAATCTCTTCTTGTGCGTCGAAAATTATCTCTTGTTGATCACTGTAGTTCGCTCGACGATTTTTAAGGGCTGCCTCACTTTGCTCTTGTGATTGAGAAGCACGAAGTCGAGCCATAATAACGCGACGCTCTTCACGGGCAATTTCTTGTTCTTCTTCAGTCCTTTCATTCGCAATGTTTCGTATCTTTCTTGCATTACAGCTTTGTCGGGAAAGATTCGATCGTCTTGGTCGCGACGTTGTAAATGTGGGTGTTGATTGCATATCGTTCCACCTGGTAAAGAATCTAATTTAATTAACTATACTTGCCAAATGAATCTCAAAACCCTTTGATTATTTTATTTATTTATAAAAAGATGCTTGCCTGTGTGCGCGTTTGAATTTTGTTATTCCGTGTCAGATGATGTCACGTCACATGGGAACGCGGTCGAACGGGATAAAAATTATCCTATGTCCGTCTCCTGGTTCTAAGCTACTTCCCCACCAATTTTCAGCCAAATCGTTACAGCCGTTCTTGAGTTATAAATAGTGTAACTAACACAACTTTCTTTTATATATATAATTTAGGTTTCACAGAGTAATCTTCTGAAAATGGTAGGTTCCTCCTTAAGAAAAATTCAAATTCTACTCTGTAAATTACAATCACTATTCCTTGGAAGATGTGTTATCGGTTTAAGTTTATTTGCCGTTACTGTCTTTGTGAGTGTTAGTAAATAGTCTGTAGAAGAGTAAAAAAGGTTATATAGTTAGAAGGAAAAAGTATAGTATGGAAATTATACATTGAAAAAATGTCTGTGATTTAATTTGTATAGCTAAATTATTAATAAAATATTTACGATAATGGGCTTGTTTGTTGGTAAATTGTGATACACGCGTCGAAGAATGGCATTGAAATCATCGAATACTATGATGGCTATTTCATATTTTCCGGTAAATAATAGTTACATATTGAGATGGATCTAATCGCTATAATTATTTATAATTAGCTGTTTATTTTTACCAAATTCATAGAGATCGAAGAGTGAGTGAAGATTGTTAAACCCCTCGTAAACCAGTTCTGCTTTTTCTTTGTGGATTATCTAAAGGTTTAGATGGTGTTTCTTGCGAGCACCTGATTGCAAGGTAATGCGATGATCTGAAAATGTTTTAATGTCATGGTACCCACACAGCAACTAAAAAACAATTATAGCGAAGGTTTATAATTATGAAATAGTACTGAATAATTTGAAAATTATAAAGAACAAAAAAAAAAGTACATGTATTTCACAAGTCTCGCAAACATTATTTACACATTATTCACATAATCCTACTTCAAATAAATACACGCATATTTCTCAATAGATGTACATCAGGACACAACACATTCCAAGCATCCACCATAAATGCAAATCTTGAACGATCGAAAAATGTAATATTAAAAAAAAAAAAAATAGAATTACGAAGTGCAGAACACCTCAATATTTTAAACAAAACTCTTGTCCTCTTCTTTGAATATGTTCGGGAAGTAACTTAATTTACCATATAATTCCCTCATGACCATCTACTCCAACCTACCAGTCCCCTGCTTTTTGCCGGGTTTGTTTACTCCCAGACCCCTCTTTTATATTTCACTATACTGTATAGTTTGTTAACCTGCGAAGAGCTATGTTACCTAAGTTTATTCAGTACATGTGAGTGGCTAATTGTGTCAAATGCTTTACTAAAATCAGTGTAACTGCTATGAACTTGAAACATGTCATATCTGGAAATGTGATCAATGTGTGTAACTAGATTTTGCCGCACCCTTTAGAATTTTTTTTTTTTTTTTTCATTAATTGTAAGTCTAATAACCAAAATTACCCATTGTGTGCACTGTTAAAAAATCCAAAAAGAAAGAAAAAACGACTTAAAGACTAAAGAGCCGTGAGGATATCATTGTTATTCAGAGTCGAGAAGTAGGCAACCGAGTAGGTAAATATTTAATTGTAAAATTTTCTTGATAAAGGTATCTCTGGTATACAAATCACAAGCAAAAATCACATGATTAGCGTCGGCTATATTTCCCGCATGCTCAGGGCAGTATACACATGGAGTGAGATTGATAGAGTACAAATGGCTGGAAGGAAATTGTTGGAACGAAGTCTGATCAGGATTAAAAAGAAAAGTCGAGCTGGAAGATTTTTAGGAGGCGTAAGGTCGTGAATGTATGTGGAAGGGAGGTAAGGTTGGATGGATCTATAAAAGTTAAACCGTCTTTTACAAAACATAGACTTCCATCGATGAAGAAGGTCTGCTCGAGCGGATGCTACTAAACAGGAGGGAATCCTCGGAATGAGAATGCCCTCCAATGCGTTTTGCAGCCCGATCACATACTTTATTACCCTGAATTGGGCGGGAACCCAAACGAAAGATACCAGGGTATGGTTATTGTGTAAGTAAACTAAATTGTCTACTATAGATAATAGAATGTAGTCCCTATGGTAGGGTAACCTAGGTTTCTTCAGGGCTTTAAGAACACTAAGAGAGTCACTTGCTATTAATAGAATTAGATTACATTATATTATATATTAAATATCATTATGAGTTATATGAGAATTTTATCTGTTAGTCAATTCTTCGTTGTCACACAATCTGCCCTATCTTATCTTTACATAGTTTGCTTATTTGAATTTGATGATGTTATTGTTGAGGCGTTTTATAAGACGAATGATCGTGCGAATTTAAATATATTGAACGAGTTTTTAAAAGTTAAAACAAATAAATCATACTCCCCGATTGGATATTCGGATTTAGAAACTGTTATTTTTATTTACGCGCAAAAATCGTAGTAAGGACTCTGAAGTTTTGTGTCGAAATAGGCGCGCCTGGAAAATGTATTGCGATGATTACTTTAAAATAAAAATTAATTTTACAGTACGATTATAATCGTTTCTAATTTTTCCCAAATATTATTACGGAAAGGTTTTATTAATTGCGACACATTTTTATTGCGCGTTCTATTTACAGTCCCGGATTTTTGAGATTCGTAAACGTGCTGGTAAATATGTCACCGTCAGAACGAAAATCTTTTCTTCAATTTACTACCGGTTGCTCCTCGTTACCGCCCGGTGGTTTGGCTAATTTGTATCCTCGACTAACGGTAGTCCGTAAAGTGGATGCTGGCGAAGGAAGTTATCCGTCTGTGAATACGTGCGTTCATTATCTAAAACTACCGGATTACGATAGAGAGGATGTACTTCGAGAGCGCTTATTGACCGCTACTATGGAAAAAGGATTCCATTTAAATTAGTAATAACAAAGAACTACCGCTCGTATTTTTGAATAAATAAAAATTTAACGGCGACGAAAATTGAAAATACGTAAAATATTTTATATTATCTCGGTTATTACAAGCTCTCCGATTATGATAATGTTTGTTTGAAAAGTGTACCGTTTTCGACGTACGAATTTCTCTCGTTTTAAAATTATTAAATGTTCGATGTGTAAAATTTTTCTCGTAAACTATTATTTATTTATTTAAATCGTGTATATTTTAATTTATCATAAATGCTTACAATATGTATTTGATATTTAGATTTATAATTCTTTAACGCGATTAATTTTTAAAATTATATAAATTATTCGTGTTCCAGTCATTACACTTTCGTCCTATATGCGCGGCCAATCCCATATTCGCTGCTTTCCGTACATCTGCTTATTGTATCAGAAAGTGGTAGTATTTTTTTCATTATTAATTATACGTCCACTTTACAATGGGTATGATAATATAAAAATAAATATACTTTATAAATCTCGTTTATTTATTTCTAATAATACGAATAACGTTCCTCGATAATTATATAATGTTTTAAAAAATATACAATTTTATTGTATTTCGGTTTTGTCGAAACTTCTAAACCGGTTGTTTTTTTTTGTTTTGTTTTTTTTTTGTTTGTTTGTTAATATTCTTACTTTAAGTATGATCTTTCATTCTTAAAATAATTGTCAAAAAATGTTGAAATGGTATACTAGCTTGTCACATTTGAAATATTTGTAACGTGGTTTTCTTTGTGTTGGTTCTTGTCTTTCAATGAGCCTGCTAAGCAATGTCGTAGTAGGATTACCCACATAAAGCAAACAGATTCATAATGCTGGTCAATAATGACACTATTACACTTTCAAGGCTGGTGAAAGAATGATTTAGGCTTGACTGAAATACTCAAGTAAAGTTACATATTCATTCCACCAGCTTATAGGAAAATCATCTGATTATTTTAACACGATATTGTTATCCCGTGCTATTTTATTAGCACAATCGGTACTGTGTTGGGTCTATCCCACTCGGTGTTAAATAAGCTACTGAGCACAATGATATGACTAAAAAAGCGTCTCATGCGAAACAAGACAAATACAAAATACGAACTACAGAGTACGTTCGAGATCTTAAACAAGCCGTATAATAGAGAAAATATTAAAATTTCTGGCTTATAGAAAACACTAGAAAGATTCGGGACATTTAAAGACAGATATGAATATAGTATACAGTCCTGGATTAATACCTTGGTAATTTTTCATCAATAAAGGTATGACTAAATACATTAAGTAATATGAAAACGTTAATGACAGAATAATCAAATTGGCACTTAATTGTAAGTCATGTAATTTACACATATATACGCCAACATTCGACCCTGACATTTGAAGAAAAAAAATAAACCAAGAAATAATGATCATAATGTGATATTTTGATGCAACAATGGAATCTACCAGTAGTGGTAGCAACAAGAGAAGTGGTATATCTGCGCTAAATGATATAAATGCAAAGGGGAGAACTATTATTACAGCTTGCTATAAGGTGAAAATATCCAAATAGAGACTTTCAAAAAATCTAATACAAATTTGAGTACTCAAGTCCGTCATTTCCGTCGTTTTTTTTTTTTATAAATATTTTTGCATATATTTTTTCTAGCCTGCTTGGCTATTAATAGATGATTTCAATTGGAGATAATTGCTTGAATACATTCAGCTATCCAATAAGCAGAATTATGGTTTCATGTTGAATCAAATAGTTTGTCTTCTTTAGTCTGATGCTGGACTAATCAGTTCAAATATTTTTGTCCTCTTTGGTCTCCTAATCTCCAATTAATTTTCCTCGAGATTTAATGCAGTGTTATTAGTATGACTGTACAACGTATCAATATGTCTTTACTATTTCTATAATGACGTCTTCTACATATCAAGTTTTTGTATCTTGGTGAAGGGTATCATTGCTCACGAACCAAGTTGCGTTTGTCATTGTTCTCAGAATTTTGTTTTGAAATCTCTGTATTATGCGGATATTGCTTTTAGCACTACAGCCCCATAGTTGGCATCCATATATCTAAACGGGTGCGAGATTTATTTTCAAGCGATAGCTTTGACTGCTTGCCTATTAACCAGTAAACTTTCTTTAACTTAAGTTTAGTTCCGCTTGTGTGCTTATGTTTGCGCCATGTTAATCTAAGTGTAGATCTAAATACCTTACCACCTTAGTAGGGACTTTTTTGTTATATATACATACAGGTGTAATGAATTTATTTGTGAAAGTAACATGAGTACACTCAGTTTGTGCCAGGCTTTCACTGTGCATGGTTGTCTGTTCGTGCATTCAGGATCCAGGGCTGAGGTAAGTGTTTCTCTCCTTCCTCCTCCAGTCTTGTACATGCTAGCCGCGCATTTTTCGGGTGTGTACTTTTTTACAAATTGAATTTTCAACTTTTTCACTTTTTACTATCATATTATTAAGATAGTGTTTGTGGTTATTTTACTTCTAACCTGGTGTAATTTGGATGTTCAGATCATAAGTTATTGATTTTTAAACTTTTTCTGATTTTTAAGTAGTTATAAGTTGCAGGTTCCAGGTTTTCTTTTTTTTTTTTTTACCATGGCCGACCTAGAAAAACTAGATCGGCTATTTAAAAATGTTATTGATTTAACTGTTAATATTAAATGTCAGTTTAATGAAAAAAGTGTCACTAAGACACAGAAGAATGCTGTGATAACTGCTGCTGATGATATTGGCAGGAAAATAGCTGAAGCTTCCTTGGTCTTAAAAAAATTAGAATCTAAAAGCAAAATCTACTGATGTTAAGTCGACTGTTAGTGCTGTTTTGCACTCACAGAGGTACCTTCAGATGGACTTTCTTACAGAGCAGCAGTTACTGGGCAAAAATCAGTGCCAAAAAATAAAATCATAGTTAAAACTGAAGATGCAGATAAATTTTTCAGCCAACTAAAACAAAGCATGTCATAAGGAAAAGGTGAGTGTTACCTTTTATAAAAAGATAAATAGCAAAACTGCTATTATTAATACTTCATCTAAAGCAGACTCTACTAAACTGAGTAATTTAATTAAAGAAAGGATTCAGGATTGCACTGTCCATGAAGAAAGGCGCATTAATCCCACAATACTTATCTTCCAAGCCAATAATATTAGTGAAGAAGATGTAAAGCAGCATTTTAAAGATCTTTCTGGATCTGATCTGATTACTGTCAATAAAATTACAAATACTCGTGGATCACGGATATATGTTCAACTTTTGCCACAGCAGTTTAAACTTCTCTCATCTAATGGTAGGATTAGGATTCTGTGGGAATCATTACTGTTTGTTGAGGCGATTAACTCTTGACTATGTTAGAAGTGTGGCAAATATGGCCACCCTGAGAAATTTTGTCATGGACCAAAGATTATATAGCATTCCACAAGTCCTGTACAGATAACCATATTTTTTCAGCTTGTGTTTTTGATAAAATCAAAAGCTCATGCCCATGGCATGAAGTTGCTCATAAATTATCAGATAAGGAAGCACTTGCTTCAGCATTTGCTGCAGTTGACCATGCTGCTCCTTCTAAAGAATGTCTGAGTCTGCTGAGGGCATGGGAGGATCTCAGGGCCCGCATAGACTATGGGGACCCTTAGGTGTAAATATTTAAATGTTGATAATTCATACTCATGCCAATCCCTATTCTTGAGAGATTTTTACACTTCTAATTACGATTTGTGTATTATAGCTGAGCCCTACCTTCGAGGTGGGATTCTATCTGTTCATAGTAATTTTTATGCTTATATTAATAATCGTATTGCTGTTATTATCAATAAGACTATTGCTCATAGATTAGTATTTTCCAAATTCAATTTGATTGCTATTCAGATTGGTAAAATTATTATTTTAGCTACTTACATTTCCGCTAATAAGGATAAGTGTAGAGCACTGAGTTCAATCGATTCTGCATTAAAGAGTTTTCCTAATTTCAGTATTATAATTGTGGGTGATTTTAATATTAGGTTATCTTCTATGGAACCTTCTGTGAGGGATTCAAGGGACTCCTTCCAGTTACTTGATATCGTTGGTAGTAATGATCTTATCATTTCGAATAATAGATTACCCACTTTTATTAATTATAATGGTAGTAGTATAATCGACTACTTACTAATATCTTCAGGTATTGCTAGTGAAGTATTATTGGTGATGAAACCTTTTGCTCTTGCATTTCACAAAATTTTTTATTTTTCTATTGCTACTAATGTAGCTCGTTACCCCCCCTAAGCAGTGCCTGAGGATAGATACAGAGATATTTGTTTCTAAAATTAAATCTAATTTGGTAGATATATTCATTAATAATGTACTACAGTATAGTTATGGTGTAGAATTAGATAAGTTGATCAATAAATTTAACAGATATCTTTCAGATCTAATTAAACAAAGTCAATTTCCTATATTAATTCCTCAAATGGACTGGTGGAATAGGGAATTAGAATTTCTGCATAATAAAATTAATATTGTTCGCAAAAAGAAATGGAGGTGTAAAGACCCTTTCCGTTTATTTATTTTGCAAAACACATGAAAAGAACTTAATAGGCTTTATAAACTTGAAGTTGCTAGAGCTAGGTTACAACAGTGGAAATATCTTGTATCTCAAAGCTCAGCATGGGTAGACCATACAAGATGGTTTTTAAGAATCCGGTTAGTTTACCCATGCCCGATCTTTTGGTATCTCATTCATATTTAAAAACTAATCAGGATAAGGTTTATGCTCTATTAGATTATTTCTTCCCGCGGAAAGCTGATCTTCCCCTTACACCAGTATCTACTAAGGGTGCTTCAGCTCCTGTTATTGATAATTTGCTTATTGTTAAATTAGTTAAGAATTTGACTAATAGGAAATCACCTGGGGAAGATAGAATTACTAATAAGGTAATTAAGCGTCTTAATTTACTTTTTCCAAATCTACTGATCACTATGTTCAATAAGTGCTTATTGTTGAATATGTTTCCAAAATGCTGGAAATCAGCTACCATAAAACTACTACAAAAACCTAATAAAGATTTGTCTGAACTATCAGCTTATCGTCCTATCTCCCTACTAAATGGCATTGGGAAGGTATTTGAAAAAGTTATTAATATACTTTTGATTGAGGAAATTGAAAAAAAAATATCTTGCATAGTAATCAATATGGTTTTAGATCTGGTTGCTCTTCTGAGCATGCAGTTTTCCATTTGGTTACTTTGATTAAAGATGGACTTAAAGATAATTATCCTGTGGTAGTTGTCTCCTATGATATCAAGGGTGCTTTTGATAATTGTAGGTGGTCTGCCATTATAGAAGTATTAAAAAGTAGTAAAATTAATCCATACATTCTCAATACAGTTATTGATTATTTCTATCAGAGGACTGCTTCTCTTACCATTGGAGCTTCTACAGTCCACAAAAATCCTATGTGTGGTGTTCTCCAGGGCTCTGTGTTGGGTCCCACTCTTTGGAACGTATTGTACTCTGTAGTTCATCATAAAATTGATGCTTTTTCTGCCGCTTGCAGTATGGATTGTCATCTTATTTCTTATGCGGACGATCTTTGTCTTATTTTTAAATCTACAAAGATTCAGTGTCTTATGTTTACCCTATGTATCCAAATACTTAGAATCTGTAATATCAGATCTAGGTTTAACTTTCTCTCCAAAAAAGTGTAAATTCTCTGTCTTTGGTAATCCTTCTTTGGTTGTACAGGTGAAAACTCTAGAATTATTATCTTCTTCCACAATTGAGCATACTAAGGAATTAAAATATCTGGGTATTGTTATTGACGAAAAATTAACCTTCCTGCCGCATGTTAAAGATATTTCAGCTAAATGTACTATTATTTACAATAAACTACTTCGGATTCAAAATAACTGTTGGGGACTTGCTTTTAAGGAAAGGTTAATCCTATATAAAGGCATTGTGCAGTCCATCTATGGTTATGGGGCTGCAATTTATGTTAATAGGAAGGTGTTGAATTATGTTAATAAACATCAGCGTAAATTCCTGCTTCGCATCTCTTCTTTGTATCGTACAACACCAACTTCAGCTGCCTTCTGTGGTGTCTTTCCCCTGGATCTTTATCTTATTGGGAGGGCCGCTGCTGGGGCCTTTAGGCTTCTCAAGGGTAATAATCCTCACATTCAACAATTCCTGTTCCTGGATTCTCTACTGTGCCCTCAGCAGCTGCTTTATAAGCAATATAAAAAACATCTATATGATGCTTATTAAGGAATGGCAGCAAAGGTGGGAACTTACCGGCAAGAAAACTTATGAGTTCCTGCCAGATGTCTCATTGAGACTGAAAATAAAAAATTTTAATATCAATTTTTATAATGTGCAATTATTAACTGGGCACGGGGTAAGCTTGGATCATATTTATATAGGTTTAAGCTTGCCAACGTTCCATCATGTTCTCTATGTTCATCAGTTGATGATGATATTAGACATACATTGTTTCAGTGTCCTGCCTTTGCTGCTATTCGTGCTAAGTTTGGGATCCAGGAATCAAAATGCTTTCCACTTTATAAGTTTCATGAAACTTTTTTAGAGTATTCAGAAGAAATTATGCGATTAAAATTTAAATTATGTCAAGTTTAAGAAATATCTTGTTCATTGTTTTCATTTCAACTTAATTCAAACGTTATCCCAATATCAATAATATTGAGTCTAGCATGGTCAGCTGCTTTACTTATTATTTCTTAAGTCTTTTACTAGGTATTGTTTTTGTATATAATGCTCTTACTGGTTAATGATTACATGTATATTCATTTATTAAGATGATACTTTCTTTTCTTTAATAACAGTTATTCCTCTATGTAAGTTTGTAAGTCACAAGCGTATACAGTAATTTATTATTTATACTATGATATAAGTTTATATCAAGATTTATTATAATTTAATTCAATATTTTATAAATCACAAACTCGTTATATGCTTTCTTGGTGGAATAAGGGACTATGTATTTTTCATCCCTTTTCAATCACATATTATGTTATTATAATGTGGAGGTCTTTGCATTTGTTCATGGACCTCTATATTTACATGTATATTTTTCTCTTTTTTCAACAGGGGAGGGGGTTTTTTAGTGGGTAAAAATCCCACACGCTGATTTCTTTGGAATCCAACAGCACTTGCTGAGTGCATGTGCTGCTCTCAAAAAAATATATGGAACTTATAAATATATCAGTGTCTTTTGAAGATTTTTCCCCCCTCCCGCTTCAAAAAAAACAACAAAAAAAAAACATGAGTACACTTTGTTTAATTAATTTTAATCCTCCATTTTTGGCACCAGCTTTTAACCTGGTCTACTGCCGTTTGCAAGGTGCGATTTGCAATATGAGCACAGTATGGCTGTAGCGTCTGCAAAAGTTACCACAAAACACTTATCTGTTATTGGCAAGTCAGCTGTGTAAATAAGGTACAAAAACGCCCCTAATACACTTCCCTGAGGAACGCCAGCACTGATATCTTAATTTGCATCTCCATATTTCACCTAGAAATGTCTTTCGTTTAAATAGCACGCGAAAAGTTTGTAGTAATGATAAGGAAAATTAATTTTAATGGTGATCAACTTGGTCACAGTCTTAAGCACCTAATATGTCTTCCATCTATGAGTTAGTGGATGGTCTATTTATCTATTGCCAGCAATTTTGTCTTCTATAATCAGGGCAAGAAAAATGTACCCGACACTACCCCCACAACATAATGCATTCTTGCGATACACTACAAAAACATTACGATACCTCCATATTTAGAATTCAACATTAGTAATTTAAATCCATGTTTATCATTTTGTAAACTAATTAATCATTTTGTATCAACTAAAATATATCACTAACACCACTCGTTGAAGATTACAGAATTAATAAGGCATGTTTAATGATTAATCAACTAAACACATTAACGTTTGAAAAACTAGAGTCAAAGAAAATATTTAATTGTAAAATTGGTAAATATTTTATGGTTAAATTATCTCTATAAATGGTGATGTCTATTATTTATATAGAGGTTCATATATGAAAACTAATAATGTCAGGGTGAAATGATTAAAATAAATATTCTCTAAGTACATAATTATTCATATAAATACCTAAGACGAGGAATATAGAAAAATACTATCCCTAATAATGTAACACAATTGGATGAAATATGTTAAAAATTTAAATAATTTTAAAATAAAAAAAAAAAAATTAAAATCACTAAAAAAAATTTCCTTATGAAAAATCTCAGTCTTTCGACTGTTAGAACATTATCACATGAATATTTAAAAAAAAAAATATTAATTTAAGATTACAATTTTTCTATTATTCATTTTGCAGTTTTTTGTGAATTGTAATGAAACATTAATTTTTCAGCTAGCGTCGTTTAATCTTTTAAATCTAATTCGTAATGAATTTATAAATATGGCTTTGTACCAATCAATTCCTGAACTCTATATAATGTGCCTGTGACAAATAAAAACAATGTATACAAAATTTTTAATGTATGGGATAGTTTTCATTTTGTTAATTAATTTATTTATTCCCATGACGCTACAAATACTACCTCTATTGTCTATTTAAACGATAAATTGTGAAATCTTTATACAATATGAAAGTTACTCTGTTGAAAAGCGTGAAAATTAAACTGATCTTAGCTTCATCAAGTTTAAAAATTTGAAACCCATGTATAAATGTAACCAAATGACTCTTACTTCAATAATGACTTGCTGTTTCCCAGTAGCGCCTGTAAATGCTTACATGGCAAAATTATTTGTGTGCTATTTAGTAATGTATATGAGCGTTTTGAATTATTTACAAATTGATCTTTACATCATTGTTGTTATATTTTTACAATATTTCTGGAGTTTCTTCAGTTACTATTCTTTCTTTCGTTTCTAGTGTAACACATATACTTTATAGTTGTAAGATATTAATTTGTTTATTATGATAATTGCCATAATTAGATTACAACAAACGTGTAATTCTATCAGACTGAACTGCTGTGTATTTTACTTTTTACTGCATAAGTTTATTATATACAACTAAAGTTATTTAAAGGTGTATTGGATTTTGAGAAAGTAAAATTATATCTTTAGATATACAAGAATACAGATCGATTGTAGTATGGTATGGTTAATAATTACACATTACAAAAAAGTCATCTCAACTGATAATTGTCGATAACGTCATTAATTTTGATTAATTTATAGTAGTATATAATGTCAGTAGTGTCAGGATGTAATAATTTTAGGTAGAAAATGGTGAATATTGGAAATAACCATTAAACGATTATTTCGCTAAAAATAATAGATATTTATAGTTTTTGCATAATTTATAGTGTAATATCTCAAATTTTAAACAAATTACTTGTTTTTTTTTTCACGAATAAATGTAAACATAAGCACATAATTACGTAATTTGTAAACGTTTTGACTAGTAAGATCGATAATTAATTAATTATAATAAATGAACATAAAACAAAAAATTTGATCATTTTTTTAAGCTTGTTATTGTACTCGTTATAATTTAACCTTTTGTTACTGTAACTATTTTATTCTAAACCACCTATTACGCTCAGCACAAAAATTAAACTTCAATTAAAAAAATAAATATCTGCGTTATTTCATGATAGGAGAGTAAACTAAAGATGTCATTTATCCTAAAAGTAACCATAGAATTAGAAATTCATTTTGAAATTTATTAAAAATATTTTCTCAATTTTATTTGCATAAATAATACGTTTACTTTCAATTTTGTAACATTTATTTTATTATAGTTGAAAATTTTAATTAATAAAATTGAAATCACGAACATCCTGTCGACGGTTTGAAATTTATTTTTACTCAATTCCAATCCAATAAACTTTTTTAAATTATTTTGTAATTTGCATATATTTCCGCAATTAGTAATGTTTTTTAAACGAAGTATACGTTTAATGTAATAATTACCAATAAACAATTACGAATAGTATGTGATGTTATTTTACAAATGCAAGTGAATGATTCATTATCAAGATATAAAACCAGTTTGGATTGTCTCACTATTTGTGATGGTAGCAGTAGCATGGAGTGGTGAAAGTAGTTTAATAATCTATCGTGCAAGATGCTATCCCCTTTAAGAAGCCTAAAATATTGTACATTGTACCAGTTATTAATGAAATGGTTCATATTCGTGTTGCTACTTTGTTTTCTGTAATTTTGTTAATCGCGTCATCGACCGACTTTGTTGAAAGTATAATTAAACGATGTTTTAACTGCAGATCTCGTGGAGAACTCGGTACATGCAAAGATAAATTCATGTATCAAAATGTAACATTATTAAACTCTGAATCAGGGGTTGAAGCAGTACCGTGTGCATCAGGATGGTGCGGAAAAGTAATAGAAACCAGTGAACACGATTTAAAAATTGAAGAATATGGAACGGCAACTCAACGAATGTGTTTGCAAAGATCACCATCTGACAACGAAGAAAGATGTGATAATACAGTCAGAGGCTATAAAAAAGTTTTCATGTGTTTTTGTCAGGGTGATTTATGTAATTCAACTTCTCGTTTTAAATTATCAATTATTACCGTCCTATGCTGGTATAGTGTTATAAACCACTTTCGCATAATTCATTAATTTTTAGATTTTTGATTATATTTTGTAAAGTACTTTTTATTTTCGTTGTTTAAAATATAATATTTCTACATTCATTCATTACTTTCCTTAATTTTTTAACAGAAAATAAACACATTAAACAACACATAACAAGATTATGTTAATAACGAGTACTTAAAAAAAGTAATATTTTGATTCCGAACACTATTGTTTTAATATATAGGTTTAATTTTCGTTAGTACTGAAATACAACATTAATTTTATTCTCAGTTAGCAAACATTAATAACAAGAAATAATATTTTGCTCTTACTGAAAAATTGGAAGATTTTTGTCAAAACAATGTTTAAATATGCGTGACATAGTGATTTTATTGAATCGGTTACCGATTAGGATGAAGTAAATTTGAAGTAAGTTTTTTACTTCATACTGGCATATATCAGATAAATATTTTACGATATTGAATTTAAATTTATAATCAATCCTAGCGATCTTAAATTAAACTTATAATGAATGGGATCTGCGTCTTATTTTTGTATTCTGATGAAGTTTATACAAGATTAGCACGTTCTAATTCGTTGCAAATCAGTATGTTCACATTGTTAGTTTTATTTTAGAGAATTCTGTGTTATTCATTATAAATTTAAGCTACTTAAATAGAAACGTAGCAATGCGATGATATTCTTTATTCGTAAGGTGGTAGATATCATATTTTAAATTAATTACGTTGTACTTTAAAAAAAAAAATGCGATGGGTGTACAGTGTAATACACAATTCTTCAACCTTTATTAACTATTTTTTAAATTAATTTTTATAAAACAAATAAATCGAAAAAATGTATTTAATTTTTAACATACATACTTTTGATTCATCATCATATCGTGTTCAATCCTAAGATTGGTTTGTCATTGATTTCCATCTCTGTCGATTCCGTTCGATCCGTTTCAGTTCTTCATACGATGACGCCGTCACATCTTCGAGTATCTGTGAAATGTAATCTGTTCGCTGCCTTTCAATCACATTCTTTCCCGGATGCATCCCTTCTATTAGATTAGCCCTTCGAGTCACAGTATATGACCCATCATTTGGGTTCTTCTTTTTACTATTATTTTTAACAACGTCGCTTTTTCATAAATTCTCCTCAATACGTCCTCGTTGATTACCTTATCTGTCCATTTTATTTTTAGTAATCTGTAACACCAAAATTCTAATGCCATCAGTATTAGCTTCTCATCATCTTTCGTCATTATTCAAGTTTCGCACTCATACAGGGCAATGCTGAATACATATACTTGCAGCAGTCTTTTCCTAACGGCTAGATCTGTTTCTCGATGTCAATATTCCTATTATAAAACGCTGCTTTGGCTTGGGAAATTTTGCTCTTTATATCCCTTTTACTCCTACCATCTTTGGTTATTACGCTTCCCAAATAACAAAATTCGTTTACTTGTTCTATTTTTTCTCCTTAATACCGATATTAAATTGATTACTTATATTATTATATTTATTACGTACTAATATTTTGATCTTCCTTTTGTTTATTTTCATATCATATTCCTGCAGCATGTTTTATACTTTTGATTATTTTAAATATATTTTACCAATATAAAACTTGTTATTTTATATTTTCTTTAATATAAACAATTTTATCCAATTACTAAGTGCCCCTAAAAAATATATATATGCGTGTGTAACACAAGAACATATAATCAAATAAAAAAGAACTCATTTGACTTAACTAAATCCACTCTCACGTTTTTTAACATATTCTTTTCGAACATCCATATCATCCGCTGGTCTGTTATGTGGAGTCCAAACTGGTTCCCCGATAAAGTATCTTTTAGCTTTAATGTAGTCCTATAAAGAATAATGAAATATACTAAATATGTTTAATGAATCTATCGTTAAAAAATAAATTACATATTTATTTACCTTAATTTCTGACAATACTTCGGTTGATTTAAAAAAAAAAAAGTATTGATTTTATTTCCTGCTATTGCATAATGCACATTATTTTCTCAACGAAAATATTGTAATGCGCGATAAGGAATTTTTTATAAAATTAACTGAATTTATAAATTAAATACTGTTAAATTATGGGTCAGTAGGTATAAAGAAAAGTCTGAGCTTTTTGCACAGCACTTAGCCAGTGTGTTTCAGCCGCATGAAATCTCATCAAACATGACACAACAATAGAATGTCAATTTGCCCAACCAATTCGATATATTACACCAATTGTCGTTTCTTACAAATGTGACAGTTCCATATTTTTTATTGCACACCACAGCTGTAGGGTTGTATCCGCTTATTCTAGCACGTTGATATAGCTGCTTTAGTTACCTGTGTATAATTCTTGCAGAAGTAATATGTTAGCATCCGTCTCTTGAGCTACCTTGTGTGGGATATCGCTCTTCGATCTACTTATTCATTCTACATTTAGCTGTAGAATTCTGATTGGGTCCTTCGTCAGATAGCCCTGAGAAGGGCTGTTTAGTAGAGGTCTAGTGATCATAGATATAATTGCCCAAATAAGGCGAGAGGCACAATGTAGTACAGTTCGCTGACAGGTTCCCGTATTCTTGGCCGTTTTATTGATAAAACGTTTCCAGGCGCACGACGTGGACGTGATACGGGGAGCGCCCAATATTAAATTAGTCAAAACTGGAAAAGCTCCTGGAAAGGATGAAATATTTCCGGAGTTTGTTAAAAAGTTCGGGAAAAAAACCAAGGAATGGATAAGCAAGCTTTTCACTAACATCATTGACACTGGAGTTCTCCCACCTATATTCAAGGAAGCAAGGATAATAACAATTGCAAAACCAGGGAAAGTTCCAACCTCTGTCCTGGTAATTACAGGCTTATAGCACTGCTGAGCGTGGTTTACAAGGTTCTTGAAAGGGTAATTCATGGAAGAATTGAAGAAGCCATAGATCAGAAAATTCGGTTTCCGGAAAGAAAGAGGCTGTATTGATCAGTTAAATGCACTTGTCACGCATATTGAGGGCGGTTATCAAAAGAGTGAAAAAACTGCGGTAGCATTTATTGACCTGTCTTGTGCATATGATACAGTATGGAAAACTGGACTCCTTTCAAAGTTCCTGAAAGCAGTTCCAAGCCAAAAACTTTACAAACTGCTGAATAATATGATAAGTGGTAGAACCTTCACAGTCGTTGTTGGAGGAAAAGAAAGCAGGAAAAGAGTACTAAATAACGGCCTGCCTTAAGGATCAGTGTTGTCCCCCATTCTGTTTAATTTATACATTTCAGACTTGCCAAGAACAATCGCAAGGAAATTCATATAATAGGACGAGGCGGATATAGATCCCGTGCCCAGGGACATACGCAAAAGTAAAGTAAGTATACAGGAAATACCAAAAAAAGCGATTGTATTAATTACATATCTTTTTGATGCCTGTCTTCGACTTCAGTATATACCGACCTGCCGCTAGCTGATTGGAGTGTCCATACAGACGTATCATGTGATTTTGAGTTCGTCTGTTAATGACCTCGTCAATGGTATGAATCCCCAAATCTCGATGGATCAGTTTATTGGTGACGTACCAAGCAATACAGTATATCAATCTGAGGGCTTTGTTCTGAAACCGTTAGATGATCATCCGATTCGATGGTTTCGCGCATTCTCACAACGGTGCAGCGGAGGTCCAACAGCTTGTTTCATAGCGACAGCTGCGATTGATATCCTATAAGCCAGTATAAGTTTCTCAGCTTTAGGTCCAATTCCTTCCTCTTCTTCTGTATATGAATCTTCCAATTTAGAGTGGAATCCAAATGTACACCAAGGTATTTCGTCCCTTTGCTTCGCGGTACCAGTATATTATTTAACGTTAATTGTTTATTATGAACCTTTCTATTGGGGAATGAGACGTGTGTACATTTTCCAGGATTTATTTGGAGATTCCACTTTTGTGTCCATTTAAGTATGGTGTTTAAGTTTGCCTGTAAAATGGCAACAGCCTTATTAGCATCTTCATCAGATGCAATTAACATCGTGTCATCTGCAAATGTTACTACTTGTACATGTTCATCAATTGGTAAATCGGCAGTATAGATAGAATATAAGAGGGGCCCCAATACACTGCTCTGTGACACACCAGCGTGTATAGGGTATATTTCCGAGTGCTCATCGTCATATTTGACATGAAATAGCCTGTCTGTCAGGTAGGATTGCAATAATTGATAATATTTTTATCTTTCTAATTTTATATAATAGACCTTTATGTCATATTTGTTAAAGGCTTTAGAGATATCAATAAAAATTGCTTTATTATATTTTTTATTCTCAATTCCTTCTTCAATTGTTTCCACAACTCTGTGTACTTTCTGTTCGGTAGAATGTGAACTTCTGAAGCCAAACTGATGTTCTGGAATTACTTTTTTTTCGTCAACAATTTTATTTAATCGATTTGGTATCAATTTCTCTAGTAGTTTGCCAAGGATTAAAAGTAGTGAGATGGGTCTATAGGATGTAGGCTTAGTGCCATCCTTTCCAGGCTTCAGTATCATAATTATTTCTGAAAACTTCCACTGAATTGGAAAATGTGCTGATCTGACAATGGTATTGTATATATATGTTAGTAGCATTATTGATCTTTTAAGTAACTCTTTCAACATGCTCGATGTAATCAGGACAAATCCTGGGGATTTTCTATTGTTCAGTAATTTTATGTTCTTGTGCACTTCTTGAGGAGAAAACATTTTAATTTTTGTTGCATCTTGTCTAGGCTGGGATTCGCATAGTTTTATAATTATATTTTTATTGAACTCCATATTCATAATTAATATTTAGTTAATATTAATGGAAACTGATCACTGGATCAGCGTACAAACGCCTTCCTAAAAGGCAGTTATTTATATTTAAAAAAAAAAAAATTATACTAAGTTACCGTCAGAAATTATATATATATATATTTTCACCATAATTTTTTCGCCGTTTATAATTATATTTTGATTTACTTTATTATATGGCGAGGCTGATATTAATTAGAACGTGTGAATAAAATATGTCTTGTTCTTCTGATCATTCTCCTGTAATCGTATCCTTAAGCAATACTGTCCTATTTAAACAAAGTGCGTCCAAAGGACTAACTAACAAACATACTGACTGGAATAAAATGGGCGACATTATCGATAACTCCATAAATCTTAAAACACGGATTAAGTCTCCGGATGAATTGGATCAAGCAGTGACTAACTTTACTTCAATAATCACCAATTCTGCTATATCAGCTACACCTGTCTACAAAGCTGCTTCTAACAAAGAAATCTTGTGTCCTCGTCTCGTACGTGACCTAGTTCTGAGAAGACGAAGTGCGCGAAAGCGGTGGCAGCGTACTCGAAATCATGTAGACAAATCCATATTTAATAAGTTGTGCAAAGATACTACTGAGCTAATTCGTAAAATTAACTACAAGTCGCTGGAAGATTACTTACTTCATCTTTCACCTTAAACAGAGAACGAATACTCATTGTGGAAAGCCACGCGTAGAATTAAACATCCACACAATATCAACATGCCCATTCGTAATAGTAACGGTGACTGGATCTGTGGGAATGATGAAAAAGCAGGGGCCTTCGCGTCATACTTTGAAGAGGTATTCAAGCCCAATAACATAAGCTCCAACATAGAGATTAACATCAAGTCAAAAGAGTCGGTAATTATTCCTCACATTACTCCGAAGGAAGTGACTAAAGTTACCAGCCAATTAAAAATCAAGAAATCCCCAGATATGGATAACATCTTATCTAAAATTCTTCAAGATCTCCCGAAAAAAGCAATCTTATTTCTTACATATATTTATAATGGCATTTTGAAACTTCTTCACTTTCCTGACCAGTGGAAGCTAGCTAAAATTATCGTGATTCCTAAGCCTGGAAAACCTCATGAGTTACTGCAGTCCTACAGACCAATATCTCTCCTTTCAAATGTAGCAAAAGTCTTTGAAAAACTTTTTTTACTTCGGCTTAAACCTATTATTGATCGCGCCGCAGTCATTCCAAACTGGCAATTTGGATTTCGGAACCAGCACTGCACCTTGCAACAAGTTCAAAGGGTCACTCAAATAATAGAGCGATCCTTCGAAGACAGTAAATTCTGTCCCTCGGTATTCCTCGACGTCGAAAAAGCCTTAGACTGCGTATGGCACGAAGGTCTCATCCACAAACTGAGCAGAATACTACCGTATAACTTCTGCGAAATACTGAAGTCATACTAAGCTTCAAAGTTGAATTTAATGGACTCTTATCAAATCGTCGTATGATTCAAGCTGGAGTTCCGCAAGGAAGTTGTACCTAGTCTACTATGCTGACACTCCTACGATTCCTTCGGTAACAATTTCTATGTTTGCAGACGATACTGCTCTTCTTTCAGTCAGTAGCTCTTACGAGATAGCAGTCAAAAATCTACAGTTAGCCATCGATAACATTTGCGACTGGGCCAAAAATTGGAAAATTAAATTAAATGAAAATAAATCTACCAGAGTCGATTTTTCACTACGTTCCGCCGGCTATATTCCGTCAATCGTGAATGGAAAGTCTATTCCGACTAGTGAGTCCGTCAAGTACTTGGGGATGCATCTCGATCGCCGCTTGAACTGGAATCATGTCAAAACCAAGAGCCAGGAACTTCGCCTTAAATTACGTAAGCTCTATTGGCTGCTTGGATACCATTCACCTATTAGTTTAGCAAACAAACGACTTATTTATCTATCTATTCTAATGCCCACTTGGTGTTATGGCATCCAACTCTGGGGCACCACGAAGAGATCGAATAGCCTCATTATCCAGAGATTTCAAAATAAAGCACTTCACTTGATAGCTAAAGCCCCTTGGTATGTCCCCAATGCTTTGACATCGCGATTTAAAAATTTTGGACGTCGACGCAGCTGTTAGCCTTCACGCCAGGAAGCACGCGACAAAACTTTATGGACATCTGAATACAATTGTTGCTGAACTCCTCAATACAGAAGGAGGCACTCGTAGATTAAGGCGGACTAAACCGCACGATTTATTATAACTTATTCTTTTATTTACATATTCATATTAAAATTTAGATTTATGTAAAACACTAATTATAATCTTAGTTTTCGCTTATGTATTTTCCTATATTAAATGTATTGTGTGTATGCCTTTGGGCAGTTCAATATTACAAATAAACAAAAAAAATTTTTTTACATATAATTTAAAAAAAAAAACAAGCAAATGAAAAGCATACGCAATGACGAAGAACAGCAGAATTATTAATGAGGAATATTACGTACATTAGTATCTAGTGTAAATCGATGATAAATACCGCTTGGAATAATTATCAAATCACACCGCACAGTTTTTATTCTAATCCATTTATCATTCGGATCACGAACATCGAAATAGCCCGATCCTTCTAGAACATATCTTATCTCTTCGTCGGTATGCAAATGTTCCTCGTAAAAATTTTTTACCTACAATAAACAAATTGTGTCATTACATCAGAAGGCCGAGGTCGTAAATTTTAAATCTAAAAAAAAAAGTTTAATACAGCATTATTAGGTCCAACTTTTTGCGAAATTACGCTTTTACATTGACATTACAACATAATTAGCTCAATGAAAAATACGTGTACTAATAGAATGTATATTTAAAATTTACATTGCGATGCTAGCTGGTGTGCAAACCGCCTACTCATATATTATATTTACCAAACGATGAAGCACATAAATTTCAATATAAATATCAGGAATTCCTTTTTTCAGTAGAAAAGAAGCATCGAAGTAAAATAGCTATCAGAATAAATCGCAATAACATTTATATTAAGTCAATATAATTAAATTTTAATAAAATTAAAATAAATCGCTTCTAATTAAAAAAAAATATTCTGTTCTACATTAGAATTGCGGAAATTTACTGAATGTTATTAAAAAAACTTAATTTCTTTTGAATTTACTGATATATTATTTGTAACGAACATCGTAGACATGTTCCAAAGTATTTTATTATAATTGTAACCTAAAAAAATTATGTAGGATATGTATTTTGTAGTCGAGAAGTGGTCTCCCTTCATTTTTCTTCACTCGCTATAAACTTTAATATCATTGCGAAAAAATTCACTATTGTCAAAGTAATTCGTGGTATACAGTTTTTATACCATGTTCTTTTTAATGGTTGTCATCGTAATTCCTGAACCGTAGTGTTATGCTATCACTTATTTATCAAAAGTATTTCTGTATTGCTTCCTCGGTGATACATAATACAAGATTTTATGATTCCGAGTCTAATGTAACTATACTTTTTAGATCTATAACTCCCAAATGAAAACTCTGATTGCGCATAAATTAGGGTGAATTCTACGAACGAACACCTCTCCTTATTTTTGAAAACGTCTATTTCGTGAATGAATCTATATCTAAATATAAGTCGAAGTACTTCTGCATATTTTAAATCTCATTAACACTTGGTGGTGAAATTGCTCAAAGCGAGGTAATGAAATATTTGGAAAATGCATTTTGATAAGCGACTGATATGGAGAAAAAACACTTAATAATCAAACTAAATGAGCTTAAATTAAAACTGAAAGAATTGTATTGGTTAACAGGTAGAATGTAAATTTCGCCTCAATAATAAATTTCTGGTATATAACACAGTTTAAAAACCCGTGCGGACATATGGCATTCAATTCTGAGTGTGTGCGAAACCTAACAACATAAGTATATACAAAGTTTCAGAATCAGAATAGACAAATAACATTCAAATGTTTAGATACACCGCAACTTACATGTACGTACTGTAGAAAAGTGCTAAAAGCTATTTAATAAGATTGGAAAAGCATCAAAATGCTTTGGCGCCGCAAATTTGCTCGATAATTCGAAGGAGTTGCGGAGATTAGATCGTGTTAAATGAACTGATCTTTTAACTGTTTAGGGGAAAATAAAAGATGGAACTACTGAGTTCCTTCCCTTTACACGTCATCTACCAAATACAATTGCTTGATGGCTTCTAATTTGCTGTTGTTTTATTTAAAAAAATACTCTCTCATATATATATATATATATATATATATATATATATATATATATATATATATATGAATATTCCATTTATTTTCATTTAGTTTAAAATTTAAAAAAAAAAATTGTTTTATAAATGAACTATCGTGCGAAGCACACTACTTCGAAATGTCATTGAATTAATATGTTCACCATTACTATACTATAATATATAATACGCACTTATGGTTGTTCATGAGTAAGTACAATCGATTTATTTTAAAATCATGAAATTCGGACTATTTACAAATAAATTTTGACAACATAGTTGTTTTAACCATTACCTTAATTTACAGCTTTATGGAAAAATTCATTTACTATCAATGATAAGATCGTTTTATTACACATACGAAAGAAAGCAATATTTCAGTTCTTTAACAATGGACAATTAATTAGAAAATATTTAACCGTAAATAAATTCATTTTTTCTTGAATATATGACGTCGAATTTAATGAAATATTTTGAATCGCATAATGAAACCTATATGAAACATCAGATAAGCTGTGTCGAATAGTCTACATGATATTAATGCAAGTTTTCAAATTATTAATTTGCACTTGTAGGACTACTTTAACCACCAATATCGTAAAATTTAACATATTTGCTATACTCTGCTAACTATGGAACTTCATAATAAGGTTACTCTGAATATCCGAACGTAAAACGTCTATTCTCTCTATAAGAAAAATAGTTTTCAACAAAACATTTTTAATTTAAAACATTTAATTTTTCAAGTGATACTATTAATTAAAGGTACAGATTTTATGTTCCAACAAGTTATGGTTAGTAAAATAAATTTGAGCAAGAAATCGTCAAAAACAAATGACCAGAAGCTGGACTATTATTTTAAATATTAATTGTAATTTAATTGAATAACTTAGTAATTAAAATATTATAAAAAGAAGTTACTGCTTCATCGTAATTAGGCAATGTCTTTCTGGATACTTCAACTTCATCTTCGTAACTGTATTTTCGGGTTTTCCGCAAATTATTAAGAAATTTTATATCTTCCCCAATATTAGGATCAATCTAAATGAATACATAATATAATATGAATTTGTTGAATATTCATTACTCCTGCATATTATTTTGATGTTATATTATGTAAAACCTTGTTACAATTTTTAAATTAATTACAACCTATTTTGGCTGTAAAAAAGAAACAAAAAATTAATTTAGACCTAACAATAATATGCAGATCATAATATTTATGTTGGAATTGTGTATGCTAAAAATTACTTATTTACTGTACCTTAAAATATTCAACTCCCGTAAGATTGAAGAGTTCGTCCAAATTAACATAATTGGGTGGATTACGATGGTGTTCAGTTTTTTCATGTTCATTATTGTCATCCATGTACCATGCTTCAACCATTGTGATGTAAACTGTAACTATACTTCAAAGAATTTTTATAGTTTTTAATGTTTACAAAATTTAATCAGGTACAACTTCGATCTTCAATACACAACGTAACTGCGCATTCTTTATTCTAATTACCTATTTAATAAATCAGGCAAAGTTTATTCAGCGCTTCGCATATCAAAACAGATAAGATAAAATGTGCTCTATAGTGGTATTAGGCGGTGTTTGTTGTGTAAGACTTAATGAATGAACCCTAAAATTTATCAGTGTTTTTTGTTTAGAATGGGTGTTACTGTTGGGCGCAATTAATTTACTTATTTATCTATTTTTTTCAAAACAAGCACATAACAATAAACAACATAGAATCGTTCGATTCATCATAAAAATATGAAGTAAGCATAATTTCAAACTAGTAAACATTTTAGAGTGCGGAATTTGAAAATCGAACTTTAATTTTTGTACTACTTTAGACTGTTCTCTATAAATTAATTTACAGATTTGTAAGAAAATATATTTTTATTGTGTACTGGTACATAATATATAAACAATTATTATGTCTTATTTACAAATATTAAATTTTTAACCTTAAGTAAAATGATTCGTATAGTTTCTTTAAAGTATTCTCTAAATCTTATTTATCTGTTTATACATAATTAGTTCTGTTATTTAATTTCGACATTTTAAAAGGGCGTTGTGAAATTTAATCTCTAATGAGACATTAAATTCTTTTATTTAGCATAAACTTGCATCGGTTGTACAATAGTACTCTGTTCCGTAGAATTTTTGGAAACGTTGGATAATTTTCATATTAGAATTATTGGCTGGTCCCAAATTTCTATTCCATATGTCACATATAAATTTTAGGATAGTTTTGTACAATAAGATTTTACTTTCTACCGAAAGTGACGAATATCATTAAACATGCTTCGAGATTTTACGTCGAGCTGTTTTTTGTTGGTTAGAATATGATCTTTCCAAGTTAATCTCTGATCAAAATGCAGTCATAAGTATTTTACTTTAGAGGACATTGGAATCATGTGATCGGTACATTTTGAAAAGATCTGTAGAGTAACTATGAGAAGTTTAGATTTAGATTAATTCACTATAATTATCCACAAATGTAACTATTTCTATAGAAGTTAACATGTGCTGATAATATCGCTGTATTATCGGCGAACATGGCCGTTGTAGTATGAGTATTGTCAGGAAAATCGGCTGTGTAAATGTAACACAATACCGGATCGAATACACTGGCCTGTGGCACTTCAAAGTCTATAGTACTGTGAATAAGCACCATTTATATTAATTTGAAAAACCTGTCTGATAATATGGTTTTAGAAACGTATAATACTGATACGGCAAATTTCAATGACGCAGTACTTTTATTTTTAAAACTACCGTTGATGACATTGGCTATATGATATATTTCCTCTAGTGTGCTGTGTCCATTTCTGAATCCAAACTACTAATTAGGTATTACTTCATTTTAATTAAGGATTGGTTTTATTCGTCTTAAAGTAAGTTTTTCAAATACCTTTGAAAGAATCGGTAGTAAACCGATAGGTATATATGATGTTGCATATTCTTGAGGTTTACACAGTTTTTGCATTGTTACTAATAGCAGCAAATTTCGATGATATAAAAAGTGGCCATTTCGAAATACGTTAGTATAATAATCGCTTTCCTGGGCAGTTTCTTAAGAATTTTTGCAGATTTGTTGTTTTCTATTTTTGCGGGTGGGCGTTGAGACGTGTGATTCTTTTGTATTTTTCATTGCTTTCCATAGAGAATGATTGAAGTCTGAAGTAGGAGTCAAATTAGCTATAAAATTTTAAAAGGCTTCATTTTTCTTTACAGTAAGTTTAGTCGTTCATTTTACAAGAAAATATGAGTTTTATAAGTATTATCATTGATGTTTGGTTGCAATGTTTCTTTCATTTCGTTATTCACTCATTTATGATTATATTTATAATAATAATGAACTCTATAATGTACAAAATGAAGCACTTTCTGGTTATTTTTTCATTATAGATCATAAAAGGGTCGACTGGGCTCAATACCAACGATGTACAACCACAGAAATACAGGATCTCAATTTGGAGGATTTCTCGGCCATGTTTCACAATCTCAATATTGGATAACAGCAGTGAATAAAACAGCACCACTGATTAAGAAATTCTCCGGCACGTCTTCTGCACGTTCAGTATCACAACGGTGGTGGGATGAAGAATATAATCGATACGTTGCTCTACGAAGAAAAGCGCTAGCAATTTACAATTCATATCCTATTATAGAGAATTATATACAGTATAGAAGGCAACAAGCCGAAACTAAACGATTTATTAAACAAAAAGAAAAGGAATGACTTCCGAAAATCTTGTAGTAGTATCAGTCTAAGTTTGGGAACCGAGGAGATATGGCTGAGAATTAAAAGGCTTACAAGGCCTGCCTCTACATATGTAAACCCAACTCATATTCAGGCTTCATACAACAATTTCAAATCCCAGACGATCCTTGTAGTGGAGTAGGCTCGATGGGCGACCAGAGTAGGTCTATCCCACTTTTTGAAAACTTTGTCTCGAAAGAGAAATTATTTTGTAGTCTAGATCATAATAAAGATACAACAGTAGGATATCGTACAAAATGATACGAAAGATACCGGGGGAAGCTAAAAATATGTTGTTAATTTTTATAATAATTCGATAAATACGGGATCCCCCCCCCGTGGAAGGAACACTACGTTTACCTTATACTCAAACCGGGGAAAAATCCTGATGACCATAAGTCATACAGGTCTATTTCATTATTGTGTCGTACGGGAAAAACAGAAAATATTATAAAGTTTAGATTAGAATGGTGGGCCAATAACTTCAAACAAATTTAGATAACGTATGGGTTTTAGAAAATGATTTAGTTCTACTGATGCATTAAGCTCTTTTACATTGTGTATTCAGAATCATCTGGCCTATAAAGGGAGTGTCGTATCTGTTGTTGATTTCTATGTTCATCTGTACACATTATACAAACAATTGTTAACATGTAGGGTTAACTAAAAAATTTGTACTTGGACATTTTCTCCCTATATAATAAAAGAAACAGCCTCGTATACGACATACATTTAAAAAAAAAAATGATAAGCTTGCATGTGGTATGCGGAACAACTTAGAGATGTTTCCACTGTTGTAAAAAAAGCTGCTGTATGCATGGTTTTTTTGTAATGTTCAATAGAGCCATTGGTGTAAATAATTTCACAGTTGTTGTATTCCTTGTCCAATACTGATTTGACAATGGAATTGTTAAGTCCATTTGGGAGACTCTTCGATTTATTAAATGAGCTAGTATCTACCTCTAACCTAAACTGTAGTACTTGGAAGGAAGTCCTATAAAAGGGGTCTATTTTTATGACAGAAAGCGAACAGTAATATATAAAAAGGTACACCATACGGCTCGGTTTATTCTGGCAAAAGTTTAGCTCAAGGGAACTTCCTCAGTCCAATACTATACACTCTTTATACGAAATCGATAGTGATATTTCAGTATGTAAATGATCTGGTGATAGGTGGAGCAGCAGCTTCTATAGACTTTGAAATTTAAAAATTGCATATACTCTCATCGCAACATTACAATTGAGTATTAATGTAGATTAGACTCGTGGTATCATGTTCAGAAGAAAATAAAAAGTCTGTTGTCTTTCTGGGGTAATGTTTGTCCTTTAAATATGATGGAATGAAGAGACCACATTTTGTTATAAAAGTGCAACAAAGAAATCAATGTACTACATGCCATTACAGGAATAAAATGGAGTACTCCAGTAGTAGATCCAGATCCGTAAAGCACTCATGAGATCTCATATGCGCTCTACTCCCATTACTGTCTTACAGGCAAAAGCTGCGGAGTCTTCCTTTTCGTTTAGACAGCGATTCATATCCAATAAATTTTATCTTAAAGTCAAGCAGCACTACTCTCATATAATCAACAAACAACTTGTATGTACATACCTCGCAATAATAAATACTGGATTTGTAAAAATTTACCTCCACTCATTCATATCCGTAACAAACTACACGACATAAGTTTAGTGCCAGCGATTTTAAGGACTTCTTTCCAAATAATACAGTTTAGATTAGAGGTAGATACTAGCTCATTTAATACATCGAAGAGTCTCCCAAATGGACGTAACAAGTCCATTGTCAAATCAATATTGGACTAGGAGTACAATGACTGTGAAATTATTTACACCAATGGCTCTATTGCAGCTTTTTTTATCACCGTAGAAACATCTCTAAGTTGTTCTGCATATCACATGCAAGCTCATCATTTTTTATGGAAATGTATGCCATATACGAGGCTATTTCTTTTATTAGATTGTATAGTGGAAAATACCCTAATACTCACTGAGTCCATGAGTGTGTTTTACAACTGTCTACATTCTCAGAATTTGCAATGTGTCTATTAGAACTCTCAATACGACAATGTGTTTGGTAACTTCACAAGTGTTGAACTAAGGTGAAATTTAAGTGAGTCTGCCCACTGTGGAGTCCGTGGAAATGAGATAGTGGATGCGATTACCTTCGGCCATTGAAAAGCATATTAAACTATAATCGGTACAGTTAATAGCAAAGCTTAAGGAAATGTTACCATTCTTTTCAACCATACTTCGAATCTTAAAGCTTATTAAAAGGTGAAAAATATGCCACTATTCAAAAGACAATTCTAAATAAACGTATATCCAAAGTAATACCTAGATAACGAACTAATGAACAAAAGGTAATATCACCATTTCCTCTTGTAATATAGAAAGTATTGACGTTATAATGCCTGTATATAAAAAACCCGTCATACATTTCTGGGCACCGAGGGTTATCCCTATTAAGGCTCAATATTAATGCTATATACGGCATCGGTGAATATTGTATTGGAAATAGACACGGCATTACCATGTGCATAGTGAATCTTAAAATACAAAGGAACCTGTGCTAGTTCTGAAATATATAGATTAAAAATGATTCGACTAAGAGAAGAACCCTGAGGTAAATCCCTGTATACCACTCGTTGATAACTGGTCGACAATATACTTATCAGGATATAACGTTGCAAAGATAGTCTGTTAATAAGTTGGCAACAGTGGTCTGTAGTGCAGAGGGACAATAATTATTTGTTTGTATAAAAATCAGATTTGATCTGTAGATTAATATTAACAAAACTGTTACTACTACAGTTGTAACTTCGTTTTTTTTGTTATTGTACTCGACCGTTAATCAATTTTGTTTAAAATGGCTTATTACATCTTCAGGAATATATATATTTTGTGTATATATATTTTTTTTATTTTTTTTATTTTTACATTATACCGGTACCAATTACTGCCAATATATTTTTAATGCTCAGTTTGTATTTTACAAACTACATTAAAACTCGTATAGTATATTAGATTAATAAATTTTAGACATATTTTTGTAATAAAAATTAAATCTATATCATATAGGTTCCCCCAATGTAAGCTATGTTTATAAAAATGACTAATATATCCTTTAATATAACCAACTTTTCTATTTTTGAACAGAAAATCGATTTTCCATAGAACCATATCCACTATCGGAATTCATATTTCAATTAGTAAGAAATTTTCATCGTTATTAATAGTCAAACCAATGCATCAATCATAAGAATGTACGAAATTAATTAACAGATTTACTCATTTTATGTTCACTATTATTATAATATAATTAATGTTAGCATTATTGCATTTTTCGTTATAATTATGGGACTCGTTCTATAGTAACGTTACCAAATTATCACTGTCACACATATGTTACTATGGTACTAATTACCTAAACACAAGGCAGCGAATAAAGTGTGTCGTATTGGTTCTTTGCTTATATTCTTAATATATTGATTCGTTACTACGTTAGTGTAAATAACGAAACATTAATAAATTCTCGTTATGTGTTTATAAGTTTTGGGTTATTTTAAAACAACGGAAATTTATTTATAAAAAAACAATTTCGGTTAATAAATAAAAGTTTTTTAATTATTTTAAATTTTAGGTTGGTGGACAAGTAACTTTCTGTCATAGGCCAATTTTTTGATTTCAGCATATTTTCTTTCTTTTAGTGTGCTTTCCATAAATTTTGTTCTTCGCGTCCTCTTCGGCCGTTTTCCATTTATTTTGCCTTCAATTAAGTTTATTATTCAAGAACAATGTCTTAATAATTGGCCAATCATATCGTTTCTTCGAGTTTTTATTACTGACATTAATCTCGTCTCTAATCCTACTTTTTGAAGTACGCATTTGTTTTTGATTTTTTCCGTCCAAAATATTTTCAGATTTTTTTGTAGCATCGTAATTCAAAATCTTGCAGTTTTGACTTTTCTCTTTTCAACAATAATTGGCCAATCATATCGTTTCTTCGAGTTTTTATTACTGACATTAATCTCGTCTCTAATTCTACTTTTTGAAGTACGCATTTGTTTTTGATTTTTTCCGTCCAAAATATTTTCAGATTTTTTTGTAGCATCGTAATTCAAAATCTTGCAGTTTTGACTTTTCTCTTTTCAACAATAATTGGCCAATCATATCGTTTCTTCGAGTTTTTATTACTGACATTAATCTCGTCTCTAATTCTACTTTTTGAAGTACGCATTTGTTTTTGATTTTTTCCGTCCAAAATATTTTCAGATTTTTTTGTAGCATCGTAATTCAAAATCTTGCAGTTTTGACTTTTCTCTTTTCAACAATAATTGGCCAATCATATCGTTTCTTCGAGTTTTTATTACTGACATTAATCTCGTCTCTAATTCTACTTTTTGAAGTACGCATTTGTTTTTGATTTTTTCCGTCCAAAATATTTTCAGATTTTTTTGTAGCATTGTAATTCAAAATCTAGCAGTTTTGACTTTTCTCTTTTCAACATAGTCTAATGCCATACTCAAAACGTAAGTTTTTATAAATAGTTTTCTTGTGTACAATGAAATATTTTTGGAAGCAAGGTACTTTTTATATTAAACGTGATTTTGGCCTGTGCTATTGTTTATCTAATTTCCTTTGCGATTAGACTTTAATCAAAATTTGTTTATTACAAAACAAACAATTTTTGTTAATAAGTAGGTTTTTGAACTATTTTCAAACAAGCAAAATTTTAATTTCTTATAAAATAAAGGATTTTGGTTAATAAATAAAGGATTTTTTAGAATTTTATTGCACTAATATTTTTCCCGATTTTAAAAAAATCACATAATACATCAGTACAAACTATGGCAAATTTAAATTTATTAAGAAAGGAGAAATGGTATGTATTATTTTTCTAAAATAATAAGGGATATTCTTTCCGTGATATTGGAGGATCTTTGAAATAGCGCCGAACTTCAATAAGCTCTTGAATATATTATTTCGGTTGGTTTTAAACTTTCTATCTTTCTCCATTAATGATATACATTTTACCTCTAGATCGAGATATTGTAAAAGGCAATCAGTTAATACTAAAATATGACGCGATGACATACATTTTACCATTATTATGGAAGTCAATACGTTGTCTTAATTTCTTCCTCTAACTTAACAAATCTTTCCACCAAGAATAACGATTAAAATTCTGTTTTGTAAATTCAATTCTTGGCATATAAACATAAATTTATCTGCCAGTATGTGTTTCACCGAATGAAACGCAATCTAATAATATACTGCAATGTTTAGGCACCTCATTGATGAAATGCGCTCTTACTGCAAGAAAACTTTCAGTATTTTGTGACGTCCAACAATCTGTGGTCAAGATTACAGATTTCATGTTATTTACTAAATTTATTGTATCGTTATACACTTTGTAATAGTGTTTAATCTGAATTGTTTTAATCAGTCTTCTGAAACCATTATCTTCGACTAAAGAAAATGATTATAAATAGTCGGTAAACATCAATATCAACACATAATTTATTTTTTTTATTACCAATTGACCCCGTACCTCTTTAAATAAAAATGTTACTTGATGTTTGTCGTAATTTACGTTTAGAAGTAGTACTGGCACTGAGACCAGATGGATCATCCCAGTCTACATTATCTTTAACCCTGCTTTGTTTTCATAAATTTTTGAAAATTACGCGATGTACACTTAAATGTAAATTCATTTTTACAAATATTACAAATTATTATTGCCTTTGACTCCTCTATAAACCGAATAGGGTTTATATCGTGTTATAAAATATGAAAATTGTAATCTGGAATGAAAAATGTAAACAATATTCTAAAACATTTCATAGATACAAACGTACTTTTAATTTTTGATTAATTTAAAACAAAATAAACTGCTTTTTTAGGATATTCATATTTTAAGAGTTTGTTGTGTTTCAACGGGTGCACGTATATTCTCGTATATATTTCATGGTAACTTTGTTTTGTATATATTTTAAATTCTCTTTATATATATATATATATATATATATATATATATATATATATATATAAATTCTTTCTGGAATTTGATAACATTCAATAGTAATATTACTTATTATTGTGTTATACCGATCCCGTAACAACCGATTGAAATATAATAATTAAGCCATCGCTGATAACGCAGGTAAGATCTATCTTTTATCGTTTGGCTTAGCCAGACCGTTTACATTTATATATTAATTCTAATTTTATGGTTATAAAAATGAATAACGATTCTATATCAGTAGTTTTAGTTCAAACAATGTAATGAATTAATAAGCTGATCGTAGAAACAAAATTAATCTTAATCAAAAGCAACCTCAGCAACCTTCGCCTCACGCTGTTAAAAGTATTGTATCCTATTAAGAACCGTACTGCTAAAGCAAGTTTAAGTCCGCATAGGCTGCAAAAATCGAAAAATATTCTATTAAATATCAACATTCAAACACGCAACAAGCGACAGTGATAAGTGGAAATCCTTAAACGCACTATTATTTCGAGGGTGTTGACGTTAACAGAATTTACAAACTTAAAATCTAAAATAAAAAACATTTTTGAGTTTTTAACTGTAGAAAATGACGACGTCAACCAAGATAAAAACAGCGACAAAATTTCTGTGGTGTGTAGAATGTTTTCTGTTGAACAACCAGTCAGCTTTAATAGACGACCGAAAAGAAAGAAATGGTGTCGTCATGCTCTTTCGAACAGTTAAGCAGTCAGATGGTTCCCTGTAATGCTCCGCCGTACGTTAAAAGAACCCTTTTTAAAAATATTTTTATTATATTTTCTACTGTAATGAAAATTTATTTTTTCGTTGGGCCAGTTAGATTAATTTTCAGTTTTGTTTATCTTTATTTTCTAGTTTTTGAGCGATGTTGTTTGTGTACAATTATAGCTGGTATGACAAAAAAAACATATTTCACAAAAGATGGCACAGCGCATGAAATTAATAGTATAATAATAAATAATTACATGGACATAATATAAAGAAATATATCTAAAATTTCTGAAAACCCTAAGTGATAAAATATCAAGAGCGATTATAAAGCAAAAAATATTTTTTGGCTCAAACCTTAGTATCTCGCGAGAGACAAGTCCAAAGCAACTATTGACTAAATGCTAGTGATATTTGTTCTTGAATACCAGGATATTGACATAGGGATCTGAATACAGTTTCAGAATTACTTAACTTTTTTATTATTAAGGTTTTTCATCAATTTTCACTGACGTCAGAGTGATTTCTCATCAGATCATTCTTCACTTATACTCGTTATGATCAGATAGTACAAAAAGTATATTTTCTTAAATAAAAATGTGAAAATAATGAAAATATATTTATTCTCTTTCCTTTTTTTTTTTTTACATCATACCATCATTAATTAATGCAAACAACACATAAGTAGAAAATTAGTATTAGTCTAGTGACTTCAGTAAGACACCAGACTATGACGAAGGGAAAGGAATAACTCGATGAGAATGGAATGTATGTAGGAACAGTACAGGAATAATCAAATACAATAATTAGAAAGAAAACGTATTATCTTTTGAATAAGGTGGAAAACCTGATTTATTAAGTGACCGGGATTGTATCTCGATACCACTTCCTTCGCAGACGCCTTGGATGATTGTCTGGAAAACTGAGTGCATTCTGCGAACATCAGGGTTACTGTTGACATTGAACTTATGGAATAATCTCTTATACTGCACGACGTGTGTCGCTGTCATGAAGAATCTTGAGATCATTATGCAGTGTCAAATTAGAAACATAATATGGAGCAAACGTAATAGTACGGAGTATTTTGGACTGTTGTTGCTGTATTCTTCGAAGATTACTTCTGCAAGTGCTACCGTACAACTCTAATCCATAGCGCCAGAATGGCAGCGATTACCGCAAGATAGATAGTCCGTTTGGTCATTTAGATTTTGAACCGATTTCTGTATCAATAACGGACGTAACGATTTCACACGAGTAATGACGGCTCTTCTAGTGTGTGCCACATGTAGTCGCCATTTCTTACTGATTTTCACTGGATGGACCTATTCATGTTAATTTATTTCAATAATTAAATAAGCTAGGTGTATAATTGCAAAATAAACAATTAAAATTATGTATATATATATATATATATATATATATATATATAAATAAGTTATCATAGATTACTACACGCTAAAATCATAAAAATACTAAAAATTAATTGTTGCTCTATAACATAGCAAAAAAGAAACACTAAATTAAAAATTAATTTTTACAAAATGAACAAGAAGACGATCAACTTCTGTTCAAAGTAGCGTTAATGTATAAGCGCCCCTTGATGATACGATATCCGTATCAAGTCCAGTACCAGATGCTTCATCGACCATCACTTTAGTCGGGGTCACTTTTCACTTTTTTAAAAAGAACTATCATTTTAATACACTTATGCGTACGAATATATAATTTTCAAAAACATAATTGAACGCAAGTTACATGTTTAAAATAAAGTAATTTCTCACAGTACTGAATTCAAAAACAAATTTGGTATATATATATATATATATATATATATAAAATTTCATAATTTCGTTGTACTCCTACAGTACTTTGTTTCTTTAAATTTCATTTGCATAAACGTAGGTTTTATTAATATTAACATGTTTATTCATTACAGACTTTAGCGCAATATGTCAATTCCATAAATTCATAAAACATTAACATACAAATTTTTATTACGATATTCCTTTTTTTAAAAAGTCTGGTAAATGATCCCTACTCTCTACTCTAGACAACGCTCTTTCGTTAGTCAGGAAGTAAACACTAAATACACTAGTGAATAAGATTCACTATGTAATTATAATTATTTGTTATTATACAGGCTATTGCAATTCGCAATATCATTTATTAAAATATGTATGTATATACATTTATATACTAAAATAGTAAATTTTTATTATATAAAATGAATTTTTTGGTAACATGGCAAAGTAAATATACATTTTTTATGAATTACTCAAAATTGCGACTTATACTATAACATGATGTTTTTTATTTATAATAAAGAAATATATACATTATATAAAATAAATGAAGAATTTAGTTTCCTTAACCAGTTTTAAATATGTAATCATAAATTAAGTTTTTGGCGGTTGTTTGTTTTCTTCACCGGTTATTGAAAGTACATGCTTTGCCAATTGCCAGTGCCACCATAATAGTTTCATTTCATTTATTTTCGCAATGTGATTACTTGGTTTATGTTGAATTTTTTTGTTTTGTTTTTAGCACGTGAATAAATATTTTTTATATAAGTAAATTTCAAGTTAATAAATTATTCTATTTTGATGTTAGGTTATTAATTTATATATTTCTCAGTGGTTTTATCAAACTACTGTTTTCAGCGCATATTTTACTAAAACGCGTGTTGATTTTATAGAATTTTTAATATGGGCGATACTATAAATATCAGTCATAATTTGCACGATGGAAAACTGCGAACAAAAGATGTACTTCTTGATAAACAAGTAAAATTTGAATCTCTGTTATTGAGAGAAGAAATTCAATCTGGATTACAAAAAAATGGTTTTACATATTTATCCCCAATTCAACGTCATTCACTTCCGCTTTCTTTAACTGGTTGTTGTAAGTGAATATTTTTAATACCTCGTTTCAAATGAGTTTTAATATATATATAGTATTATTTTAGAATGTTTTCGGTTTTGACATTGATTTGTTCATCTGTATTGTAATGTTGTAGCAATTATTGTTCATGCTAAATGTGGAACCGGGAAGACATTAATATTTGCTATAAGTTCTTTGTACAGTATTTTGGTACGGCAGCATCAAAATCTCCAATGTATTATACTTGCACCAACGCGGGAAATAGCAGCTCAAAATGCTGAAGTGATTAACAAGGTGGGATGTGACATTAAAGGTAATTCATGATATGACTATCTTATATATTTAATTATAATTTTCATTTATGATTTGTTCATTCAGTTATTCACGGTGTTTACATTTTTTGTGTTAACATTAAAATTTCTGTATTTTAGACATGAATATGGCTTGTTGTATCGGTGGAAGATCATTGGACGACGATATGAAGAAAGTAGAGAAATGTCAGATAGTTGTAGGTACTCCAGGTAGAATTAACCACCTTATAGAACTTGGAGCTTTTAAGACGAATGCAGTTAGATTGCTCGTATTAGATGAAGTTGATCAATTATTTTGCGACACTTTTGAAGGTTTAGTTATGTAAGTTATTTGGTGTTCAATTTGGATTAAAATTGGTATTTATTACTTAAATAGAATTTGCTTTTAAAGAAAATTACGAATTTAGTTGTACTGTTAAATATATTAATCTGATTTTAAATACATTTTTATAGGAAAATAGTGTCGCATTTACCACCTCAGAAACAGATAATTGCTTGTTGCGCGACTTTATCTGCTGATACATATCGAGTATTGTGCAGAATAACAAATGATTTTAAGTATGTGTCTCAGAATGGAATTTGTAAATTTGGAGAATCATCTACACCAAATGTTTTAATAGGCTTGAAACATTACATCGCACCGGTTGTATCGGATTCTACATCTTTAAATACTATTACGAAAAGAAACAAATTGCTGGAAATTTTGAAATATACGTCATACAATCAATGTTTTGTATTTGTCAATTACATTACTCAGTAAGTAATATACATTTTTTTTAAATTGTGTATATCTATAATTATGCGGGTGTATATGGGATGATTTTGTTCCAGTAAATTTTTATTTATTTTTTTTTTTAAATTAAAAAATTTGTCATCAAATGTTTAAACTATTGAATGTGTTATTTAGTCTAATTTATATATATGTTAATTTCATTTGTATTGTTGTCGATCGCATTTATATATAGTGTACATATATATGTATAATAAAAAAATGTTAAGAAATTAAAAAATATATATATCAATAATTTACATATTAATTTATGTTTTCATATTATTTTATTAACCAGTGTTTGACGTTAGAATTATTATTTGATCTAATAATGGTGATCATATATATTCCATTTGATGAAGTATATTACGAAAAAACTTTGATATGAGTTTGTACAAATAAAAATTGGAAATTTTATTATTATTACTATTTCTTTCTTTTTTTTAATGCATGCAATCTGTATTTAACAATAAACACCGGTGAAGACGTGGTTTTATCAAAACTCGGAAGTAATTGGGAGGCTATGATCCTACTTATTGATGATTACCTTACGTTAAAAAATCTATAATTATATGATTTATGAATAATCAGGATCGATGTTGAAGTTGGAGAGGATTCAATCTGTGTACTCGATTGAATTTTACACAGTCTATCAGTAGGTTCAATTGCTAATATATTTAAGTATTGGTTGAGTCTTTCCTTATACCACGCACTTGAGCTGCATCATTTCGTATAAACCAACCAGAGTGCGTTAACTATTCTACGTAAAATTTTTGCTTTTGTTCTTTCCATAAGAGCTATATTGCAGTTAGATGCAATACCCCACAGCTCAATGTCATATGTCCAAATTGACTTTATTATTGATTTATAAAGCAGAACTTTATTTTCTAGTGAAAGAATTCAATTTCTTCCAACCATCCAGTCCATATTTCTCAGTTTCAGTCCGATCTGTATACGTTTTGAAGTTATGTGTTTATACCAAATCAATTTCTGGTCGAGATGTAGGCCAAAGTATTTCAAACTACTTGTTTGAATTGGCTTTTTGTGGACTGGCCGTTCAGGTTTTCAGTGTAAATAATACATTGAGACACTTATTTTCGTTAACTTTTATTCTCAACTGTTTGGACCAATTTTTAATATGGTTTAAGTGTTCTTGAACGTAATATGCTGCAGTATCAATGTCATTGTGTATTGCTAAAATTGCAGTATCATCGGCGAATAAGGCGGTTGAAGTATCATCATTTACCGGGAAGTCACTGGTGTTAATTTGATATAATGTAGAAGCTAGGGCACTGCCTTGCGGAATTCTTGCTTTAATCGGAAATATGGCCGTTGAAATTTACTCGAAAATATCTCTGAGGTAACATCTTATTATTAGGTAGTACTGGTAAGGCAGCTTAAGTTTTAATTTGTATAGAATACCTTTGTGCCAGTTTCCAAAAACGCGACAGAAAAATATTTTTCCCTCCAAACATATATTTACGACATCGATTACTATATGAATCTGTTTTATGGTATTATGGTTATTTCGGAATCCGAACCGGAAATCTGGAAGTATTGAATATTCAATGAGTAAATGCTTTAATCTTTTCAATAGCAATGTTTCAAAGAGTTTAGCTAGTATCGGGAGTAAGCTAATGGGTCTATAAGATGCCATTTCCTCCGTTGGCTTCCGAATTTTATGGATCACGTTTACTACTGCAAATTTCCATTGCACCGGGAAGTAAAATGTCCGAAGGATTGTATTGTACAGATATGTAAGTAGGTACTATAGCTTTCAGGGAAGTTTTTTAATCATACTGACTGATAGAATCATATCCGAGGGCTTTCTTTATATTTCACTTTTTTATGTGGTATTTGGTTTCCGTGGGGAAGAAAAATGGGATGGGAGATGACATTTAAATTTACTTTTGTGTAACTCAGTATATATTTTTGTGTCCGAGTTCTTTTGGCCAGTTTAATCTATTTTTCAATATCTACATTTCTATATTAATATTCTTTTTAAATTAATAACATTCTTAAGAAAACTGATTTATTACTATTTGTAGAACTTTTTTAAAAAAATAATTTTTTTTCTTGTTTGAATTTGTCACATTACCACATTATAATGTTCTGTTAACCCTTGTGAACAATCACCAGTTCGTAAACTCTATAAGTAAAATAGTGTTCGATGATGTCCAAAGTGTGTGTAATCTGCATAACGTTATATAGTTCGTCTCTATATTCTTGTACATGTACCATAGGGACTGTTTTATTAATATATAAGTTTTCTCTGTTTATTGGGTTTGTACTCTATATGTATGCTCCCATTGTTGATATAATCGACCCTTAATAATTTTAATGTATTCTTCTTACAGTTTTGCTTTATCTGTTTTAAGTTATTCTGTTCCTCTATAGTTAACACAACTGTCTCGTTTCAATAAAGTCCAACGTGTTCTGTAATCCACCTGAAAACGATTTTGGTGTTTAATTTTTTAAGTTTATTTGCTAGTTTCCTAATTTTAATTTGTATGTTTCTAATATTTTTTATATATATATACTTTGTAGTTTACTTACTGCCACTTAAAGGTATTCTGTCCTTATTAAGATTTTTTTTCTTTTTTTTTTTTAATAGAATTTAACGTCATCATTATTGCGCGTAGTTAGATGCGACGTATTATGAATTTTATATATTTCCTTATTTTTTATATAATAAAAATTTGAACTATACCATCCCACTAATTTATATATTATTTCAAAATTACCGTTTTTTTCGTATTTCATCGAACGCTATATTATTTAAATTTTTGTCATTCAATACGTGCATATTATTTTACTCATTTTTAACGTGTGGTGAGGTCCTCTCTTGCGAAACCTTGCTGTATTTTAGGGAATTTATTACTTTTAAAAAGTCACCACATAATAATCTCTCTTAAAAGTATTTTCGTATGTTTTTCCAGCGCATGATAAAAGAGTTATAGGCCTGTATATATGGATTTTTGTTTGGTTTGAGCATTGGGCAAACTGAATGTTTACATTGTATAGGACAATATCAAAAGAGTTAAATTTTATGCTCGTGGAAGAAGTTTCATAGCTTTATATGGAATATCACCCTCCCAGTACTGATATTTTCGTTGTGATATAAACTTTTCTGTTATTGTTGTTCGTGAGTCTATTATGTTATTTTTATTTTGACAATTGGTTCTACAGATACAATGGATTCATCCTATTATTTGTGTAGTTTGATCTTAAAATATCAATAGAGTATCACTTATCAAACTTTGTATTTCTTCTAGAATTTTGTCGTCCGTTTTCATTTTTGTCCAGGACGTTCTTGTCATTCGACGCCAGATCCACATATCTGCTAAGCTTTTTTTTTTTTTTTTTGAGTTTTTAGGCACTAATTTTCACAACTGTAATTTGGTACATTTCGAACATATACTTTTACAAACTTTTTCCGGACGTCCATGCTAATTTTCCTACTTATTAATATTGTTTTTTTTTATCGTTGAACGCGTATTTAGCTCGTGCTATTTTTTTAACGTATATTTTTATCTGAATATTATAAAATACAGTGAAACCCCCCTCTTAACGGACGCGGGCAGTAATTTCGATTCCCATAGTTCTTTAACGGACGAACATGTAACTTGTCACTAACTAAAAATGATCATAAATTTGTCAAAGCTTAGCAAAATTAATAATAAGTGTATGTGTGTGTATGAACAATAGAAGGTTGAAGTCCAACCAAAAATTAGCTGATTCTGCATTCACAGTTCATACTTGTACATCATAGAATAAATTTCCTTTACGACAATTAGGAACTTCTTTGTGAAGGCTGGTTTTCCAAGGAGTACACCAGAGGGAGAAGATAATGAATTGACTACCTCAAGTGAGTTGAGTGAACTTGTGCACCCCTATTATCGGAGTTGGCTTTAACTAACGACTTCAATCGAGATTTCCGTAAAGATGAATCACATCAAAATGATGCCTTCATCAAGCTGGGAACTTACTTCAAAACTCTCCAGGTACTTACTCGATAGTTTTATTCGTGAAAAGATGACGAACGAGGCTTTTCCATGACATGTGAGCTGATCATAAATCATGAACTAGAAATTATGAAATTCAAGTTGAAAAATAAACAGAAATTGCTTATTTAAAAAAAAAATCAAATAGGTCTTCTAAATGCATAATTACATAATTACACACTATGTACATAATACGTAAATACATATAAGTTTAAAATTAAGTACATTATTGTATATTATGATTTATTTTTATTGAATTTTCAAGTAAAATTTTACTGAATGATGCCATTAACAAAGGTGATTGATGTTTGAACATTTTTTATTGTACGTGTATATCAAAATGTATATCTGCAGTGCTTACGTGGTGATTGATCGAGCCAGCGGTGTTTACATAATATAAAGAGTATTTTTTATTTTGTTTCAAGTATGGTTTGACTGCGGTATAATAGTTATTTCATTATTGTTATTTGTAAAAAAAAATCACTTTTGCGGCTATTTGTGCTCTACGAATTTATAATTAATTACGTTATAAAACTATTCAAATTTCTTCTGTCTTATATAACAGAACGGGGTCAATCTGCAACTTTTTGAATAACAATGGAATATATGCAAGGTGCATCTCAAGTAATCAAGACCAAGCTACGAGATTGGAAGTAATGAATTACGTAAAGAATAATTACTGTCACGTGCTGGTGACAACCGACCTTGCTGCTCGAGGCGTTGATATTTATAACGCTAATTTAGTAGTGAATATGAGTATACCGTATCCACCGATTTGTTATTTGCATCGAATTGGCCGAGCTGGTAGATTTGGTTCTCAAGGTAATTTTTTTTTAAAATAAATATTCGTTACGTGTTTTTTTTTATAGTTTATGGTAGCGTCATGCTTGGGACAAATATAGAGAACCTAAAATAATATTAATTTTATAAATAACGCGACAGATATTTTGACATTTTTCAGTTTACCATTATTAATATTATATTTTACTTACGAATCTTCCTATTTACTATATATATATATATATTGACAATGTTGAATATATTGGAGAGTAGTGATTTTATTAATTAATAATAAACCAGACAAAATATAACACAATCACTAAAAGTTTTTAATCGCGAAGCTTTTCGACAGTTACGTCATTTTCAAGCACGCACCAAAATTATTACATCTTTACAAAATTTGGTGTTAAAATTAAAAAAACAGAATATCTCACAAAGGATTTAAACGTAATTGGATCTATCGGCGTTAAGTGGAACAGCTACCACGGATAAATAACTTCAAATATCTTGAATTGATTAAAAACTAACGGAAAAGAAGCTTGAATACCAGGGAAAATCAAGAACATACAAGAAGGAAAAAAAAACTATCACAATGTGGGCAATAAATGAGCAATACCAGTTCATTATAGCATTTAAGCGATCCGCGTTGATAATCGCAACAAGAACGGCATCTATAAATCGCAAAATAAACGATGACACAAATAGAATGTAACAAATGACGGACAATGAGCGTGGAAATGCTTTCTATAGGCAGAAAGTTGTTAACAGAACTGAAGAACAGCAAAGAAAGTATATTAACTGATAGTTAACTAATAGAAGGGAAATAGTTATAAAAGTGAAAAAATTTTACACAAATTTATATAAAACAAGAATTTAATCCGCGGAGATTGAACTAAAAATTGAAGAAACGCAAGGTAAGCTTCCAGAAATAATGACTTCGAAAATTATTGCAGTGTTAAAAGTAGTTAAAACAATCGACTTAGTCGACCAGATGTCATAATATCAGAAAGCAAATAGAATGGTTGTTGACTGGTAAAGAAATTTATTCAACAAGCGTCTAAAGGAAAACTCGATACCGCAATCGTGAAATGACACTGACGTCATACTTATACACAAGAAAGGCGATATCACTAAGTTAGATAACGACAAACTTATAGACTTAAGCCAATGCATTAATGAAACAGATAGCCAGCAATCGCGAGGACAAGCAGGATTCAGATCGGGTTACAGTACACATGATCATGTACATACAGGAAGATCAAGTATGGAGAATCTAATCTCGAACTATATATGGTTTTATCGATTATCAAAAGGCATTTGACGCGTGGAAATCTGGACAGTTGCATAGGTACTTAAAAAGTGCGATATAGATCAAAAATATATAAACATACATAACATGTGCAACTCAGCAACAATGCAAATTTTTTTCTTCTTTTTGCATACGATCTGTCCTTGAACGGGACAATAAGTAGCATTGATATTTTATAAGTATTATAACAGAATGCTGCCCAATAGCTGCTATTCTATGTGTATACTAATCGTAATTGTAATTTATTGACGACGTTGCAAATCCACTTAGCAGTATCTTTTCAGACGCTTGAACTCGGTGGTATTACTGTTAAGATCTGCAGCCAGTCGATTGACATGTTTCTGGAGTCGCTGCATATATGTACTACTGTGTATTCTGTTTCTTTTACATCGGGCATCTGGAGATCCTTGTGCCGTTCGGTATTGCGAATGTACCATGGTGCTCCAACGATGTAACGCATGACTTGACTGAAAACGCTGAATTATTTCCAACCTGGGGTTGCTGGCTGTTCCCCAGATTTCAATCCCATATGCCCATACAGGTTTTAAAATAATTTTATATATTAACAGTTTATTTTTAACTAATAATAATGAATTCTGGTGCATTAGCCAGGCCATACTCCGTAGTTTAAGCTCAAGTTGTTTTCTTTTGGCTAGAATATGGTTTTTCCAGGTTATCCTTTCATCCAGGTGCAATCCTAGGTATTTTACAAAGCAGGACTCTGAGATTATTTTATCGTTAAAGCGGATCGGTGTTTTTCTTTTAATTCTGTTTAGCGTAAACAGGACATGCGTGGATTTGGATTCATTTACAGTGACTTTCCATGATTTACACCATATCATCAGTATTTACCTGAAAGTATCTGTTAGGCAAGATTTAAATAGCGTATAATATTGATGTGGCAAATTTTTCTTTAATTTAAATAATAAACCTGTATGCCAGACTCTATCAAATGCTTTTTCTATATCCAGGAATAGCGCAGTACAATATTTTCTTTGTTCAAAACTGCTGTTTCAACTATTCGGTGTACTTGTTCTATCGTACCATGTTGTTTTCTAAACCCAAATTGCCAATCGGGTATTACCTTATTTCCCTCAAGTATTGGTTTTATTCTTCTCAAGATGAGTTTTTCAAATAACTTTGAAGTAATAGGTAAGAGACTGATAGGTCTGTATAATGGTACTTCTTCCTGCGGCTTTCCAGGCTTATGTATCATTATTATATAGGTAAATTTCCACTGTATGGGGGTAATAGCCGATACGAATTATTGCGTTATAAATATATGTTAACAACATTATCGCATTCCTCGGCAAATTTTTTAATATTTTTGCAGTTATTATAAGTCGTATCCAGGGGACTTTTTCGGATTGAGGTGTTTCTGTATGTGAGATTTTACCTCCATTGGTGATACCGGTTTTATAGGTAAGCACATTTAGGATGGTGCTTTTAGGTATACTCCTCTTCGTTAGTTACTGTGTTATTGTCGCAGTGGAAAACTTCAGAGAGGTATTTAACAAATATTTCAGCTTTTTCCTTGTTATTTTTTGCCCATCCGTGGTTTTCAACTTTCAATGGTGATTGTTGATGGAGTTTTAAATTTTTTGTAACCTTCTATAATGAATAGTCAGTATCCATATTGGGCGTCAACTGTGTAATATATTCTTGAAAGGTTCGTTCTTGTTGTCTGAAAGAGTTGTTTAGTTATTCTATTGCATTTTTATTAACTGGGTTTCTATCATTGTGCCAGATTCGTCTTAATCGTCTTTTTTCGGCGATTATATCCTTTAGTACTTTAGGATGACTAGCTGTTTCTACACACAATTTTCTTTCTGGAGTAGCTAAACGTGCCGCTTCGTGAATGCTTTTAACAAAATGTTCGATAGCTATTTCGATGTCATCTTCGGTTTTTAACGGAATAGTTAAATCTATTTTGCTTTCGACTGCCGGCTGAAATATTTCCCAATTGGTATTTCTGTTTGTCAGGATCGGTCTCATAGGAGAATGTGTTACTGTACTATTAATACTTAGCATTTTTGGAGAATGATCGGACGTACCATCCAAAGATGACTCTACCAGTGTGTGATCAATATCGACTCCTTTGGTGATAAAAAAATCCAGTAGGTCGCGTATTTTGTTTATATCGTGGTCAGTATGATGGTATTCCATCACATAGGTACAGGTACTTATATAACTCGAAATAGATCAAGTAGACCAGTATATATATTCAGGTAAAGTAATTAGCATAATTAAAAATGCTATGCAGACAGAAATAAAGAGACGAATATCCCTGTTGTGGATTGCACTTAGAAGAAACGTATTCCTATTTCCTTCAAAAGTAAAGTATGCAACCAATGTATAGTTATCGGTGCTGACGTATGGTGCGGAAATGTGGGTTCTCACCAGGAAGCTGAAGTGGAACCGGGCAGGATATATAGCTAGGAGAACAGATTATATAAGGGATGGATTCCTGGAGAAGAGTGGAGAATTATAAGTACAAGAAACCTCGTATATTCTATTATTATTATTATTAAATAAATACAGTATTTATAAAGAAATAGTTTATTTTATATTAAAAAAAAAAAAACTATTATATATATCTATTAATAAAATAAATAAAAAAAAATAATTTAATTAAAAAAAAAAATAAAAACTAACCTAAACCGAATTTTTAATTTACTTGCCATCCTTCTTCATTAAATCGTAACTGTCTTGATCAAAAAACTGACAACTGAACTATTTGACGGAAAATCTAGAACTCTCTTGAAAATGAACAACCATCCCTTTTTATACATTTTTCTTAAGCCTTGTTAAACGAAAATTACTGGATTTTCTTCATTATTTACTGGCTGTAATTTATTTTTACTGGCTGTATTAACTAAAATTATTTGGTCAAACTAATTTACTGTTTTTTTTTTCCATTGACTAAAATTAATTTTAACTATTGTATAATAATAGTTTATCTACTATAAATCCGGTTTGGTTATATTATAATGATTTTAATATATTTTACTTTAATTAAATAAATAATTATATATATATTTTGTTTTATTATATTAATTAAATTAAATATTAGTTTTCCACCTTCAATATAATAAATTTAGATTTATCATAACGTGAACATACGATTGTCGTATAAGTAAGCCTTGTTGTAGGTAGGAAGACGATATATGTAAAATAGCTTGCATCAAATAGCTGAACAAGGCTAACGACCAGATTGTAAGGAAGAATTTGGATCTAGCAGTGGATCGACATAAGCAATTAGAATTAGAATCTCGCTTGTCGTATATATTTAAATAAAAGTATATTTGAGACAATTCATAACTGGATAAACGCAGCCTGGTCAACGTGGAAGTCAATAAATGAATGTGCTGTGCGATAAAAAATAAAAGTATATTTTGAGACAATTCATAACTGGATAGACGCAGCGTGGTCAAAGTGGACGTCACTAAATGAATGTGTTGTGCGATAAACGTGTGCCCATTACGTTGTAGTCGAAAATCTATTGTACTGTCGTGCGCTCAATCGTGTTGTGTAATGGGGGAATGTCGGCAATCATCAAGAAGATGAACAAGTTCTTGACGTGGTGGAAATGCGTATGCTACGATAGGCACAGGGTATTTTGTTGTCTGATCGAATTAGGAATGATAAGATGCGTGCAGAAATGGATGTAGCATCCACTGTATGTAAACTACGTGAATTACATTTAAGACGGTATGGACATATGATACAAGCCCAGACGAATGAAACAAATTTAGTGACCTATCAATTGCAAGTGGATGATAAGCCAAAGTAAATGGATGGAAGTGATCACAGCAGATTTAAAAAGCGCTGATATCGAGCCAAGCTTGGCACATAGTTCAAGCTGCTGTCATCGTTCGATGATGACAAATTCATTTCTATAATCTAAGTATGTGTGCTTACAGAAGTGTATGTAGCTGCTTATAGTCGAATGTAGATATTAAATTTTTATATTATATATATATATATATATATATATATATATATATATTAGAGTTGAAGTAATCGTCATATATAATGTGTACGAAGGTTCACGGTTGACGCTGTTGATGTTTACGAAATTCGCTAAGTATATATTATTCAATTGTAAATGTCGATTATAATAAAAAAAAATCTTGTACTGAAAATGAACTTCCAGAGATACAAATCTTACAAGTTATTAGTTTAACAAAATTTGTATATGAAATACTGAATGACAATTAAGTACAGTTATGATGTCGTTATTTATAAAATGCGAATTGCCAATGTTATTTATGACTGGTATATCTGATAATTTACATGTTTCATAAAATTGTTTAGATCTTCTTAAAATCTCTTCTTGTATGTAGGGAAGTGTAAGATATCATGCATTGAAGATATCCGAGTATATCTTGATTTTTATCCTTAAACAATGATTTTTTTTTTCTACTTTCAGTATATTTGTCCTGCTGGCAGAACAGCATACAGAAGCAATATATAACAATCTAGGTAGAATAACAGATTTATAAATAAGAAGTTTGTTTTTAATCGATAAGTGTGATTTTCTATTGAATATTGGAAAAAGTGCATAAGTTCTTTGTATAGCTTTGTTACTTATGAAATTAACATGGCTTAAAAAATTTAGTTTATTATCCAACATTATGCCTAAATATTTTTAATATGTTATTTTCATTTAGTTGTAGATTACCATTGGTTATTATGCATTTATTTATAAACCGTCTACGCCTGGTTAAAAAAAGAGCTGTTTTGGTTTCGTTTATTTTGATTTTCTACTTGTTAAAATACTTCGTTAATTTATTTAGTGCTGCGGATAATCTATTACAGATGGTATCCACCGTAGAAGAGTTTACTAATAGAGTTGCATCATCTGAAAACAAAAATATATGTACATTTTTAATGACCGGCAAATCGTTAATGTATATTAAAAAGAGGTAGGGACCTAGAATACTACCGTGGCTACCCCCGATATAACAGATTTAATATCATAAACTTTAACACAACATTTTCTGTTAACAAGATGTTAAGAGTAAAATTAAATAAGAAGGATAATGTATCAGTTTATAGATTATGTAATTCGTTTGTTTTGATTAAAATCGTCGAATATAATATTGAAAGCTTTTGCCAGTTGGCTAGTAGTAGAGTATAAAACTAAATTGGTTCGGAAAGAAAACCTTTTTTTTTTTTTAGATTATTTTTTTGTAGATTTTGTTTAAATTATTAAGAAGACTTATCGGTCTTATATTTTAAACTTGTGATGAGTACTAGATTTCGGGGTATAGACATTTTCCATGGCACAGAATAATGTCTACTACGCAAATATGTATTTATTAATGTTGTTAAAGCAATGAAGAAAGTTTTTTTTTATGAGTTTAATAACGTTATCGGAGCCAGTAGATAATTTGGTTTTAAGTGATTCGATGCTAGATAATACTGTAGATGATGTGAGCTATGGATAGAAAAGGGGGAATTACGCGCATGTATTGGTATATCACTTTATTTACAAAACGAGTTTGAGTAGGGATAGATAATGAATTATTTTGTTCATGAACAGCAGCAAAATAATTGGCTAACAGTTCGGCTTTATCATGATAAACAAACAAATCAGGATCGGTTGCACGATAAAGTGGCGGGAGTTTAGTATTGCCACGGCAAAAATATTTATTAACTTGTCAGAGAGTTTTATTATCAATAAGCGTCCAAGAAACCGATTCACATCTGAATGATATTTAAACAAATTATACATTTTTTTATACTTCAAGGACTCAGAATATACTTGCTTTTGGTACACTTAATTTTTCAATTTAATTAGAAGTGGAATTTTGACAAATAGCTCGGAGACGTACGCTTAATAATTAATAATAATAATAATACTTCAAGTTTTTTTTATTACTCCTATCATAATCGCCATTACGCCGGATACGAAATTTATAATCGATTTTTATTTTTTTTTTTTTCAATTTGGCCAGCCGGAAACATTACACACAAAACTTCAATTTATATCTTTCTGTTTTGCTGCCCAGTATTCTGTTATTTTCTCGGAGTGTTTCTCCTTTCCTTCGTTCATGTTTTCCTAGTCCTCTTCACCATGGTTTCTACAAACCCATCTTAAATTTATTTCGGTCTCTTATACATTAGAAGTCCTCATGTGTTCCATATCTTTTTTCACTTGTATAATCCATGGAATCCTGGTTTTAGGGTTCCCATCGAAGAAGTCGAATAGCCTTTATCCATTCGTTGGAGATGACCATATTCTTCATCTAATTTTCTCGATTCTTTTGTATATCTCCATATTGCTCTTCAGTTTCCATTGTTCTCCATCTTTTCGAGGAATCTTCCGTATTATTATTCTTTCCTTTTTTACTAATTGATCTATTTCCTTACGATAATCCATTGTGAGACATTCTGCCGCTTATAAGTTTTAATAACTGTGCTGTAATGGCTAATTTTTGCGTTAATGGAGATTGATTTTCTTATTATAAATTTTCCTGGTTAATAGGTCCTTTCCATTTTGTGTGATCGTTCTGCGGTTGATCTTTTATTCATACATGTAAATTGAATTAATTCTTCGAGATATTTAAATATTACCACTCTTTAATTTCGAATTGGCCAACTATGGACCACGTAAAATATCTTCCTGATGTTTATCTCTTCCTCTTCCTTTCACTCTAGTATTTCTTCATTGTTTCACTGTGTTTTTTCTTCCTTTCATCTGTTCATTTGGCACCGATTTTCTTCTTCAAAACTTCGGAATCTGCTAATTGCATTTCTGAACTTATTTCTATTCATAACGTCGTATTTCTTAACGTTAATTTTCTTAAGGTCTTCCTTAACTTCTAGGAACCACGCGATTTGCGATCTAGGATTCCTATCGAAGTACTGAAAATTCTTTTTGTTAGGCTGTTTGTCTCCATTCTCTTCAAATGACCGTAATATCTTAATATTCTCTTTTTCGTGGTATTGATATCTTCAGTATACTCGTATATTTCTCTGTTATTTATTTTTTCGCGTATTTCCCGATCAGATTTCGGTCCCAGAATTTTGCGTACTATTTTCCTTTCCTTGTTCCAGTTCTTTACTCGCATTTATTGCTAAACACTCCGACGCGTACAGACATTCCGGTTTAATCACTACGCTATAATGTCTTAACTTATAATTGATTGATTTTTTATTATATATATATATATATATATATATATATATATATATATCTTTTGTCAGCTGAAATGCTAACTCCATTTGTCTTATTCTACCTCGGTTAGCTGTTTTATCCAACGCGTTTGTCTGTATAAATTCCCCTAGATATTTGTGCTGACCCTTTTGTGTGACCATAAATCGAGGTGCGTTTTTTTCATCAGTCATATATTTGGTTTTTTCAAACGATATCTTTATTTTCTGCTACCTGTTTAAAGAATATTTATTTATTCTATCGAATTACTTATGTTCTCCGATAAAATCGTCAAGTCATCTGCGAATGCTATGCAATCAACTTGTACGTTATCCTCATCTTTCTACCGATTTGTATCGTTTTGATGTTTTTTTCGTTTAACTTTTTCCGCCATTATAATCTTTTCTAATACACAGTTAAATATTATATCTTTTTTCTCACTTTCAGGAAACGTAGTGACGATTCTGTATGAAGGACGCGAAGTTAATTTCTTTTCGAAGTTGGTTTCGTCCGTTATCACGGAACCGGTAAATATGTACATTCTACCGACTGTAATTAACAGAAATATAATCGATTACGCGGAAATCGATTCTAAATCGTGCACGATAACTCCTCGACCGGATGTTCAGTTAAACGAAGATATGCCGTCTTGTTGGAAAAATTTAATAAAAGCTACAGGCGCCGATGATGAGCATAACGATCGAAAAGAATTTAAAGCGACGACGACTATAACGAATGAAGCGTCGGTTGAAGATACGACTAGAATAAAAAATAAGAAAAATAAAAAGAAAAAATCTAAAAAACACAATAATAATAATACTAATAATCATATTAATAGTAATAATAATAATAATAATAATAAAAATATGGTCGCCATCGTCGCTACTCCTTTAAATCCGATTGAGGACGCCAACCGAGAAATTGGAAGACACAATAGCGAAATGAGTAGATTAAAAGAATTTATAGAACAATATCGCGCTCAAGTATACACCGCAGATATTTCCGACGAGCGATTTAAAGAAAAATTCATAAACTACCTTCAAACGAAAGAAACGCCAGCTAATGCTAATGCTACCACCGCGTTTCTAGACGAGACGTCGATTTATCAACCGGTTATCGATGAAATATTTCGTCGAAAAACTTATTTCGAAAATCTAACTTTACACGATTTCGATATTAAAACTTTATTAACGGCTCTCGAAGAAAATTGCGTTCTAGATTTATCATCGGCAAACGATGAAAATGATAATCATAATAATAATCTAGAAGATGACGCGTTAGATTTGAGCGTAATAGTTAAGAACATAATCGGTAAAATGAAAGAATTAACCAGATCGAATTGCGACATGAACGAAATCGATCGTAAAGAAGTAGCCGACGATATTATCGTACAAGATGTCAAAGTAATGGATGCTGCTACGAAGCAGACGAATGGTAGACGATCGCCGATGGAAAAAAAAGTTTCGTTTCCGGAAGTAATCGTCATTAGTAATTCGGATATTCGTCGACACGCGGGCATCCTCGATACGATTACGAAGAAAATGGAGTCACCATCCATGGTGGTGACTGAAGAAGAGGATACAAGCGCGAATACGACGCAATGTCTACCTAGCGATGTTGCCGTGAAAAAAGAACAACCCGAATGTCTTTCTAACGACCCCGTTGGAAATAACAGTAATGTCGACAACAGTAATAAGTACGTTACTACATCGTTATCGACGGTAACCTCGTTTAATAGTAATACGTCTAAAATAACGGTATCGGCCGTTGAAAATTCCGGATTAAAATTTAATAATTCTAACAAATCGAAGATTTATTACGATGAAAATAAAATCCATCGCGATAATAATGGTCGATCGAGTAGAGACGAAGTTAAACGAGATAAACTTATTGCCGATTGGAAAGATGTAAAAAAAGGGAATTTACTACGATTTAATTCGATTAAATCGGCGAAAACTTCCGATGATAATTTAAAACGCGAACCTCGATTAATTTATTGCGACGACGACGATGACCGGGCCTATCCATTCGGCGATAACGAATCGTCATCGCGTAAAACTAATCGCCGTAATAGCGATATCAACAACGTCGATAACGATGACGCAGATCGAGACAGACGCGAAGAAAGATTGTTGGAAGAATCATCGTTCGATTATAATCGAATAAATTGGGAAACCATTTGGAAATCTCACATGGCTTATATAAATTATTACGTTCGATCGACCAAGTAATGTTTTTCTTAGTGCGCATTAGATGGCGTAATAATAAACTCGCGTATCTATAATTGAGTATTATATAGGTGTTCTAATCGTTATTCCGCCAGTCTTTAAAGTTTTAATATCGTATCTTCGTAGTTATTGCTATTTTTACATATTATATTAATAACACAAAAAATAATTTATATATATATATTTATATGTTACAAGTAGTTGATAAATTTGTTTACTCGGAGTCACTTATCACAAAAAATGGTGGTTCAACGAATTAAATTAAAAGGCTAATAATGATAGCGCGAAAGTTACACACTTTAAGAACTATCTGGAAAAGCGGTGAGAACGACGAAAAATGCGCCTCGTGAAAACGTCGGTGTTCTCTGTGTTCCTATATGCATCTGAATGTTTGACTTTGAAAGAGTCAAACGTTCGAAAGATCGATGCTTTCGAAATGTATTGCTGGCGGCGAATGCTGAGAGTGCCGTGGTCAGCGAGGAGGACAAACGTGTCAATACGGGTACCCGATTACGACGCATCGTTAAAAAAACGTACATCAACCTTCTTGGGCCATATCATGCGACGGAACAGAAAAATTGACCATATTGGATATGTTTGAAGGTCGCAGACCGGAGAGGAAGACCACAACCCGATATGTGGACAGTGTCAAAATCATAACTGGCGCCAGTTGCACCATATATTAGTTTATAATGTGTGCGCATTTATCTTTTATATATGGGTATGTACATCATTATTAATACTAAGAAAAGCATTTTCATATGCACATATATATACATACATATAATTCGTGTCTTATTGTGTTTTTCCATCTAATTTATATATTCATTAATGAAAAAATTGCTATATGGTATATATATATATTTATAATTTGAATCGTATTATTTTTCATGAATTATTTTTACATATTTAATAAACAGTTAACCATAGTATGAATGCATACGTATGTAATATCTTTTATATTATACATACATTCATTAATATTAAAGAGAATTGCTACATATACAACTTACAAAATTTACTGAATAATCCTAGTTATATCGTCGTTTTCGCCCAATTTGATAAATGGGTTTTATATATATATATATATATATATATATATATATATATATATATATCTACAGTCGTATATTGATCATAATTGACCGTCGTGACCATTATGTAGCAATCAAATTCCTCCACAGTTGTCGATCATCTGCCGAGTGTACCAAATCTGGTATTGACAGTTTAACACGTCGGCATATTTGTTTCGTCCATCGGGTCATTGGCCGACCTTTTCTTCTATGTCCGTTCATTCTTCCTAGTGTGACTGTCCTGTCTAAGTCTCGTGCACGCATTATATGACCGAAAAATTTGTGCATTTTATCGCGTACGTCTTGTGACAATCGTTTATCTATATTAAGACGCTTAATGATCGAGACGTTCATTTATTTATCGTGCCATTTTATACCCAGCATTATGCGTCAGCATTTCATTTCAAATGCATCAATATATTGCTGATCCGTGTAGTTTATTACCCATGTTTCGGAACCATAGGTAAAGATGGAGAACACCAGGGAAAGAACAAGTTTTATTTTTGTAGAATAATTGATATTTCCATCCCGCCAGATACGTTGCAACTTATTCATAGCATTTAGACTCATCGCAGATCGTCTCCTTATTTCTTTGCTTGAGCCTCCTTTATTGTTGATCCGGACACCTAGATATTCAAATTCGTTGACGACTTCATATCCGTGTAATTGTTGTGAAGTATTAGATATGTTTTCATTATTATGATCCGCTATCATAATTTTTGTTTTATTTTTGTTTATACGCATTCCGAATTCATGGCTTACTGTCGTCAGTTTATTTAAAGTTGTACTTAATTCTTCCATAGATGATGCAAAAATTGCCGTGTCATCGGCATATCTCAAATTATTAATTTTTGCTCCACCAATTGAAATACCTCCTTCCTCTGCGGCGAGAGTACGTCGCATTATATATTCAGAGTATATGTTATATAAAAGTGGCGATAGGATACATCCTTGTCTAACACCTTTTGATATTTTGAAAGGTTTAGAGAAATAATTATCTGCTCGTACTGTATTATAATTGTTTTCGTAAAGTGATTTCACTAGCATTATAAGATGATTAGGAACACCCATTTCGGACAAAATTATCCATAGCTTGTCCCATATCACGCTGTCAAAAGCCTTTTTATAGTCTATAAATGCTATATATACAGGCACGTAGTATTCTCTGGCTTTTTCTATAATTTGTTTCATTTTCAAAATCTGATTCCGCGTGCTTTTTTCTGCGACAAAACCGGCTTGTTCTTCAGGAATTTGCCAATTAAGATAAGACTTTAAACGCTCATTTATTACGTGTAATAATATCTTAGAAGCGTGTGGAATGAGGGCGATTGTACGATAGTTATCGCAACTTTTTGTAGACACTTTTTTATGTATCGGTATTAAAATTGACGTGGTCCACTGACGCGGCCATTCACATGTATTCCATATTTTACAGCATAATTTATATAGGAAATCAAAAGTGACTCCGGATAATATTTTAATTATTTCGGCAGGAATTTTGTCTTCACCTTTAGCTTTTCCATTTTTTAGCTTGACAATTGCTTGTTTTACTTCATCGCGTAAAGGCATAGGTTCTTGTTCAAATTTATTGTCCTTTATTTGCGTTGAATTTCTATTTGTATTTCTATTTATATCTGCATACAATTTTTGACAGTAATCACGCCAAAATTCCGTTATTTCACGTATGTCGGTTATTAAGGACCCGGTGTTGTTTACAATACCTCATGGTTTGGCTTTAAATTCTTTAGTAACTATGCGTATTTTTTTAAACATATCTTTAGTTTCATTCGTTTCCTTGTGAGCTTGTATTTGTTTACATAGATCTCCATAGTATCTATTCTTATCCTTTCTGCATGTACGTTGGATATCTCTGCATAATTGCCTATACTCCACATCATTACCATGGATTTTTGTGTTTCTACGTCTTTCAATTAATTTTATTGTGTCATCAGTTATCCAGGTTTTCCTTTTCCGTATACTCATCGGATTTGATCCATCTTTTTTTGCCCGTTCAATCGCTGAGGTCAGTTATATATATATATATATATATATATATATATATATATATATACATATATATATATATATACTTTATTATTCGAATTAATTTTTTACAGTTTGTTTCATCTACATAGGTGCAACATATTGAACAAGTTTAGGCTTTTAATATGTAAATAATATATATGCACTCAAAACACCTTATACGAGGTAATATTTATACTATTCATATGATACATGTACACACATATATCTCTCTATGTACATATATATACTAGTTTTGCTCGTGAACAATTAAACACACTTAATTTGGAATGGCGACTAATTGACAAGAAGAGAACAGACCGCGCTAAACAGTTGCTGTGATGACTTAAAACGAGTCGCAGGGGAAATTTGGACAAGGATAGCTCGTAATAACTGGAAACAATCGGGGGAAACCTACGGTAGTGGATTGATATAGGCTGAAGATGAATATATATATATACAGAATTAGAGTTTAAGAAACTTAAATTTAAATACTTTAAAGTTGAATCAACCGTACATTACAATTTTTTACAGGATACTAAAATATAAAGTAATATTTTTCATATACCACTTTTTTTTTTTTTTTCTAAAAAAGATAAATATTTATTTCCTATGCTAACGAAAGTTCATTGATTATGGAAATAAACAGGTTTTTTTTAGCGTTAAAAATTTATGCACCACTGTTATGGGGAAAAACACACTGTAACGTGGCAAACAGTTAATGTTTTTCTCCATTATGCATTAGCGATTAATTTTAAAATTTGTGTTTTTATAATATTTCAGTGCGACGCGAAAAAATGTTCAATATTTTTTAAATTAGATTCTTAATTACTTTCAAGTCTGTATTATTATCATAAACGTGTTGATGATAATTCTCAACTTAAGACGTGTATATTTTCGAGTTTAATCCTCTTCTAAATTATAAAATATATAACGTAATCTTAGTAGTAATTTTACGGAAAACAATAGAAATAAAACAACTATTTATATAACATCGTTTATTTTACTATTTAAAACACATATTTCGCTAAAAACAAATTTGTGATAATCGCGTGTAAGAATTTGCTAGAATGATAATATAAAATCTTAATTTTTAACGTAATGAAACAATGGTGTTCTTCGAAATAGCAAGACTATTAAAATATTAAATCAAAAAGAAATAATTGGTGTTCATTTAAACAACAATTAAGCTTATATATAATCATCATTCATCTTCTTATAAATATAATTATTACACTAAGATCAATAGAAACGTTCACATTATATAAATATTAAAAATTGAATAATTGACTATCAGTGTTGTACGATGAAATAATACACTTCATAATGTACTTTTTGCGATGCTAATTAAATGCAAATAATTATTTTCAATTTCAATATTTATGTGGTGTGGTATATTATATATATATATATATATATATATATATATATATATATATATATATATATATATATATATATATATACACACGCAAATAAACGTATTTCAATGATAACAAAATCTAAAATAAAATAAAAAAAAAACATGTTGCTTAAAACGCAAATAAGTACGTATAGCTGAAAATGGTATTTATTTCATGAGACTTGTGTGTAAATTTTTACAAATTCAAGTTTAATTAATGTTATATTTTTCGCATGACGCATAATATATAAATAAAATCCATTAACTAGAAAATAATTTTTTTATACGCGGTTGTAATTTATAAGTTGCTCGGTTTTTTCTTCATTAATGTTCAGTATATGGCTTTCCGATGCCTTCATGAGGTTGCATTATAACTAGACATTTGAAAGCACTTTTTTAAAAATATTTTTTAATTTTTATAATATATTCTACGAAAAATATAAATAAAATTCACTTATTTTGCTTGCTCTCCATAAAATAATTAGTACTTTAACTATTTTATTAAATTAATTTTTACGCTGTTCTAGATATTTCTGATGGTTGTGATGCACTCTTTATATACGAGCTGCCACTGTTATAACGTATCTTTAAAAAAATGTAACGTCATCTCTAATTTAAAACAATTTAAACGAAAAATAGATTTATTAAATGCAACCTAAAAAATGTCGATAAAAATTAACGGGATAACACACACACACACGATATATATAAATATTAATTTCGAATGTAAAAGCACCTTCAATTTTCACAAATAATACCGTGACGAAGGGAAGCTTATAATATATACATATATAATGATTGTATAATTAGTTCACATTCGTGGATGAGCAAAAAATGCAACGTTATATCGTTTTAAACTAATAAACAGACACAGTCGTGTAATCGTACATCAAAATTATATTCCAGTTAAGGAATATAAAATTAGATATACACTTAAATATGCTTACAATTACGAAGGGTATGACAAAAATTCAGAAACTTTTGGAAAAAAAATAATAATAGAAATTAAGTAATGATTATGTTCACGGAAGTATATAAAGTTTACGTGTAATGATATGGACACATATGTTTCTTAACATAGATATATATATATATATATATATATATATATATATATATAAACTGCAATAAACACGTTATAAATAAATGCTCCGTGTCTAATTATGACGTTATAACAATAATAATAACAATAGTTTTAATAAATTAGAAACTAATTAAAGCACAACCAAATGAAAAGAATCAAATAGGAAACAAGTGTATTATAAATAACAAAAAGACGTTTAACGTTACGTTTGAAGAATAAAAAACAGAAAATACGTTTAAAGGTAACGTTGTTTATTATGTTCATTAAATGATTTCAATGTATTCTTGTTTTTTTCCTTCTACATTATTAATTATATTAATTCGTTAAAATTAACAACACTTTTTATATAATAAAAATATACGTTTAAAAACTTGAAATACTAATATGATTAAAAATTATAAATAATTATGTATTTATAAAAAATAATTTTAATGCAAAAAAAACACCCACATCCTGATTACAAGGGTTCGTGTTAATCGCTAACAAAATAAATTAGAGTATGAACAATATTTAAAGAGGAATTGTAGAAAAATAACGAGTTCGTACTTGTACAAGTCAAAATCGATCGGGGCTTAAATTGTTTGTATTTTGCTTTCCTAAGCACGATAAAAAATAGAGAGAGAAAAAACACGGAGACTTTTTAAATATAAATTACACCCTTTCAAATTTTACTTATATGTTTATAACCATGGGTTTCCTCCGCTATAGCGCTAGTGTCGATTATTATAGTTATTTTTTTAATAATAAAATCTTGTAAGCTGCGTATGATAACGAGAATAACAAAATAACCAGCTAGGTTAGGTTACGATTCAGTTAGGGTTAGAACCGGAGGTTTGTTTCGGCTAGTTAGGATTAAAGAGGGAAAAAACAGAATAACAAAATACCCGGCTAAACTAGGTTACAATCGAGATCAGGTTTATTTCGGTTAGTTAGATATAGAATTAAAGGGGGGGGGGAAACGAGAATGGCGCATTAATGACTTAAAATGACTGTAACGCGAATAACATAGGAATTAATAATGATTTCTGAGGTAAATTTACGTACAAACAAAAGAATTGGAACTGCGAGTAATAAATTTTTGACGGTTAGGCAAGAATTCAAAATTACGAAAAATACTATTAACGGCCATCAGAGTGGCTATAATATGATACGATCAAAATAGCAAAATTATTTGTTAACGAAATAATAGAAATGCGACGATAATAATTATAGCCGATAGAAATATGCTTGCAAAAAAGACAAAAAATATGCATGTCACCTGCGAGAGGAAATAGAATATACGAATAAATTCAAGATGAAGGACCTCGTTAAGCGGTTACCTAGAGAATTTAAAACGTGCACATCTAAAAAAATAATAAACAATGTATCCGGAAATAATCAACGCTCTAGCTTCGGAGAATATACTGTAAAAACTTATCGCGAAGAAACAAATGATGTACCGGTGACCAATCAGAATCAGACGTTCGAGATAATAGAAGAAGAAAAATTTGAAAATCATAAATCTAATTTAGTATTATTGTAAAAAATATTAGAGAAAGTACCGATTATAACGAACTGATTGAATATTACATAATTTTCTTTTTCACCATCTTCTAATTCGAATAGAAGCTGATACGTGCGATTGGCATTTTACCTAATCATAACTTAAATATTTTTCGGTATTTAGCTCAATTGTAAACTAAATTTAATCACTCAAAAACTAAGGAAAGAATGAGTGCTTGAAATTAGTTATTTTCTTTTAACGTTCAAAATAATTATATCTATCCTTAGATACTTAAATCTATTTTAAAATTGTTGTACTTATATTCTCACGCTCGTTTAAAAATATCTCACCTTTATTCTAATAATTACTAATTTAGCGTAGATTTCTCATTTATTCAGAAACGATTAGCGATTTTCTCATTTTGCGCTTCTTTTTTTCCCCATAATGTCTATATTTCACAGACGCCATGCCAAGCGAACTGTCCAAGTGTATAGCCAGATATCTAGCAGTTTTCCAATAAGGGCGAGTCTGGTCGATGTTGAAATGGAATAAAAATGTGCATGAGGTATTAACACAAATTTTTCTTTATTTGAAAGGTTCATGTATATTACAACGTATTATAATGTCCATCGAGGCATTTCACGGTGGCACGGATCCCAGTGGTCTAATTTTCAATGACTGACGCATAGGTATGACTCGATATGGACGTATGAGCTAGGTTATGTTGACTAGTAATATTTATTAAACAATATAAAATAGACGAAAGTTGCGACTTCAAAACCTTCGTGTCACACCTTGTCCGAGTTACAATTAAATACTTCGACTAAATTGACATCACCGCAAGACTTGAAGTGTATTATAACGTTGAAAGGTAACAAAAATCCCGGCTACGATTTAATAACAGCGAAATCTAAAAATAAAAAGTCGAGCTGACCACGTAAGATTAGAACCGTACAGGTGTAAGTATGCACCTGAATTTCGTGGAAAATAACAAATTTAAAGTCGAACAGATAAGGCAGAGAACAACTGGTGATGTGAATATATTTCAATGTCTACTTTTCCTAATTTTTTTTTTTGACTCTTCGATAATTCGTAAAGTTGCAGTGTTTTTAAGAATTTTCCAACTGATTGATTACGAAGCAAAATAATAATAGTAGTAGTAATATTAGTAGTAAAACGCGTCCTAATAAAATTAATTAGTGTTATCGGGAGTAGGACAATCTTTATGAATGTTGTCAGGCTACATAATGATAAAGTTAAAAAAAAAAAAAAAAAAAAAAAAAACGAAATATGGTGTGTACATATATTATTTAAGAGATTCTCAAACTGTCAATACCGATGTATACCAACTTTGTTTTTATATTTATAAATTGAAAAAATTACTTTTTAAATTTTTTGAATAAGTCGATAGTACAACACTTAACCTAACGTTTTAACGTTTACATCGGGGTTTAATTTAAAACTCCGACTTTACGAAAATAAGTTTAACCACTTTATTAATTTTGTTTTTTTATCGTGGAATTCTTAATATTAAAGTTTGATAATCGATTTTCCACATTTTTTAGAATGACACAATGAAAACAAGAATACTGATTAAACTACTTAAACATTTAATAGCAACAACAGTATTATATATATATATATATATATATATATATATATATATATATATATATATATATATGAAAAGGTCGAATTAAGCAAATATTAAGTATGTTTGACAATTGAATCGATCGTTATATATGTCACTTTATTAAAAACATATACTGACCGTGTTTAAACGCGGTTGTACGTAATCTCTACATCGATGTTTAATATTGGTAAATCTGTGATTAATATTTTTTACCGGTAGTTCCTCTCGGTTTAATGCTTTCGCTAATTTGCCACATTGCTTCTTCGCATAGAAATTCGTCGAAGTTACTGAAGAACGCTACAATCCGTTCGTGACTTTTAAAACTATACGTTCTGTAAATACAAATCAATCAACGTTGATAAACATTATCGAAAAAATATAATTTATTTCGACGTAAATAGCGTCTGCTATTGTCACCGGATTATGATTTTTAAAAGTAATTAATGCGATTAAAAATTGCAAAATTAACGACATAAACGAAAAGTTCGTCGATAAATCATCCATAACACACACACACACATATATATATATATATATATATTCTAACAGTAGTAATATTGTCTAGATGATTTATAACGGGAAATATTAAAATTTAATTACGTTTATTCTATATAAGAAAATAATATTACATCACCGATCTACGGTTCAACACATATATATCGAGTTGTTGATTGAAAAAATCTAGAAAGAAAAACTTAACTAGGCATACGGTAAAGTCTGGCGTGATTAATTTTTCGTATCACACCAATCCAAATCAAAAATCCGAGCAATCTTCTTTATCCTCCCGAGGGAGCTTGCGACCATATTTATACTAAAGACTTCTTAACTCTTCCCCCGCCTGTATTCGATGTTTAGTTTGCTGTTTGTATTAAGGACTTTTTTTTTATCATGTCCGTCCACTTAGATGGTACTCTGTCACGAGGACGAGTTGCTTGTATTTATTCCTCAATTATTAAGCGCTCGCTCCGCATAATACGGCAATATTGTCGATAGAATACGGAGAGTCTAGTTTAAAAAACGGAGTTACGTAATATGGAAAGGTTTGTTTTCTTCGCTGTCCACAGTATACGTAGCATACGTATCCGGCACATTTCGAAATGATCGATACGTTGTATGCCTTTAGCTTTCACACCGTCCAAATTTCCGTTACGTATGTGAAAACACAGAAAAACACCACACTAACTTTGTTTCCACCGCATCCGTGATGAATGTATCATATACCATATTCTGTTTAATCGACTCGTGATATTTCGAGCCAAATGGATTCGCCTTTTTTATTTGTACTCGATAAGAGATCCCGAACATGAATGTACCGTTTTCGATTCGTTTATCACTACATTGCTTTCCCTAGTTTTATTCTTAATTTTAACCCCTATTTCATCTTATTCAGTCTGTCTAGTAATATGTTCACATGATCGATTGAACTGGTTAGAAGCGTTGTATATCATCTGCAAAAACGTAGGTAATTGATTATTTTTCCACCGACGGATACAGTTGCAACCGTCTAGAACTTGTCTCATAATATATTCTTCGTACAGGTTGAAGAGTAGCGGAGGATAAAACACATCCCCGCATTACACCTTTTTTAATTCAATCTTCACTACGCACGATGTTTATATTATTTTCGTATAATTGATTTCAATTTCAATAAGCGAAGGTCGCAACTTTCCCCGGAGAACAGTGTCAACAGCATTAGTATAATCAAGGAAGCGTAACACTAGCGGGTCTTCGTACTGCTCTTTTGACCTCCTTTCTTTACGCTCGCTCATCCGTAAAATCTGTCTGGATGAAAATCCTGCTAATCTATTAAATTATTCTATAAAGTTTCTTCGCTAACAAGTTATGTTTTTAGTCTAAAAATTACTATAAATATCGAGTTAAAACGAGTATAATTTAAAAAGGTCCTCGAATATTCGTTTATAGTTATAGCAGTAACAAATAAATTGCATTTATCCGGTAAAAAAAAAAAACAAAGTAGGTCGATATTCGTGACGTGTTTTGAAAATAAGTGCAATTTTTATTCTGAAAACATTCGTTTCTCCGAGTAAAATACATAATGTATCGTAATCGATTACGAAAGAAACTTTCATTTTTCGATTGATTAAAGAAGTTCCGTCTTAAACAGGAAGTTAAAAATAGTTCTATCGACATTAAAATAAAAATGATACGTTAATTTGAAATACATATCTCAAAAATACGAGAGTAAATGAATTTAATATCGAATGTTAAAAGTTCGAATTTACAAATATTATTAATAGTAAGCAAAACGACATCATAACAATATAAAAGTTTTTTATTGCGAAGCTTTTCGGCAGTTACGTCATTATCAAGCATACACAATAAATATATATATATATATATATATATATATATAAATTCAATAATGTTTACTGCGTATGCTTGATCATGAGACGTTGCAATAAAAATTTTTTTATAGTGATTAAACTGTGTTTCGATTTTGTTTTGCTTATAATTCATAAAATCACTACTCTCCGATATATTCAACATATTATTAATAGATCTTAAATTTCGAAATAATAAATTTCTTAAGCGTCCAGATAATAAACTATGTTTTTGTTTTTTTTTTTCGAAGTAGCGCTGAAAATGAAAATAGATATTTGTTTTTTTTTTTTTATTCGAGTTAATATTAAACGGAAAAAATGAACTTACGTTTTTTTAAATCGCTTCATATTTTCTAGAATGTTAAATTGCTGCCATCTTTTAGAAAAATTTATCAGGCCTTCGGATAGGTAATCGTTATTACCAATATGAACAAACGTCAAATCTTGTAACACTAAACCGCTGTCAAAGAAAATATACAATAAAATATATATATGTTGATAACGTAAATAGTAATCGTAGAATAAACTTGTTCAATAACTAAACGTCCTCAAGTAAGTAAGGAAATAGATGCGTACCGTAAATTTGCTTGTGTAGTCTTGCATCGAAGTACTGCGTCATGTAAAAAAAAAACAAGCTGTTGCATATAAATCAGATAACTAAAATATTTTGGCCACATACTAAGACATTTGGAAAAGTGTCGCCTACTTCAGCTTATTCGAAATGACATTTTTTTTTTTTAATAACCCTCAAGCAGTAACTTGAAAAAACCGAAAGGAGCGAATCCAATTAGGAAATTTAACGGAAACTGGACTCGAACAAACCTCGATAAAACTGAGGACTTTTGCAATTAGCCAATACCTACTCTTTCTATCAAGCAATTCCCTGATACATCAAAACCAATAAGGTCAACATCTCCGGTAGAAAATAAAGAAATAATCTAATGAATCCTCGTAAATTTCCCGGCTATGATCAAATTTCAGCGAGAACGGCTTGATGTTCCCCCTTCGAACTGAAATTTATGCAAATTATGAAGAAAAGTCACCAACTGAACTGACATAATACAAGTCAATCCCTTTGTTACCAATACTTTCAAAGTTGTTTGAAAAAAACCTTGTTAAAACGACTGATGTCTATAGTTGAAGACAAAAAAAAAATCATACCTGAACACCAATTCGGTTTTAGAACTAAACACGGTATCATCGAACAAGTACACCGCATTACTATGATAGAAACATTTTTAGAACAGAAAAAAGCATGCAACGCTGTTTAGACGTTAGTCAAGCATTTGATAAAGTGTTGGCACGAAGGCTTGTTATATAAAATAAAACGCCAATTTCCTTTTCAGGTATTCAGGATCTTCGAATCATATCTCAGCGAAAGATTCTTTTCCGTAAAATATGGTAATGAAAAATCACAAATATATTCATTAGGGGGTGCATCAGGGTAGCGTGCTAGGGCCGCTATTATATCTCACATACACTGCTGTCTGTCTAACGGTGATATTGCTATTTTTTATTAGATGACACGGCTGTTCTATGTTTAAATGAGTGCCCAATAAATACGCGTTTACAACTGGCGATTGACAAATTATCGGACTAAAGTAAATGAAAACAAATCGATATACACAATTTTTACTAACCTGAGATTATAGTAATGTAATGTTGAACGGCAATATTATCCCATTAAAAGACGAAGTCAGGTATTTCGGAATATACTTGGATTAACGCGGAAGAAACGTTAACAAATACGCATGCAAATTAAACAGATGTACTGGCTTTTAGGGATAAAGTCAGAGCTAACAGTTGAAAACAAGCTGTTATTCTGCAACCAGTTCATCAAACCGGTCTGGAAATACGGGTGTCAAATATGGGGCTGCTTCAAAAAGATTAACATAACGATTATATTACAAAATAGAGTTGTAAGAATCAATGTAAATACGCCACGGTATGTGACGAACTCCGCACGCAGACCCGAAGATAAATGACATAAAGGATGAAATTATACAAACAGCAAAAATACATGCCGCAAGACTGGATTCGCATTCAAATAATATGGCAGTTGCACACTTCTTAGATAACTCAGCGGACATTCGTAGATTAAAGAGGACAAAATTGACAGGATCTACAGTATAAAGTGTACACATTCTGTATACGTATTGAATAAGACCCTGTCACCGGACAGGAGATTCTTTAGCGAGTCATCTTACACTAAGATATTAACATTTACTTAATAGCCCTATAGAGTTAGTTGTAAATTGGCGAATGAAGTGAAAAAAAAAATTATATTACAGCATATAATGAAATAACATTTTCGATACTCACATGTATGGTATACAAGGAGGTTGTGTATCGGCTAATGCTTGTCTATAAGCTCTGAAACTAGATGAACTGTCGATTAAAGCGCAATATTCGTTCAATCCTTCCGTTATGTTTTTTTGCCATTCTAATCTTCTTATCGGCGCGCTGTCTAATGCCGAAAGAAGAGCTAAGTAAGAATTGAAATTATTCATCTTTCTTAAATGTTTCATGATTTTGATAAATTTCAATACATAACGTTCTCTATCCTTCCCGTCATTCTGCTCTAAAATACGCGATCTGGCCCTTGAAGGAAAATATATAAATAAATAACATGAAATCGAATGAAGAGGCGATTTTATAAGAATTCATAAAACTGTTTTAAAAGTAATAAAATAAAATGTTACGACGTTTTTTTTTCGCTTATTTAATTATTACGCTTTTACAAAAAATGTTTTATATTTATAAAATAAAACTATTTATTATTAATAGAAAATAAACGAATACAAAATAAATGTTGCATTTTGCATTTTAAATTGCAAGTGTAACTAAATCATTTATACTTTCACATATTGTAGAAACACGCGCACCGATATGAATTATTATCCGATTATTTTATTATATTTTCAGTCTCCGTTACGGAAGGTAGTCAAAGTCAATTTAAAACATAATTTGAAAAAACTCGTACGAATTATACACGAAAGTTTCTGATGAATTTAACATTCCAAGTTGAAAGTTTCTGCACTAATTAGTTTTCATTCACATTGCGTACATTATTTTTTTTATAGGCTAGTCTAGAACACGTATTCAATCACATGTTAACAATTCGATTAGCATCCGTTTTGAGGATATGACTTATCAAACTAACATTTTTTCGAAAAGGGTATAACCGTTTGCATCGTGGTAAGGCGGAATAGTCGATAATCGATAATAATATACTTTCGTAATTTATTCGTAAGCGAGACACCACAACTTGTATGTTGTTATCGCGTTTTTATTAGCATTTTTAAGTTTTTCATTTAATTTAACATCATTTGCGGATACTTCATCGGTATTTATATGGTTTCTTGTACCATTTTCTTAATTGAGAATAACGGAACATTTATTTTTAAAATTCGACATAATATAGGAATTTTATATTTATGTCATTCTACAGGACGACACGAAGAATTATGTTAAATAAAAAGTAACTCAATAGGCCACTGGCGCTGAAAATGTGGATCAATACTAATGACCGAACTCACGAATGTAATCAGATAAGCAAAGTCACGTTGAACATAATAATAAAAACGAATTAATTTTTTTTTTTTGCGTATATCACTGCAAACAAGAAATGTATGTGTAGTCTTAATCAAGAACATCCAAGCGGTGTGTCGGAATTAGTTTACACAGAAATAAGTATGACATGGTAGAAGTCGTAATCGCTTAAAAATGCAGCTCTAGGAAAGTTTTATGAAAACCCACCCCGTACACATGTCTTCATCGCTGTTAGAAGAAGCAACCACTATGATGACTTAATCGGTTCATTATCTGTATACGATTACTATCCACGTTGGTTTTTTCTGTTTATTCAAGCGGTTTGCACTTTCTACACTAATTTTACGTTTTATTATTATTATTATAAATAATTAATTTCCAACGTACCAGTAGGACATTTTATTAAAATGTTCGGTGAACAGAGTTAAATTTGGACTTTTTTCTTCATTTTGTTCTTGCACCCAATTCAAAACTTCGGGGATTTCGATATTCATAAAAAGCTCGGCATCTAGCAACGTCATTTGTTCGGCTAAATGTTCTGATTTGAAATCAAGTAGAGTGGATTGCCTAAAAAAAGAAAGAAAAAAATTTAACTGGAAATACGTTATTTTGATTGGATTTTTTTTCTCTTTCTAAATACATCGTTAATAGCTTTACCCAACCTAACCATTGCATAAAATTTTAACAAAAAATTCAGGTTCCGTTAATTTCGCATATATTGCAGGATGTGTATACATCGTTAGTATGAAGTTTAAAACTGGATCATGTTCAAAATTTTTAATTTTTAAACCAATATTCGCTTAGTAAAAAAATCTCCGGAAAAATGTCCTTAATATATATATATATAAAATTTATGTTGCCTATCAAATTTTAGGTAAATATTAAAAATTACAACGAAACAAACGTCACAGATATTTGGTCCACTTTTGTATTAGTTATAAGAATTTATAATGCGAAAAACAATTTTAATTTGTTTTTATTATTTGAAAAGTTAATAAAATAACGTTTAAAATTATGAAATAAAATGTATTCTATTAACTTTATTGCGCGTTGCATTACACTTCATTATGTTCTTCAAATTATAAAGTTTAATAAACTGGCTGCGTACATCACGAGTAACAATTACAATTATATTATTTCTACATATATCGGAGGCTTTTAATTATTTGAGTGTGCGCTCACACCATCCATTCATATATACATATATACATATATATATATGTGTGTGTGTGTGTTTGTTAAAAATACCTCGTATAAATATTTTGAGAAGATAAAGTTCCAGGGCTACAAGAACTACGAACTAATTTTGCCATATATTTTTCCAATATTTTAACTCGGAGTGCTTTTCCCAAAGCTAAATCACCGTTACAGAGTAATCGATAGACAAATTCCATTAACGTTTCAACTAGATTAGTTTCTAAATCAGAAAATCTAAAATAGAAATAATGAAGAATTAAAAAGTAATTAAAAAAAAATTTATTTTCGTATTACGAAACATTAACAGACTGACTACGAATTTGAAAGAAAAGCTTAACAATACGCAATAATAAATACTCACGTTAGCTCTGCTACAACTCTTAGTAACAACGAAAATGAGTCTCTAGCGGCCCTTTGCCTCACTGAATTTGAAGGCGTATCAAATCGCTGATATCGATCAATTAATTTCGCTATCAGTTGTTGAGGCGACAGAAATGTACGATACGTTGTCCGAAATGCTTCTTGAAATATAAAATCTACAAATAAATAATATATTTTAAAAATATTAATTAAATAAATAACTGTATAATGTTTAGTTGAAATAAAAACATGACGCCGATAAAATTGTAAAAATTGAAACTTTTTTTTATACAGAGTAAATGACCAACTTCATACGAAAATTCAAACAAGTTGAAAAAATTAAAAACTGAAATAAACTTTATTTTTTTTTTTTTAAATTATACTTTCATTTATTTTATGTATAATAATTCTAGAAAATTTTACGCTAGCATAGGCACCAATGTATAATTAAAAAAGAAAGTTAACTAAAATAGTATTTTGGTCTTACTCGTAGACGAAAATCTCGAATATAAATACCTGAATATTTTAAGTTATAATTTAATACTTATTTTCCTCTGTGCCTCTAGCCATTAGTTGCTGTATATGACACATTAATTTAAATAATAATAATAATAATAATAATATATATAAATATTATATACTAGAGGATTCCAAGTGAAATGAGCAGCTAAGAAATTGGATAATTCACAGATGTTATAAATACAATAATGAATACTGCTGAAAATAGTAAATAATATTAAAAATGGACAGAAATTAATATTTACTCCAGAAAAATGTATCAACGTAATTGTTCTAGTTTTTTAATTATTATTATTATTATCATCATCATAACTATTTAAAACTAATGCCGGAATTAATTCCATCAAAACAAGTTCATATTCAGACATTTGTGGTAAAAACAAAATATACTTCCGTGTTAAAAGAAATAATTTATGACTAATAACATACGATCTATACAGAACGAATTAATATTCCACGACAACTATCATCAAATAACGTAACCACGTTTACTAAAACTATAACAGCTGCTGATGCATGAAATTCCAAGTCCACATGTTAATGCCAATACCTGGGTGATGCAACGAAATAGCACAGTCACTATTCGCTAACGTAAAAGATCATTAAGCAAATAAAAATTATTTGCCCAGTATCATTATAAGCGGTTCTACGTTCGTTCATATTCCCCTATCTTTCTGAGTAAAAAATCCATTCCACAGCGAACACTAATAAATTTTAATACAAATTCTATAAACCTATATAATTACATTCAAGTTCCGAACAGTTTTAATGGTGTACCTGAATCAGATGTTCAAGTACCTCTCATTAAATGCAAAAATCTTTCTACTCGACATTTATAATCGAATATAAAGAACAGGCAGAATTCCTGACTCTTAGCAGTTAGTCGCATTAATTTCTATTCAGAATCCGTCTCACAATCTCAGCAAACTATAAACCTATCTGTTTTAAGCGCATTGCTACTAATTTCTAGACCGCAAACTCCGTCCCAAGTTGAGGTACGTCGGTTCGGGGAACGTGGAGTGCCTTTCAAAGTGAAATAAATTCATTGCTGAAGAAATGGAAAACAGATTTTTTTTTCTTCATCCTAAAGAAAAACATGATACTTTTCAAATTTTTTGCTGTGTACAATAGTAATATATTTTGATAGAAATTTAAACAATTAAATTTTAACAGCGAATTACAATTATATATATATATATATATGTTATTCGGATCTTAAAGAACACTAATAAATTTTAAAATTTTTCTCTTTTCCACACCAAATAGTTAACGCATTAACATCCCAGTTACCGTGACGCGCTCATATATATATATATATATATATATATATATATATATATATATATATATATATATATATATATATATATGTATGTTCATTTAATAACCTAAGCAACATACATTCTCATTTACTAATTTTCTTATTTTTCATATAGTATCATAATAGTAAAATACGGTTTTTTATTTAAGAACACGATAACAAGCTTCGCCGGTGTGAACCTCAAAATGAATTACTGTTTTCGGATAAAAAGACAATTTTGTGATACCGTATTAAAAAAAAAAAGTATATTTTACATATTTTTTAAAATGAATTTTACTTTAATTAAAAAAGAAAAAAGAAAAATATTAGCGAGTGTTTTGTTTTCATTATACCTAAAAATGTAAAATTAAATTTAACTTACTTGCGCCATTATCCGCTGCAGGCATATAAAGCAATTTATTATTTTATTAGACAATACAAGCCCATGTACAGGTATGTGCGTGTATTTTTCACCATGAAAATATAATAATAGCTAAACAATAAAGTATTTTGAAGAATGTGTTTAATGTAGTGATTTTTTATTAAAATAAACAACAAAAAATATGTTAAAATCGCTAAAATTTTTCTTCACGAAAAATCGCAAAGCTTTTCGGCCGTTAGGTCATTATCAAGTGAATATTTAAAAAAAATATAAAAGGAAAACATATTTAAGATTACAATTCACAAAAATCAGTAAAATGAAGAACAATATTAATAAAACAATCTTAGGTCAGATTTTTTTACGAATACCGTTCTTCAAATTAATGATTTTTGTGAATTGTAATATTGATTTAATATTTTTTCATTTTATCTTTTTAAATATTCACTTGATAAAAGCCTAACAGCCGAAAAAAGCTTTGTGATTTTTTATAAATAAAAATTTTAGTTATTTCTCCGTTTTTGGTGTTTATTTTTACGATACTAATAATGATAAAGAATGAAATTAAATATTCGGAAAATTTAAATCATCCGTTAACGAAATTACGAGCTTTCTGATTAAATATCATAATTGTATTCTAAATATAAAACTGGAATTTTTTACAATAATGTTTTTGTGCTAAACTTTTATATTTACTAGAAGTTACCCACGGTTTGGACTGTGTAATTTTTTTTTATATATATAATATATATATATATATATATATATATCCCCATTATTTCGGTCACTAATGCAACGAAACGTGGTTTGTATTGCGTGTGTTGATAGTGAAGGTAAATTCGAACCGGAAAACGTGTTAAATTTTAAACGATTTGACAGAGATATCGCTGTCTCCTACTTTTTTAAAACTTGAAATTATTGTAATTTCTGCCCTATTTTTGATACCAATGTGAAACAAAGTTTAGAACGAATCCGATAATATAAGCTATAAGCTGTGCGAATTTTGAGTTAAATCGGATCAGACGGACAGACAGACGAAAATTAAAAAAAAAAAAATACATTTTATGTTTATGTGTTATAAAAATAGCCCAATGCGATGATTATAATAAAATTATTCGCAAATCACGGACGCTACAGTTTTAAATATTAGTATAGATTAATACTATAATATCGACGATTACATTATTTGGGTTAAAAATAATCTATTTTTTTTCCCACAATTTTATTATTTATTTTTCGATCGATATTCCGTTATGAAAATTACGTTATCGAAACACGTACCCATATAGGTGTATTTACATACGTAATATAATGAATATTACGTTACCATTTTTGCTAGCTTTAGTGGCTAACACGATAAGAGCGTCTTTATGACCTCCTCGAACATCTGGACCATCTTCTTCTAACTTCTTAAATACCAACCATTTAGTAACGTCGATTTCGGCTAAAGGATCAGATATGTCTTCGTTTAACGTCGTAATTTCTAACTCTCCATTATGAGGTTCGTCAACTGTAGAAACGCTTTTAAGGATTACTTCCGCATTTGAAATATCGGGTTTCTCATCTTCAATTCTAATAATAAAATAATTTAATAAATTTTTATAACGTTGTAAAAAATACCTTATTTTTCGTTTTCATAAAAAATTTAAATATCGCTTGTACAAAGACTAATTTTGTGTACAAATACAAATAAATGTTATTATTTTAAAAGATTGTAAATACACTTACATCGTAATTTTATGCGGTAACGGTGGTAACGGGGGAAGTGTTGACATCGGGGATGCGCATTCTGTATAATGACTAGATTTGACGTTGTGACAGTAACCACGTTTTGGTGGTAATGCCGGTGGAGGTGAATCGTTACTTAAACTGCTGTCAAATTCATACATACATACATACATACATATATATATATATATATATATATATATATATATATATATATGAGAATTAATTAAAACGACAAAATTATATACACGCGACAACATGGTACAGTTATTATTCTATGTTTACGATACAAACGATATATTATCTAACGATTGTAACCTTTCTGTTGCTATTAAATATATCCAGAAGTCGCAGATGTGACTTGAATGGTAGAAAATTACAATAAATCGAGTAAAGTCAAATTATCTGCAATTTACATAAAATAAAATAAAAAATTGTTAATAAATCGATCTAATTAAATGAAAGAATTATCCTAACATCCAATAAAGTAAAATACCTAGGATTGCATCTGGGTTAATTGTTGGCCTGAAGTATTCTGGCTAAACGGAAGCAACTGAATCTCAAAAAGCAAAGTATGAACTTGTTGACGAAGAAATACTCATCACTATCTGCGGAAAATAAAGTTCCATTATATAGTTATCCTAAAATCGATACGGACTTATGAAATCGAAATCTGGAGAAGAATCGGCGAACCGCGAATAAAAGTAATCCAGCGTTTCTAGGCGAACATCCTGCGGAGGTATGCTAGAACATCGTGGTATATTCGTAATGAATGAAAATCTTTAGAATCCATAGCGACAAGTATAATACTCAACGACTTCAAAACCGCATCAATTCACTAGCTGAGGAAAACAGAGTTCAGTTGCCACACTTTTAAAGATTTACACAAGTGAAATTGTTCCATCGAGATTAATTAAGTTCATTAAATGAAAAACAAAGGTCGTTGAGCAGCTTTCTGGTATTATTCAAAATATCGAAGCATCAGTGCTACTAGGATAGATTGTATGAAAAAAAAAAATGTTCACGATACGGTTTTTTGAGTACCACTGAGTACATGTAATGGCGGCTCATTATTTCTATCATCAATTGTGTATGCTTAGTATTTTATACACTAGTAATACATACAGCGAATAGTAAAGATGAGATCCAAATAATGTAATAATAATAATACTACTGAACACTTTAAACTATTTTTTTTTTTTTTAATACATTAGCAATATTGTGTGAATGGATGTTACTTAAGTATACCACACACCCAAATTACACTAAGAATATAACGAATTCACGATGGTAAGTTACTATAATACAGTTTTTGAACATAGCGGTATATAGCAAACACACTGATTAGTAACACTTATTATTGCGATAATTATTGATCACATTTAAAAATATTTCTAAAATAGAATGTACATTATGCGTACTTTAATACAATGTACACCATCACCATTAAGTGCCATCTCCGTATCTGAGGTAGAAGACCACTTGCCTATACATATTTTGTAAGTAGTGTACAAGGCAATCATAATATGGCGCAGCTTAGATAGACACACACCCGAGAGAACTGTTTGTAATCGCTTTCTTGTCACGACACAATTCAGCCTACGGTATTTTGTGGTGTACTATATTGTTACTAGCACGCATATACTGTGTTCTGCGTGGTGGTTTTCCATTGCCTTCCACGCGATAATATTTATGATTATTTATATTTTTATTTTTCTGATGATAATTTTTGAGTCGCCGATCGTATTCGAACTCGGCACCTTTGCTCTAATTAGGCTATCCCGACGACTATGAACGTTTTATTTATTTATTTATTTAAAAAAATAATAAGTAAGAAATAAGTAATTTTTTTTTAAATACAAATAATAGATATATGTATAGAATGAAAAACAATACGGTCAAATGTGTTGAAACAGTGGCGTATCCATTTTTTTTTTTTTTGGTCTTAATCACCTTGGAATCAACGGAAAATTTTAAAAAGTATACATAATTTGTTGTAACTATACCAAAAACAACAAATAACAAATTCAAGTATAGTTATTCCCTAATCTTGTAGGATTCGTTGGAATTATTATATGTAAATTTCAATTAAAAATTTTTATAAACAAATGCCAATAAGCTTAAGTACATTAAACCTCTAATCGACCTAATTTGTATTTTTTTTTTTTTAAATGTTATTGAAGCTGTAAGTGTATAATCAGTACAGCAGCAGATATAAAAAATAGAAATTAATCCGAGTTTGCCTGAACCTTTCCGCCATTCGGAATTAGTCGAAAATTAAAATAATTTATTTTCGAACGGGTTTATTAAATTATTGATTTTGATTAATATAATAAGTTACTTGGATTTTATAGAAGACGAACTAATAATAATGCAGGGACAAGTTCTCAAATAACTCTACAAACGTACTACCCTATTAAAACAATTTAACGATACAGTTACAGATAAAAGAAAAATTCATTACCCGTAAAAATATTTTTAAAATGTTTCATCACATCGTCATCTCACACGCAAAAAAAAATATATATAATTAAATTTCAGTCTGGTTTTTTGCACCTTTCGTATGATATAAAAGCGGCGACAGTATAAAAATACCGCACATAAAAAATAAATTACTTTTGACTAGAAGAATGCGAGAACGCATTAAAGGAACAAGATTGAGTAGAACTAAGAGTCATCTGGCTTTGTTGCCATTCCGCTTGCAGTAAACTGTATGTGTGAACGGAATGACGAAGGAACTCGGTAGTATTTCCGTGTGAACAGTTACCAAACATCTCCATGTAAGCCATAACTGCAAATAAAATAATTTTTCTCTTAAACCCGTTATACATATAAAAAATAATATATAATCCTTGTTGTATAATGGTAAAAAATAAAAAGAATTATACAACACGTATTTTCAAGTAAGTCACACTTTTTAATGTTGTAACAAACAACACTTTTCCATATAAATGTATTAGCATTTTTCTTCGGTGTATAATTTTCTTACGTAATTTTTTATGACACATCATTTGACAGATAAATGATATATATATATATATGTATACACAAATAATGCATACAGATATACAATAACAGTCGGCGTTTAAAATATATTTGTATTTATAAAAGTACTTTATTGTACAATATGGGTCGATATATAAATGCGATACATTGTTTCAAGTAGACGAAGTCCCACAGTATGCATCTTTCACTGCAATATTAATTTAGATATTACTTTTCGAAGAAACACCATATTTAATTTCCTTTTCAATTTTTCAACTCTTAAATTAATTATTATTGTGTGTAGTATGTGTGTACATGCGTTGTTTGAAATGGAAATAGTTACAGCAAATATGTAAAGCAACTTTCGAATGAAATTTAATCGTGGTAGAAGTTGTACGGCGTGAATGTTATGCGCGCAGTGTCGCAAACTCATTCGTTTGAGTCTGCGGTATAATTTTTTCACTTTATTATTCAGCTTGAGAATGTTTAACTATTTAAAAATGATCTTTAAAAATACGTAGTTATTATCAAATTCTCTATATTAAATTTATTTTATGCAACCTTTGTAATAATTATCGAAATGCATAATAATCCGATAGAGTGCACCACAATTTGCAGAATATTTTATATTTCGACGTAAGAGATATTTATTCACAATTTTATTATTATAATATATATATATATATATATTATATATATAGCTACTAATATTATTGATATTATTATTATTATTATTAAGGCTAGATTTTTTATCCTTGTTTTAGGCCCTTCCGAGCCGAGGTATAAACCAATTATATTTATAACGGGCCATTCTTATGCAGGGTTCTTCTGTTTCCCGAAATACGGTCCCGATTTTCTCCTTTTTAGTTACGCCAAGAACTAATTCCATTAGTTCCTTCGTCCACAGATCATCTTTGCAGACACATCCTCCCAATTCTATTTCAAAGTACAAAGTACGATATCTTTGTTTCCGCTCATTTTATTTCTTCTTAAATAAAATTAGTTGTCCTAAATATAAGAGTTTAGTTAATTTTTGTTTTTTCTTCTTTATTTTTAATTTCCTTCTATTTATTTCTACCTGCAAAGAGGGAAACGTTTCTTTCATTTGGTCAAAGGAGGATGCGATTAACAGTACATTATCTGCCAAGCGTAAGTTGTTCAGGAATCATTTATGTTAATGCCCATTCAGATCAATGTACACTATTATACAAACATCATATATATATATATATATATATATATATATATATATATATATATATATATATATATAATAATAAATCTATATTCTTACGTTTGTATTATTACGTACTAATTAAATAGTTAAACTAACATTGAGTTTATAAACATGTCTTCAAAATTGGCCATTTTTGGTAAACATATTACATTCGGATAAAAACGACTAGTGACGGAAAAATTTTTCACGTCAAAAGTTAAAAATTTAATTTTTGAAACCGTGTTTGCAAATTTACTAAATCAACAAAAACCCGTTATTTATCGAATATTCAATTTAAAATGACTAAATATACTTATTAAAAGCACTTATAACGAAAATTAAAAAAAAATTACACTTCTTTCAAACTTTAATGTTTAAAATAAACAAACGATAATGATTCTAGATTGATATCAAATGTTACCGTTTGGAGCGCTATTGCCGATGATGAATTGAATATTTTAAGCATTAACTGCAAACAAATGTTATAATAAATTAGGTTAAAAATTATTATAATTAATTACAAAAATTTTAAAATAATTTTTTTTTGTTGCTTTTTATTTACATTTACACGATTGTACTTCTGTTTTGCGCAATCTTTTACTAGTCATAATATTGCGGTTTAACTAGGTTTTTCGGGTGTATCACATATGAAGCTGATAACAACAGAGGTACTACATTTTGATCTTGCCCAACAGGTCAAGGAGCGATATTAGGTTAGGTTTGAGGTGTATCGATACTAAGCTGATAACAACGGAGATGCTACACTTTAATCTTGCCCAAGTTTTTAGTCATTAACTTGTTTCGCATTAAAAAAAAAATCCATTCCGGTGAAATTTTTTATTAGCCGTTTTTTGCAAATGCGATTTATGTTTCGGGGACATGTGTAATCGTCCACCGAAAATATGTTTAAATTATTTAAAAAACATAAAATTAAATTAATAATTTTCAATCTGATTCATTATAAAATTTGTTTTGCAATTAATTTTGAAAATTAAAAATATTCAATTCATCAACACCAGCGCACTAATCGGTAATATTTGATAACAATTGTAGAATATCGGCATTAAAAACATTAAAGTTCGAAAGAAGTATAATTTATTTTTTTTAAAATCGCAATTTAATTATTTGCAGTGCTTTTAATAAGTATATTTAGTCATTTTAAATTGAATATCCTATGAGATTTTTTTATTTTGAAGTATGGCATTTAAAAAAAAAACAGTTTGGGTTTTTTCGTCACTAGTCGTTTTTATGCAAATGTGATTTGTGTTCCAAAAATCACGCTTATTGGAAACGCGTATAAACTCAATATCTTCACATGTTATAATAATTTCAACGATGGACGAATTTGGTGAAGTATATATTTTTAAGTAATAAATTTTTATTATGAATGTAGTTTTATTATGCTACTTCATCGAAATATAAATCGGAATGACAACGCAAATAACTTCGAGGCACTCGTACTTTATAAGCGTTAATAAAGCAACTTACTATACGGATGATATTTCACCAACTATTTAAAAATACATCGAAGTCCACGTGATATAAGGATAATTTTGTTACGGCATATAGATTTCGACTAAGAAGAATGAATAACATGCAAATATGAAAACGTATGCAAAATAATAATGAGAGGTATAATATACGCGCCAAAAAGAAAAATACATATATATATATATATATACATTACCAGAACACGCCAGTGAGTGGAACACTGAGGCAATTAAAATAATAACACAAGAATTAGGCACATTTCACGATTGTAAACATAACGTGCGTTTTTTAAAAAATGTACTATCATTCTATAAAAAAATAACTGTACAGTAAGAAAGTTTAACAATCGCGCTCATTAATATAAAATAAACAACACGTGTGAAATGAAAAATTAATCAAAAACAAAAACCGCAAACTCGTAAAACGGAACATTAAAATAAATAATAAAAATTACATGCGTGTTAAATTAAATGTTTACGTTAAAAATAGACATACGCGTGTAACAAAAATAAAAGTTGCACATTTAAATGTAAAACGAAAAGTTTCAATACACTGATCAACCAAAAACGAACGAAAACCTTTACATTTCTAATATTACTCGTTCGTTAATATTATTTCGGCGAACAAATCGACAACGAGAGCTTTCTTAAATTTTAATGACGTCACACTCGAAACACAAAATCCATTGTTGCGACATAATTATAGTTTAAATTTTGCGAAATTTATCCATCCTTTCGTCGAAATTTTGTTTTCGTTCAATTTTCAATCAATTATTTAAGTGACCTTATGTTTTTTAATTATTTTAAGATCTATACGCGTAATAGTGTTTTCTTTAAAAAATAATAAGACATTAATATTTTTAGTGTCATTATTAAATTTTAATTTTATCCGTATATTTTTTGCGCGTGTTAAAAATAGCAATATTTATTATTAAAACTAACGAGATATTACGAGTGTAAATGATATTTGCATTATATTTTTGTTTGTTTAATAATTCATCATTTAATATTCTATTTTATAACAGGTGTAAAAATTTACCACTTTTTTTAATATTAAAATTATTTTTTGTCGTTTACTTTCTACCTATTATTCCCGAATATATATATATATTTTAAAGAATATATATATATATTTTAAACATATTTGTCGCGATTTATTTTTTTCGACTTTTTATAAATTTTTGCTAAAAATCGTCGACTTTAATTAAACAAAATTATTATCAATGTACGATGTGTGTAAAAAGAAAAGTTAAATAAAGAATATCGCACACTGTCGATTCGTTTGCGCGACTAAGACGTCAAAATTTATTTCACATCCTCGCGTTCGCAAGAGATGTTTTTTTTTTCTATATATCTGCGTTCCGGATTTGTAGGAGATCCAATAAGTTTACAATAAACGCGATCATTCCAAACGATCGAAATAAAATCATTTATAGAAATACTATGTTGTAATTGTTAGATATTACAAAAGGATTATTAGATTTCGATTATTAATATATATATATTCATATAAAAGCACATTTAAAATTCCATAATTTTGGTTAAAAAAACAACAACAACGCAGAATGATTTAAAAAAAAAATATATTAAAGTCAATACACTTTTTATTCATTACGAGACAACATCAGCGAAAATCTATGCTTATATATGTCAAGCGGAACTATTACTATCTGTATGACAGGATACATTACTATAGTTCACAATTTAGATGTTAATTACCTATCGAACCCCATCAAGTAATCATATTTCAGTTTCCTCATCATGCGAATCAAATAAACTGTTTATAAGTAACTGAGTGAGAATTCTGCTTCATTTCGTTAACATATCTTTAAAACATAGCAACGTATTTAATAAACATTTTCTCGATGTGCAGTTGTTAATATAGGGCGACCCAAAGAACACAGGCGGTTTTGTTTTTCGAATAGCTCAGTTGGTAAGACTGCTACAACGCATACCGCGTGCTTCGCGTACACACGAGAGGTACATTTTTGTTCAGCTTCAGTTATCATGGCACCCTAAAATGAGAAGGAGCGCGCGTTTTGCATGGGGCGTTATTTTCGGTGTGAATCGATAACGACAGTGCAAGGAATGTTTCGAAAGAATTCAAAGTTATGCGATTTTTTTTTTGTTTTGTGGGGATATTTTACACGTTCATGAGATCTGGAAGACCTGAGAAGTCGGATTTCTGAAGAAATTTCAAAAAAATCAGCGACCTATGCTCGAAAACGCCTCCGAAAATTTTTTAAAGACCGAATGAATGTATTGTTGCAAATGACGGTCATCTGAACCATGTTGTGTTCCACAAATGATTGCTAATCTCTGGTTTTTCTATTTTAAAATAAAATTTCATTCAAAAATTTTGGTCGACTAGTTTTTTAGTTATTTAAAAAACAACAAAATAGTCTATCTTATCTGGGTCGCCCTATATGTACAATCTTCAACTCAATTTCATACTAGCTTCTTATAAAACACCGTTCTTTTCAAACAACCGTTGGCTAAGCTTTAATATTCTTCGATCAGTTTCCAATTCCCTTTATTCATTCCCGTACAGTCCTTCATGTTCATTATTCATTCGAACTTCTAGCTCCCTCTCGGTCGCTTTTCTTCGATTTTATACCTTGTAATATCGTTTGTAGAATTATTATTTTCCACGAATTATGTGGCCGAAATAGGCAATTCTCTTTGTCTTTATGAGATTCCCCAATTTTCTGTTGCTCTTTTTAGGACTTACGTATTTGTTACTTTTGCCATTCGAGGTATCCTCGGCAATTTCTTTAAACGACCTTTCATTCTATAGGTAGAAGGAACTTGTTCTGTTGTTCGTAGAGAAAACCAGATCTTCACTTTGCTCTTCACCTATATAATTATCTTTAAAAACATCTTCATCGCTTGACTTATTGTTGAAATCAATCTAAATTCGAAACAATCGTTTGCATACTGTTTCTTTGACATTGGAATAAACGTTGATTTCAATCAATCCTTCGGGATTTCGCCAGTTTTATATACTTTATTAAAAAATGCAGTTATCATTCGGGTACCTAAACATTCAATTATCTTCCCCCGGAGTTTTCCTATTTTTCGTTTGTTTCATCGCTTCTTCGACTTCTGATTCAATGATTTCTGATCCTAACTTATGACAAGATTCTCGACTAGGTGAAACTGGGGCTGGTTTTTGGTCATAGGAAAGTTCTTTTCCCGAGTTAAATCGTCTTGATTTACAATTATTTATATTAATCTAAAATAAAAAAAAGAAAAATACTGCAAAATGATCGCCTTATATAGAAATAATTTCGGACTCAAATTTCATAAGAGAATTTTATACTCTACCCTATTTCGATCAATTATCGAATACGCTAGTGTTATTTATTACCCACACTGGATGGAAAAATATATAAATAGAATAAAATCAGAATAAACAAAAATATTAACACGTGTAATATTTGCGTACAATCTTATTGCTGGTGGGCTGCCCGTTGAACTGCAATTGGATAAAACAAATAAGATAAAAATGTTAAAAACAAAAAACCGATAGAAAGGAACTAAAAGAAGGAATTCATGAAATAAGTATAAAATATATAGCCAAGTGGCAGGAGCAATAATGACCAAGTAGGAATGCGTAACATAATTCCTATGATGGAAGAACGTTTATCTAACAAACATTTAATACCAGACTAGTTTGTAACGCAGTTTATGTCAAAATAGCATGATCGTTGCAGAAGGCGTGAAGATGGAAGAGATTCATCTGAACGTACATTTTTTTTAGAATGTTCAGCGCTTGAACAAATACGAAATACTTATACCAAGATAAACAAGGATTATAGAAGATGGTTCAATCAAGGACAGGAGCATTACACGAAAAGCAATACATTTCGTTAATACTAAAACCGAAGACGATATATCTAAATAAATATAATTATAGATCGCAGCAAGAAGTGAAGAGTACAGAAGAACTGTCTGGTGAAATGTCCTCTTCTTGATTTTCTTTCTTTTAAATTACTACAATAAAAGTTATATTATATTTGAAAAAAAAAAAAAAAAAGCTTGTACTCCGTGAAATATATACTTATTTATACCTTAGGGTTCGTAATTTCCCAAATGATTTATAGGTAAAATTTTTTTTTTCATTTACATAGAGTAATTCCCGCTGATATTTCTGCATAGAATAATAAAATAGGACACTTTTGTTATTCTTTCAATATTTATTATACTAATTACGATTATTTATAAAGTGATCGACTATTTTAACGAAAAACGATTTTCACTATGAGTTTATCACACACAATACAACAACATGCATTTAGCGTATCAAAAATTTTTGGATCGAGCTACTACATGTACAGAGTGCAAAAAATTTACTTACTATGTTTCTTCTTTGGTGGTAAAGGGGGCGGTGATTCTGAAGAATCTTCGAAATCGTTTCCATTAAAAGAAGGATTCTGCGTAACCGATACAATTTGATTCGCTGCAGGCTTATTTTTTCGCATTTTTACTGGCAATGCAGGCGGTACCTAATTTATACACGCAAACACATACGCTATGTAATTTTTATTGGAAAATTAAATCACGATTTTCTATTATCAGCGATAACTTGCTCATTATCTATTGTAAATTTACTCGCCCCACGACAAATATAATTACAACATCGGTTATTTATATATAAATACGTATTTCGCGTTAGTAAAATTTCACGAAACAAAATACACCGCGTTTAAATTCATTAATTTTGAAAAATTAAAAATGTATTCTCATAATTTTTTCCATTTAACACAATCGAATGGTTTGGCACAATCAATGAAAGCGAGATAAACTGGTACGTTACATTCTGTCGATTTTTCAATTATTTGTCGTAAATTAAATATGTGTTCTCTCGTATCTATTTCTGAAGCCTTTTTGATATTCAGAAATTTCATTAATAATGAACGCCCGTAATCTATTATTCAATATCTTGATACATACTTTACTAACGTGAGAAATTAACGCAATCCATTTTCGAGTCTTTCTTGTGTACAGGTACGAAGTGTAAAAGTTTTAATTTCTCAGACCAATTTCTTGTTTTCCAAATTCTATTACAAATATGCAATATTGCTTTCTCAGTTATTTTTGAAGACCCTGGAGAACCATCGCAGTTATATTATCCGGACACCTTACTTTATATATATATATATATATATATATATATATATATATATATATATATATATATATATATATATATATATATATATATATATATATAAAATCGCTGTTACAGCTACAATGCCATTCCGATCTTTCAGCGCGTTCATTTACGTACGCACATATATACACACTCATACAAAGTAAATAAAATCGTTTACTTCTTCATCAGATGTCGGTGACGTTAATGCTGTTATTGTTGTCGATTTTGTTGACTGACGATGAGTAGTGGTAGTTATTACGTGAGAACCGTCTAGAAATGTAGACGTCGTTGATGAAAAACTATGCTGTTGTTGACGACTAGATGTGTGAATCGACGCAAAATTTGCAGCGGACGTTGGAGAAGAGGATATAGCATCTGAAAATAAAAAAATTATCATCTATCTATTTATATATATATCTATCTATCTATCCATCTATATATATATATATATATATATATATATACACACCATCATTATGATCGCTTTCCCTTATAAGAGATTGCGTACATCCAGTTCCATTCATATCTGTCGATTTCTAGTCTCCTAATGAATTCTTTTAGGTTCCTACAAAGTGAGTTGTTCGGTAGATTTGTTGTTATCAATTCCAGTTGCCTTTTTCCTCTTGGTTTCCGTCATATTCTTCCTTGTATTGCGAACATGAAAATGCCACCTTCTCAGATTTTATGCATTGTACATTTCGTTTTCTTGGTTTTAATAATGTTTTTTAATTTTCTCCTTTTTCCCCTCGTTGGTTATGTAAGTTTTCCATGATATGCGTAACAATGTTAGATAGCACCACATTTTAAAAGCAGATATATTTCACTTTCAGCGCTCATAGTTCACGTTTCGCAAACATATTTCCGTACAGACTATACACAGCATCTCATTATTCTGTTTCGTAGGTTCATGTTTATCTTTTGATTTTCAAGGTTATTGAATTCATTTTTTGCCACATAAATTTTTGTCCTTATTTGTTTGTAAATAATAACTCCAGGACATGTTCCGATCTTGATTGCAGATTTCTGGTCGATATTCTACGTAAATTTCATCACGTTTACTCGCATTGATTTTCATTTCATATTTTAACCCGACCTTGTTTACATATAAAAGTTTTTTTTCTTTGTTTTTCGATTAAAATGCGATCAAATTTGAATAGAATATTTTATCATAATTAAAATGTAATTATTTATTATCAGAATACAATATTTTTTTTAGCTTTAAATAAGGTGCTTCGCTAGTCTTTTCCATTATCCACCATTTCGTCCTGGCGGAGAGGAGCTAGTACTGAATTCTTCTGAGCAATGCCGACGAGAGTGTAGCCAGAGGAATAGGGGACAAAAAGTTTAAGTTATCATTGGTGTATTGCAGCAGGTATGTCGAAAGAATGTAAAGGCGATATTTGAAATGAACTTGGATTTACATTCAACAGTTACAGACGGCAATTGATCGTAAAGCTCCGACACAGAAAGAAGTGAAACTTCTATTGTAGGTAGTAATCGTTCCGTGAATACCCGTGTAGTAATGAAAATATATCCTTTTCCCAGGTAGATGCATATAAATACTTGTTAGGGACAAAAGATGCTTCAATTTGAGGTGTCACTAATCAATAGAAAAGAATATAGATGCATACTTTATCATGTACGTAAAAAATTAGCAAATTATATATACAAACACATACATCCATGTTAGATTATTATAATGTTTAATGGCAATAAATAAGATGATTTCTGAAATATATTATTTACAGCTATACACAATTTCGTGTTGAGTAAAGGTCATAAATAATTTTCATAAATTGTTTTTTGAACGAGCTGTAAAATAAACTCCCATTTACAGTAAATATCTTACATAGCACATACTATTCAATGTTTATCTTACATTAGTTAGACAGCTAATCTAGAATTTCTCATATCTTTTTAAATAATTGTACATTCATATTTTGTGTTCACAAGTTATTTAAATAAATTGTGAAGTTATTATTATTATTTTTTATAGTGTTAGCTCAGTTAATTTTTATTTATTGTATTACGTACAGTTTAACCGCGAGAAAAGAAATTCGTCATAGATAAATATAATTTTTCTGTACTTGATTATTAACAAATTATATCAATTTTTTTTTTTCATTCTATATAAATATATTTTCACGCAATTGCTTGAATATTTTATTTTTCGTTATCGAATAAGCTGTTACATGCATTATATTTTTTTTTCGGAATTTTATTAAGTACTCCCCACTCTTACACATCGTAACATTTATAAAAATATAATTAAAATTTATCAAAATATAATTGTATAAATTTCGCTTCAAACAAAAGCTAACTTACTTTTAACAAAAACAGAACAATCATCTAAAAAACCGCCATCTAATTTAGAATTCCCTACAGATTCTAATGAATTAACCGAAGATCCATCTGATTTTAAGCTGAGTCTTTCTAATGACAATGACGATTTAATAACTGGCTTCGTTTGATTGGCATTACTGCTATGCAAGTTATTATGTACAATACGGCGCTTCGGTGGCAATGGTGGAGGAGAATCCGCAAATGTTCTATAGAAAATATTTGTACAAGTTCGTACTTTAGGTGACGTAGACTAAATCGTCAAAATTAAAGAACGCTTATTCAACTATATAAAAGATAAAAAATTAGTAACAATTAATATAATTTTCTGAGATATCGTTCCTTAAATTTACGAGCAGTTCGTGTATTTACATAATTAATACCTAGCAAATACACCATTTTTTTTTTTAAAAAACTCTGCCTCTTCCAAGTAATCGAAACGTAATTTATTTTTCGGGGTAAATATAATTTAGCGGAATAGACTGTTTACGAAGTTTAAAATTTCCGACGTTTCAAAGTTTATAAGAAAAACTTTTATAATTTCATATGTACGTTTATATTTATATAAATATACAATTATCGATACCTATGCGGAAGAGGTGGTTTACTAGGCGGTACGTCGCTAATGTCACAAATTCCGGGAGATGATCCGTTTCTGTCTATAACTGCGTACGAAGTTTGTTCCAAGATTTGAAGTTCGTGCGGTGTAAGGGGTATGTCTGGTAAAGAAACTCTATAATGAGACGGCTCGCTAGAGATTGTAGAACAACGACTGCTAACACTACCGCTACTAGGAACTCCACGATCACGCTCTAACATTTTATCGTTCATTATTAGGATCAGATTCTGATTAAAGTGTAAATAAAAACAAGAATTTCGTAAATATCTCGATTTAATTATTTAAAGTGAGATAACATAAATAACGTTAGCGGAGAACGTTATCATTATCGAGGTGCGACACATTTTCGAATGAAATTTTACGTAAAAATATTTTTTGATTTTTTAATGCAGTTAAATATCAGAGAGAAACACATCCAGGGCTGCTGTCGGAGTACGTTTTTCATACTTCGAAAAAAAAAAAAAAATTAATAATGTAACTTTTAAATTATTAAATAAAACAGCCGAAAATGAGTTAAAATCGTTAAACTTTTTATAAAAAATCGCAAAGTTTTTTAGTTGTTAAAGTGAACGTAAAAAATAAAATATAACAATATATACAATTTATAAAAAATATAAAATATTTAAAATACTAATTTAAATATACAATTTACACAAATTAGCAAAGTGAAAAAACGGCGTTTATAAAATAATCCGGTAGCGAATATTTACCAATTTCAACTCCTTTTCTTCTTCTTCTTTTTTTAACGCTATATTTCAAACTTCACAAATTTTCAATTATTATTTCATCTCACTAGTATATTAATTGGCGAAAAAAATCACACATATTTTAACCCCTTCTTCTTAACCGATTCTTATATCATTTATTCGAGAATAATCTATTTGCTTTAATCTCCACTGTTGACGTATATAACCATGAACGGACATATCATTTTAAATATTTCTTTTTATGTGCTGAAAGATAACTCTGAATACATATATACATCATATTAAAAAATGATTGGATTAAATTATTAAATTAACGCTTAAAAATGTTATCCGAGTGTTATAATTACAGAAAAAAATCGCTAACCTGAACAGCATCCTCTACTAATCTTACGACTTCGGTAACATAATCTTTATCCAAAGCTTTCTCGCCGCATATTAGCAAATCGTCGCATAACCTTATAAGTTTCGCAACGCTCTGATAAACTTGATTCAGTGCCGACACGACAGAAGAACTAAAATAACGAGACGATAATTATTAATACGTAAGTTTAAATTACGATAATTTGTTTTTCTATGTTTCCTATATCGTATTGCCGGGTAAAAATTGCCTAATTTTACAAAACATTATATTCTTTAAACAAAAAGAAAAAAATTATAATAATTTTTTATGATTGTGTAAATAAAAGTAAAATTTATTTATTAGACGCGTGAGACAAAGTTAGTTTTTTTTTTTTTTTTTAATACAGCTTCTGAAAAGGATAGCAGCTTTATTTCTAGCAGTACTCATAAATAGCGTAACATGCGCAGAAGAATAGCCCAATAACTAAACTCGGCTAATTATATTAATTGGTAACGACCAATTGATGAGGTTTGATGCGTTCCAGTCTTCCGAGATTCAGATAAGTAGGATAAAAGTGCCGATGCCTCCGGATTCGGATAGTATGAAAGCCATTTCTGATGCTGTCCAGCATAATTATATATTACTTTATTAATCCATTTGATCTGTAGATCTGCATGGAGTGCGTAATTTCGTTGAAACCAACGATCATTAGTGATCAGACGAAGAAATTTATTTTGAGCTGTTCGGATTACTTTTCGATTCGATGCTTTAGCACATCCCCATATTTGTATTCTGTAAATTATAACAGTTTTACATGTAAGCAGCTCGTTCTCTAGCTTCTTTTTTCCAATGAGTCAGTATATTTGACGTATTTTACTTCGTATTTGGGCAGCTTTATGATCGATATGTGTTCTCCATGTCAATTTTGAATCCATATGCATACATAAGTATTTCGCAGAATTTGCAATTAAAACTTGCTGGTTATTAATGTGGATAACATAACATGGATCTCGCTTGCCTAAAGCAAAAGTCATATGAATCGAGTTCTGTTTATTTAACTGAATTTTCCAATCCATTCTGTTCTATGACTCAGAGCACGCTGCAGATTATCATTTGTTACAACTTGGAAATGACTGACTGCTAAGATGGCTGTTTGTATCGATGGTATGTCCGCTGTATACAATAAGTACAAAATAGATCCTAAAACACTACCTTAGAGAACTTCTGCTTGTATCGGACAAATACGATTGTAGAATATTACATATAACTGCGACTTAATTTAATATTAAGTCCTTTGTGCCACACACGATAAAATGTTTGTGCGATATCAAGGAATACAGCAGAGGAGTATTTCTTCTCTTCAAAAGCTTTTCCTATTATGGTTGTTACACGATGTACTTGATCAATCGTTGAATGGTTTACGCGAAAACCAAACTGACGGTCATCAGGTAGTTTTGCGAAGGGTTTGATACGTTTTAAAAGTAGTTTCTCGAATAGCTTTAGTAAAATTGATCTGTATGAATTTCTTTCGTTGGTTTGTCCCGTTTTTTAATCAAAAATTTTGTAGCCAGCTTTTTAAAAAGAAATATAATTGTCGCATTAACGAGTTATAGTACCTTTGTTCTTCTAATGCGTAAGGCTTCAAAAGACAATGAATATTCGCCACAGATTCCAATACGATTGTTCCATTTCCAGGTAAGACTTCTAATTTATTCCGGGAAACAACATCCTGAAAATGTCTCAAAGAAAATTGCACCTGCGCAGACAGAAAAACATTTTACTTAATAAACACGTGAAAAAAGAACCGTGTGATTTTATAGGTTAAGTAATTATCTTCAAAGATTACAACTAAACACACACAAACACATACCAATCGAGCTCAGTAAGATAAAGAGAAACGAAAGATATAACAAAATAGTTGAAAATTTATCTTTAAAATAGTAATTTGTAAGGTTTAACTAAACAAATAATGAAAATGCGCAAGAGAAATAATATATTTATTGAAAAATTTGATCAATAGAAAATATTTTTCGTCGAAAAAAGTGTTAGTGGAAACAAAGTAAAATTATAATAGTGCATTTTTAAGTTCGAGATAGGATTTTTCTTAATGTTATAGCGCTTCTCGAAAATTTGCATGTAAAATATAAAAATACAAAAAATACAATAGATAACATTCTATGCAATACAACGTATTATGTAAAGACTCGTAAAAAGTTACACACGCGTACATTATATTTGAACGAAGAAAACACAAAAATTTAAAATGTAAAGCACCTTTTTTTTTTTTTCGGGTCCTACGTATTGCTGCTGACCAGGAGCACCCGAAATTAATTATTGGGTGTTATATTGTATTTACATTTCGGGAAAACTGAAGAACTTGTACTACAGTTGGATCATATAAAACTTTTTGTAATGAATTGCAACTAAACTTTTGAGGTCAGTATATATGGAGTGTTGTAGACATTCAAAAAATAAGCAAGTGTGTCCGAATTCAGTGTAACCAATACGAAGACGAGACAGAACTACCTGTTCCTTCCTATTGTGTAAAAAATATCTCCAAGAAACAAGATAAGAACGGATAGCTCTTAAGGTAATTAGTTGTAGGCATAGCATTCTATAGATCACAAAAGGTTTTATTATAGTGGCTGCTTCTTTAGCTGTTTTGTCTGATAGTTCATTTGATGGGAAACTTGTGTGATTGGGGATACATAATAAAATTATATTAAGGATAGGGTTATAGTATAACAGATCCATAATTTCTATAGCAACAGGATGTAATTTGATAAGTTGAAACACGTGATAGAAGAGAGAAAATCGGAACATATTAAGAGATTTCTGTGATTTTCAGCGAGGGCAGTGGATATAGCGAGATAGGCTGATTCGTCCGAAGAATTTATGGAAAATGAGCGAAGACTGGAAAAATATGGGCAGATCGAAGAAGTAAAGCGATAAGGTTTACGATTTACAAAAATGTTGACGGATTTGTATCGGTATTCTAAAGCAGTAGATCTGACAGTAAATATTAACAAGACTAAGATCATGAGCAATATATCAGTATAATATTAAATGGACAGGGTTTAGATCAAATGGACCAGCACTTATATTTAGGCTAAGTAATTAGCCTGGCTAAAAACGCTATGCAGACAAAAATAAAGAAACAACTATTCCTCTCATGGATTGCAGTTGGAAGACTCAGCAATATTGTAAGGAATAAACAGGACTCTAAAGTAGAAAATCAATGTACCCCACCAGGATAATGCTCAGAAGATTTACTTGACATAGCGTGCACAAGAACGATTGATATTGGTCTTCAAACTAAGCTAATGGATCCGACAACAGACAAAAGTATTACATGATGGGACACATAGCTAACAGAATAGATAACAGGTGGACGAAATGGATTACAGAGTGGACTTCTAGAGAATGGTAGAGAAATATTGGCAGGGCTTGTGATAGGTGGGAAGAACGTAAAACAGCTGTGAACGAGGTTAACGACCGGTTGCATGGAAGAATTGGGAGAAAGTTTACACCCAGCAATGGATCGACACGAGCAATCAGAATTAGACAGAAAGAAGGTAAACGTATTTCGAAAGAATGAAAAAATATTAGGCGATGAAGAAAAGGAAAGAAATATGAAATTTCGTGTGTAATATTTCCATGGTACACAGTTGGCTAATCGAGGAAAAATTATAGTTTTCCTATATAATTACCAAAGTACTATGTTAAGTAACATTACAGTATACAGTAGCAGAATGTAAAAATTAACGTAATGTTTCATTATATATATATATTTCGAAAGAATGAAAAAATATTAGGCGATGAAGAAAAGGAAAGAAATATGAAATTTCGTGTGTAATATTTCCATGGTACACAGTTGGCTAATCGAGGAAAAATTATAGTTTTCCTATATAATTACCAAAGTACTATGTTAAGTAACATTACAGTATACAGTAGCAGAATGTAAAAATTAACGTAATGTTTCATTATATATATATATATATAATTACAGTAGCAGAATGTAAAAATTAACGTAATGTTTCATTATATATATATATATATATATATATATATATATATATAATATATATATATATATATTATATATATATATATTAGTTGGTGTCGCAAGATAAAAAATAAAGCTTAATAATTAATTATTCACTGTAGAGTTAAACTAACTAACCTGTTTAACTTGAAATTCCAAATCTCTTAATGGATTATCAGAACAAAAATCAAAGGTATCACTGGCGGAACTTAAACGTTGTTTCGGAGATTTGGACCGATTCCTATTTTTCGATTTTGGTGAACTCGATCTTGAACTACTACTAGCACTGGAAGGCGATCTCATAGCAGCTAATATATCTAAAAAATCGTCTTTAAAAGATCTGGCTCTACGAGCTAGCTTGTTAGAGTTGTTATTGTTAACGCTTCGATTTTTACTGTTATAACTGGCATTGTTACTACATTCTTCTATAATTATAAAAAATAACACCGTTCTTAAACATTTAATACTCACTTGAAATGAACTATTTATTTAACAAAGTACCTGTGAACTAAATAAAAAATAGTTGTGTACAGATATAAATAAATAATATTAGTTTATTATGTATGCAAAATGTGTTGAGTAAACATCACACAACGCCCACACACATATATAAACATATATACACATACATACATATACACGCCATGACCAGACAGGAATCAATATGAGTCATTTGAAATATTTGAGAAATGATTATATTCACCAATTAGTTGATTCATATCGATTCTCTCAACGATACACAGATGTATAACCAAGTTCAAAGCTCAGAGGTGGAACGTCAACAGGTGGTGGATAGTGGTACGACCTTCAGATATCGTTGTTTGCGAATGAGTCACTGACAAATTAACAACAGCCAGCGAAAGAGTACAGTGGGCAAGATTTAGGAAAGCGCTCCTTAAAAAAATGCTGCATAAATTCATCGAAAACATATCAAAACGAGTATAACCACTATTAGCAACTGCAAAAGTGTCGGTTCTCATGTGTTAGGTCGGGGATTGATCTACATTTTCGAAGCGGATAAAGTTTATATCGCTGAAAAGAATATGTTACCTAACCGTGATTAACATTATCAAAGAAAGCCTAATTTGAACTGAAATATAAAAATGTCATACGTCATGCGAGTAACCTGTTCAAGTAACGGACAAGAATCGAGAAATGGAGTAGCTATAATAATAAATAAAAATGTATGGCCTCCGGATGTCAAGTAAGAATTCAAACCCAACCAGTAAATTTAAATATTGTACAGACATGTGCGTAAACCTTACGGAACTTCTACGAAAAAATGGCTGAAACAACTAACAAGACAGCGAACACGTAAACGATCGCAATAGCAGGCGATTTCAAGGCAAAAATAGGAAATAGTAGTGGTGATATCACCTAAGAAACGTGGTTGGTAAATATGGACTAACGAAAAAAAAACAAACGAGGGAGTACACTCTTTAATTTCGAATAAGAACTGTGGATAACTAATACACGATTTCAACGTTTTCTTCGTAATCTCACGACGTGACGCCACTCACCAGACGCTCATATGAAAAATCAGATAAACTACTTCCTCATTAAATCTCGATAAATGTCTCTTCTGAAAATTTACTCGAAATGAACTGTGGAAGTAGCTACAATGTTCACCGAGCCCCGAAGTTTGTCTCAGGTTAAGAAAAATAAAACTACACGCAATATACAAAAATGAACAAAATAAGCATAGCAAATTTCGAATAATTTGAGGCATACAATGGAAATAGCGGCATCCGAGATAAGATAGGAAAAACAAACACGAAAGAAGCCGCGTATATCTGATCAAATGTGGAATATAATTGATAAAAGACAAAAATTAAACAAAAATGGAATAAATTATGTTAGTTAACCCAAATTAATGAACGATTAACCGAAGATAAAAATAATTACATAACATCCATTTGTGAACCAATACAGACAGCGAATTAAATAATAAACAGAGCCAGATGTTCTTGCTGTATTATGTCCACCGAGAATATAGTCTGGAATCATCTATACATCATTAGATTTGGACAAACTGAAAGAATCTTATAAATTTTATCACATACGCACATTATATAAAACATATATATATTTTATATAATAGTTTTTTATGTTACTCATCGTTCTAATAGCTCCTTAATGGGGATCTACCACGCTGGAGTCCCGCAAGGTAGTATGTTAGCTCCTTATCTTTTCCTACTCTTAATAAATGATTTACCTAAAATTCCTTTTATTAAAACTGTTCTTTATGCAGACGACTTGGTCTCTTGTGATTTATATAGACCCGATATAATTTATAATAGATTACGAAAGGCCGCCTTAGCTGTCTGTATTATAAACGTTGGAATCTGAAACTGAACACCGAGAAAACCGACGCCATTCTTCTTAAGGAGGCAGACATTACCCTTGCCGGAAATAGTAATTAATGGTCAAAATATTAAATGGGTTACAAATGTCAGGTATTTAGGTGCCACTCTGGATTCACCTTTGTCGTTCAATAATCATACTAATCGTACTATCGATATAATCGATAATGCCTATAAAGCTATTCGAATTCTTTCTCCTATAGTTTATCGAAGATCCCACCTCACTGTTACAAATAAAAAACTACTATATACATTACTATTATTCGTCCCTGGTTAACATATGCATGTTTTTTACTAATATAAATTTCACGCATTTTATCTTAATTATAAAATTTATGGTATTTAATGGTTTACCCGTATGAAATTTGTCGGTAGTTTTCTAGGTCAAAAAAAAATATATATATATATATATATATATATATATATATATATAAAATATCGTTTCTAGCTTACCATATTTTTTCATAAATTATTTCATTACACATTCTTTTGTTTTTCTGTAATCCGTATATCTATTAGAAAAAATTTCTCAGTTGTTTCAGAAATACCATTTTTCCAGTGTTAATTTCAATACTTTTAAAATGGCACAGCAAGTATATAATGTAATTAAAAAAAGTAAAAAAAAAGTACGCCAAATATACGTGTTATTTTGAACAAAATAATATACTCTACAATATTTAGCTATACAAAACCTACATACAGCACACATCGGGTTCTTTTCGCAAATAAAACGATAAAATGTTCCTCCCTTCGTTTCTCAATATTAGTAATATCCTCTCAACAGCTAAGGAAAACTTACTTCCTACACGTTATCGTTATATTGTAAAGTTGTTTTTTTTTTACCGTACTTCGTCAATTAGATTATCACGCCATTAATTACTAATAGTACAGCTGTCGTGACGTCATTATTTGTTTTTTTTTTTGTTTCGTTTTTTAAACGCATTATCTGAAAATGTTAAAATATAAAAATACAATTTCAAACCAACTCATCGGAATTTAAAATGTAGCAATTGAGAAATACGGGCCAATATAATCGTTATAAAATAGGAACTTTGAAGTTATTTTTCAAAATTGTAATTCACAGCCTGATTAAAATAATAATAATAATAACGAACTTAAAAATAATAAAAATGACATCACAATTATATTCGAATAACAAAAGAATTGTACAATGAAGAGATTTTATGGAAAAATATATTTCTTTCACAGGCTACCAATTTTAAACATTTTACAAATATTGAAGCGAAGATTTTTTGTAATTTAACGTCGTAAGTTGTTTCCCATGTTTCATTCAAGTGTTAACCGATAAAGGAAATCACAGAAATTCATCCCGCATTGCTCGTGTTGTTGTCAGAAATAAAATAAAAGTAATTTTTCAAATTAATATCACGATAAAAAAAGAATAGCAGTTACAGGATTATTTAGAAAACTACAATATTTGCAGAACTAAATTTGAAAAAATAATTGTTATTTAAATTTAGTACTAGATGGTTAAAAGTGAGATATTGCATTATGCGATATCTAATTTGATACGTACGTATTATATTTATCTTAAGGTGATACAAAGAATCGTAGAAATTTGCTCACAACTATTTAGAGCGTATATTACATTTTAATAAGAATACTATGGAGCATAATGGAAGTAACGGTTTAATAAACAAATCGATGAAATCGCATGACGGGATCTCGATAGATTGTATCTCACATTCATTAACAATAAACGACAGAAGAAAATACGCGCTTTATAATCATTGAATATTGTTCTCGGGGAATCGGGTCAATTTTAAAATAAATCGATATATTTAAAAAAATCGATCAATTTGGGCCAGAAAAATTATGTATCACACTACTTTGGATGTTCACAGTTTTTTTTTTTTAAACTTTCAATTATCATTTGCTTAATGATTATTTTTCTAGTTCGTCCTTTTATTTTTGTTAAATTTTAACACTTTAACTGCGAGATAATGGGTATTTTAAAATTACTAATATTTTATTCTGTTAATTTATCGTACTTTGTGGTACAAAAACATCCGTAAAATCAATTTTACCGCCAATCAATTTCAAAGCTAAAATTCTGTTTTAATCTAAGTGTAAACGTGCTACGTTAAAAGACTGCGTACATAAATATTTACATAATGATCGAACATATACATATATAAAATTCTAATGGCTATATTATGTTTTTTGATTTATTGTATTTTTAGTTTATAATGTTACCTTTAGAAGGTTAGTGCCGGATTCCAGAGTAGGTGCATATTAACACATGGTTTCTAGTTTTACACGAATGATAATAATTAAACCTTCAATCATTCACGTGTATTAGTTAACTTTAAACTATAACCGTCTTTTAATATTAAAATTATGGAATTAAGAAATTGGTCATGTTTGGCATCCGAGAAATTTTTCACAAGTATACGTTAAGTCACGTTACAAAATCATTATACAATAATACTAAAATAACATATTGCGAAATCCGCATGAAAATGTTCCTCTTGAAAGCTCGAGAAGACATTAGTTCGTGAACACAGCGTTTCGGACACAAATAACGAGTTAGTTGATACAATAATCAAAATATGTTACATAATACTGTCACGAAATTTAAAAAGTTAAAGAAACAACGCAGTGGAACTTAAGAAAGCGCGTTAAGTATTATTTCGAAAGTGTTTAAAATAGTTTAGAGTTCATATTTATTAACAAACATTTTATATTTTTTTCCCGATAAAAACCATATCAATTTTATTACTTCGCGACGTTTCGAAAACAGATGCAGTTTTGATTTTCAAACTGAGAACCTTTATCATTAAGAACGCAATGTAAACTTAATCTTGTCCCAGTTTTGAGATTTAAGTTTAGATTCAGTTCTAAGCGTAGCTCTGAAAATACACGTCCGCAGTTGTAACCGCTCTCAGTTTGAAAATGAAAACTGCAAATGTTTTCGAAAGGTCACGAAGTAATAAAATTGACATGGTTTTCACACACACACACACAAAAAAAGGTGAACGTATTCAATCAATTATGAAATCTTAAAATTATATATATATATATATATATATATATATATATATATATATATATATATATCGAAAGAATACGAAATTTAGGTCTCTTCTTTTAAGAGGTATTACGGGACAACTTGGGAACACGTGATTAAACTGGATTAAATTAATTGTTTTGTTACAAGTATTAACAGTTTTCAGATGAATAATAATTTTAATTAATCCACGAACTTTATTTTTTTATATTTTTGTTGAAAACACTCGAGAATAATATTGTATATAGTTTTGAGCAACTCATTCCAGAATTACCTTATCCAATTATTCAAAATTTTGAACATATATGTGCACAGTTTGAAAATAATTATATTATGTTTTAATAATTTGTATTGCACGAATTTGGCCTTAAAAAGTTATAGTACTCCTAAAAAAATACTTTACTGATAAATTAGTAGAGTGTAAAAATTTTAATATAAAAATAATTACAGTAATTATATGAAACACAACACCATTCATATATACATATAAAACAGGCAATAAATTCTTCGGAAAATAGTTTTATATTTAAACTAGTCATACAAGCATTATTTATTATATGATTAAACATTACCTATAACTTTCTCACATAACTGCAAGTTAATTAAATTATTGACACGACTATTGACTATTGTATGGTGATAACCAGCAACAAAGGCTTACGCGAGAAAAACGAAGATGAAAATAAAAATATATTACAAGGCGAACAAGTTTTCGGCGTAACATAAAAAAAAAAGATTATTTACAAGAAAAAAATTTAAATTATTAACAGGCTAAGCTGTTTAAGCGCGCATCAATACAAGTTCCAAATTTTAACTACGTTCATGTAGGGAAGACAAAGCAACAAAACGTGACGAATGATAAATAAACGTTAATTACGTCATGCAATTACATTCCTCGAAACATTATAGATGAGAATATTTACACTCGTAGCCGCAATCACGAGCGCGTCTTGTGATGCGACAACGTATATCATTAGAGTAAATGAAAAGAATACCAACAGACATTAAAAACTGTAGCTAACATTGAGCTGAGACGGTATTCCTGCACTAAAATTATCATTGTAATCATGCCAACTTACTCAACTGTATACGCGCAACACACGCCTGATGACAAATATTTTTATACATACACTCGTAAACTACACACACCCCACGATAACTAAAGGTTTAAACAGGATTTGAATAAAAACATGATACAAACAAATATATATATATATACACATAATATAGTAGTTTTTAATAGCGTAATTAAAGATTAACAGATTTGAATATTAAAAAGGCGCCAATAGTCCTAAAACGTCATTATACATCTCATCGCTTTATACACGGCATCGAGTATAAACGTTACGTCTATATTTGTCACGTTACAATAATCAAAACTATGATGCATATTTTCTTATCGTACTGATTCATTTAATAATAATCATAAATTATTCGTGTTGATAATCTTTATTATAGTCGGTAAAAAAAAAAACACGATTCACAAAGGAACTGAACAAATTCAAAAGGAAAAATTTATTTCACACATAGTTTTGTTGAGATGGATAAAAATACTAAATAAAAAATCCCAAATCAGCTTTGTTAAATAGATTGTTTTTTTTTTAAACTTACTAATTTAATAACATATTAATTATGAAATACCATGTATTCATTTTGAAAAAATATATAAATAAAACAAAATATTCCCCGAAAAGAAAAACATCCCTTTTTAAAAAAATAAATAATAAATGTAACTTCTCTTCAACCTTACTATGACTTATGATTAACGATAAGATTAAACGAATGTTGAAAAAAAAACAAAAGAAAAAACGATTTAATTTAAAGAAACAACGAATCGCGTATGTGTAAAAACAAAAACAAGAAACTTACTATGAGGTGAGTCATTAGAGAATTATTCCTTTAAAAGCATCACAAATATGGGTATATACCGACATTAACATAACGCTGTAGAGTATATTTACTACGACATGCATTATGAATTATTTAAGTTAAAATACCGATCACAAAGCAATAAATTTCTTGTAATAATTTTTAAAAAAATATTTTTATAAAATAACTTTTTTGTACCACAAAAAAGTATATGAGCATAAACGAGAAATAAAATTAAAACAATAAAATAAAAAATAATATATTATATCTCACAACGTATATAAACTTTATAAACGCATTTAAAATTGTTAAACTTCTCGAACGGAATACTTATTTTTAATGATACAAATTTATTCTATTTAATTTTGTACTTTTCAATTTTTTTTAATTTTGGTTTCACAACATCATGAGGAATGTATTTTTAACGAGGAGTTATTCATTCAATTCAAGGTACATACAGTAATGTTCAAACCGTAATAAATGTAATAATATTGCTAGGTCAAACATATTAATACGTGTACATATAAATATACATTAAACGAAATAATGTGAAAACTGGAAAAATACATAAAGCAGATTTGATCGGTTATTGTAAAAATTAAAAGTACACTAGAAGTGAGGCAAATTACGTTAACAATGCGATTTTTTATAAACAAAAAATTGTCTCGCATTCTTAATTGTTTTCGCTTTCATATTCCATTTTTTGTATAAGTCAAAAATAAAATCTATTCATCATATTTATGAATCCAATCAGATGATTACTGAATTTAAAAATATCAAAGAAAATGCACCACTGCAAATTGTTGATTACGCAAAACTGGGATAATGTAATGGTACTCATTTTCAATATAAAGCGTTTCATATGATATAATTATACTAACTAAAATTTTAAATATATACAATGTTTTACATACCTTTGGTTGTTGATATTGTTTCCATGATATGAAGAGACCACCAATAACTTCTTTCTCCATTAGAAATTATAAACACACATTAAACATTGTTTCTTACAGTGTTCAAAAAAAATATTTGTCAGGTATAACCCATTTGAATATAAATACGTTACGGGCTTAAATCAGTTAAAATATTATTATCATAACGTACAGAAAATCAGATTAAAAATTGACACAGATATAATATGATAACAAGTTAACACTGAAACGCTATGCATGCAAAATTGCAAAACAAAATCAGCGTTAAGAATTTTAACATGATGTTGAAAGCACGATCAATCTAAAAACCTAAAAAACAATGATCGAAATTATTAAAAAATACCGACTAACAAATGGGATTCAACGATAGATTTCAATTATTTGTATAATGTACATATTTTATTTCCAAATGGATACATAAAATTAAGGTGTTCATAATGAGCAAAATAATTTTATGATTAAATTGAAATATAATGCGGAATTATAATTATTTTTATAATGGATTCTATCTTTTAAACTAAAAAATACATGATTTTAATTAAAACGATCATTAATTGTTAATCAATGAAATGTAATACAAATTTTTGAAAATATTAAATCATAAATTAACAGTTTTTTCTTTGTTTTTTATGTCAAAATAGTATATTTATTCAAAATTACAGAAATATATGTTATGGAAACTTTATGGTACCAGTTTCAGTTAAGTTTATTGCCCTGTAATATTTTAATTACATTTTTAATGATAATAATTTTCTAAAAATTATGATGATATACATAATATTGAAAAATGAACTTATTAATATGCCAAGTTATACTTATTTCATGAATTGCTAAGTTATTACAATCATTATATTTATTATTTACTAATTCTATCGTGTTACAATCTAAAACTATTTGTTTTTGTTTGAAAATTATTAGTTTATTTGGAGTATTGCTTATAACAACAGCCCACTTCCGACTTGAAAAAGTTTTTTCCAAAAACATAACTCATTAATAAAATTGTTCTTACATTTAAAAATTATATATATATATATATATATAATGTTGATATATCGGACAATAGTGATTTTATGAATTATAAACAGAACAAAATCATAACATAATTGAACCACTATAAAAGTTTTCTATTGCAAAGCTTTTCAACAGTTACGTCATCACCAAACATACACAATAAACCTTATAAATTACCTGAAATATTCATATAACGACAACATTTTATATATTTTGATGTCTAACTTATGGTACTGGAAGGGTTACAACTCTTGAATAAACATTGAAGGAGCAACGTCCTTAATTAACAACCGTTGAGGAGGCGTGGCTCAGGTATTATAACTTTGAGGGGCGACTGCCCCTTGCTACCCCAAAAGTCGGCGCCTATGCCAACGAAGTTTTCAGTCTACTTTTCGTGCATTTTATTGAATAAATATAAAGCAACATTTGTCTATGATGATTTTCAGGTTCACCGGCTTAGGTTAATGAGAATTTTTTCTTATCTTTGTACAATTTAAAGAAAAACAAAACAAAAAACATTTGCCAACCAAGCGCTAAGTACACACGAACTGAAACTTTAACATATTATTGGTTTCTGTTAACACTTTTTGGTTTGCGTTTTATTATTCTGGAATACATGTTCTTCTGCAATCTTATTAAATTTAAATGCATGCAGTTATCTTGATCATACAAACGATTTTTGAAACTTCATTAAATCACCTTCCGATAGTTAAATTTATATTTGGATTTTGCAATTCAACGCTGATTGTAAATAAATTACTTTTAAATTATAACCATCTGACTCATAAGTTCTCTCGTGTAACACGCACCTTTAAAACGTGTGCTCAAAAATAAATCTGAAATATTACGTGTAAAACAATCAGAAAGTGTGATGTTACGCGGGTCCCTAGAATTAACCATAACCACAGATTATTCTCATAGATGAAACATTCATCAAACGTAATATAATTTTCCATTTTTAACCAACCCATCGACAGAAAATAACGGCTTCACGATTTTCACGTGGTCTCCTACAGGTGCGTACATGTCGTTTTTGCTTGTAACGGTGCTTAATGTTTATCCTTTAAGATGGTACACGACAAGTTTTCAATTTTTTTTGACAGTAAATCAACACCGTGTACATAGATTGAGTAAAACTTGCATTTCGACGTTTCCTCTATGACAATCTTATAATTCGAAACATTCAAATTAACAACTGATCACGGCGAACCTAAAATTTAACCGTGAAATGACAAGGTTATTTGATCCTAGGCTCAATATTGTTTGTTAATTTTGTGTAATCAAGTGCATCACCATACTCAGAATCGTGAACGACACATTAGTGATAAAGCAAAAGTTACTGTTAACCAAGCGAACAGGTTTATCCGCGATTTCGTAATGGTCGATCAATTATTCAGATAATTTTTGTTTTTCAATCATAATTTCGGCACCTATACACTTTCTTCAAGAATACAACGTTATTCAATTAGCTTGTATTATTAACTACATATACCCCGGCAAATAAATTATACTGACTTTAAAATCGAGTTTTACACAACTTAGAAATAAGATCTTGCTCATTATTCGTTGTGAGTTGGACTGAATTACTACAAACCTAAAATTCGGTGTAAAATAATGTAGCATTTTGAACAAACACTTTGCAATTATAACGTAAAAAAAATATATTAACAATGACAATTATTGATATTACATGTTATGATTAATGTCACTGAGAGTTTATAGCGCAAATTTAATTGCAATCACTTCGAAATATTGAAATGAATTTATTTTAAAAATCGAATATTATATATGTATAATAAAAATATACGTAAAACGGCGCATTATAAATTAGGTTCAAATATAATTTGCTTGTTTTATGCATTGAATAAAGCAGTTTTCCGTTAAACACCGTAATTTTTATTTCATAGAGATATTTAAGTTCATCTTCGACTAGTCTTAACAAAAATCCATGACAACTGAAAATTTAAGCTCTATCAACTTAAACACGTGCTATATAATTCAACAATATAAATATACAAACAAAACAAATAAAAGGAACTGTTAAACATTATAAAATTATTACAACGTAGGAACAAAACATCAAAGTGAACTTTTGCCAATTTCATGTATATCGCCAATTAATTCTTTACATAACACACTTCCTACACTCATCATGGGTGTTAAGGTAAAGCTAGATAACATAGAATTACGTACTCACTCAAGAGCATCAATAAATTACTGTAGTATTTTATACGATACATAATAAGATGATATATTTCGAACATGATCGCTGATTTTTCAATAATGAAGTTTAATAATACAAATTAAATCAAAACATAACATTTTTTAAAAGTAACTGGGAACGCTTTTTTAAAACAACATTTTAATTATAAATGGTTGTTTTTTTAGATAAAGACTAGTAAGTTCAAATAAAAATTAGCAACTATAAAGACGTTTCGTTTCCATTAATAATTCACATCTAGTGATTTCAATTATTTATGAGCGGTTAATATGTTTTGCTCGCGCGTTTTATACCTTAAAATTGATGATGGATCGATTGCCTTAAAATCTTTTTACATTGTATGTTATATTTGAAATCACAACTGTGTAAATCGGAATTGAATAATAACCATTATAATTAGATAACTTAAAATATAGTATCATCGACAATAACGAAATTAAATATTCATATTTGTTAAAAATATGAAGTACTTTTGTGTACCGATGGAAATTACCGAATTAAATAAATTTACTAGTACTTCATAATTTATTGTAATGTGATTATAATGTGAATCTCACAACAAAATACAATTATTTAAAACGTAATTACGAACTTATAACTTAATATTAAGTTGAATAACGAGATACAGTTGACAATTTCTTATTAACAATAATATTAAGTCTTTGATGAAGCATTTTAGAGTTTTTAAACATTAGAGACCATTTAATTAAAGGCACAGTTTCACCTTTGTGTATAGTAAAAATAAATTTTCATTAGAAAATACAAGATAATAAATACAATACATGCATAGTATATACTTGTGCGTATTATATGTATAAAATTTTGTAATAATTTTAAATGTAGTGAATATAGTATTAAGCACCCTTTGTTACATTAATACTATAAATTTTAGTTTTGGAATGTTAAAAATATTTATTATTTTTCAAAATTCAATTCACATTTGAAAATAATTCAACAAAATATTTTAGGAATAAATGAGGCTTTAAAACACCCTATTTCATATATAAGGTTAAGCAACGAAATTAACGAATAATGTGACTGGATAATAAGTGGACATAAAAGGTATTCCATATCCATAGTTAGTACATTTTCTTTTTCGTTTCTGTATACCTTTCTAAATATTTATCATACCCCTCAACGTGAACGAAGTTCCTCATATCAAATAAATTACCAGAAATATATAATACAGAAACGTTAGAATCTAATAACAATTCAGATGGCACAGAAGACATCTTTAATTTATTATTCTCCAATCTCAAAATTTTTAATTTTGAAATTCGAGAAATCTCTTTTGATATAACCGAAATTTCGTTATTATTTAAATTCATTTCAGCAACTTGTAACCTACCAACTTCGTTTGGTATTTCATTAATTTTATTATAACTCAAATTTATTAGATGAAGATGTTTCAATTCGCACAGCATAATAGGAAAAGTTGTTAAATTATTATAATCTAGATGAACTTCTTTTAACTGTTGTAACTTTGATAAAGAAGTTGGCAAGGTGATTAGCATATTTTTTTTTAAAGATAGTTGTTCCAACCTACTTAGTTCACCAATTTCGTCTGGTATATCCTGTAATTCATTCTCATCTATAATAAGTATTTTAAGAAGAGTAAGTTCATTAATAAAAGGGCCAATTTTTCGTATTTTATTGCGTGAAAGATCCAACGATCTCAGACACGCGCTTAATTGCTTTAAATGAGCAGGTGTTTCTTTTAACGATCTGTTGGATAAATTTAGAACACCTGTCTTCTTCGCTGTTTCATAATGACATTTTGTTGATGAATTACCCATTGAAATATAATGTTATGCTTATACGCATTGTATTCTATGAGGTTATAATTTTCTAAAAAAGAAAAAAATTAAAAAAAAAATTAATTCATAAAAATAAGTAACAAACGCTTATCATGTAAAAAAATTTACATAGTCGGCTCAAAATCAAATTATTAATATAATAAATAAAAACATTACGAAATATCATTTCAAGCAGAGGAAATTTAATAACAAACGCAGGATGCAATTAAAAAGCGAAATAAAAACTGTTTTTTTTTTATAACTAGTAACATTTTATGAACTAATTTGCAATGACGTGTATTCAAATAATAAAGTCATATAACGCTCGCATTTAAATTTAACGACTAAGGTGAAGCATTAGAAAAATGACTACTAAAATATACAACATGATTAATATTTCATGAATCGTAAGTATGTTCATCTAAATGGAAGAAAGATTTTACTTTACTACCTAAAGTTCAAATAAGCGTTAATTTGAACTATTTTTATACTTATTTCGAGTTTAAAAAAAAACAAACAAACTAAGCATCAGAAGACAGAATAGCATTGAATGTGCCATTATATGTAATTTTTATATTAACATAATTAAAATTGGATATTTTTACTTCTGTTTGTAACGAGCTCATATAACCTAATATTATACAACTATTTATACATCCAATTCAGAAGCAATGTATGCAAGCATTGTGGTTCAAAACCATCTAAGTAGGTTGGTTAAGTGGGCACAAAGTTGGCGTATGTTGTTTAAAACTCCAACACGTTATATTTACAAATAAAAAAGTTAAGTGCCCGGCTGTAAGAATAAAAAATTCAGTACGTTATCTTGTCATGTACATGGAAAAGAGGCTTACATGGCGACTAGATGTAGTACACACTAGAAGAGCCATCATTAGTCGTGCGAGATCGTTACGTCCGTTATTGGGACAGAAATCGGTTCTAAATTTAATGAGCAAACTATCTATCTTACGGCAATCGTTGGATTAGAGTTGCACGGTGGTACTTGCAAAAGTAATCTTCGAAGAATACAACAACCGTCCAAGGTACTCCTTACTATTACGTCTGATCCACATTGTGTTTCTAATTGGACACTGCATACTGATCTCAAGATTTCGTATGTCAGCGATACACACGTCGTTCAGTATAAGATATTATTAGATAAGTTCAAAGTTAGCAGCAATCCTGTCTTCCAGACAATTCTCCAAGGCGTCTGCGAAGGAAGTGATGTCAAAATGCAATTCCGATCTCTTAATAAATTTGAATTTCCACTTTATTTAAACTGTCTTCTTTCTAATTATTGTATTTCATCATTCCTATCCCATTCCTACATACATTCCATTCTCATCAAGTTATTCCTTTCCCTTTCTCATAGTCTAGTGTCTCACTGGAGTCACTAGACTAATATTAATTTTCTACTTATGTGATCATTATTGTTAATGTTGGTGTGATGTAAAAAAAAACCAAACTATTAATATATGAAAGAATTACATAACCTACTATATAAAATTATGAAAGTGTATAATTTTTATTTAAAGTTTGAAAATATTTTTTGCACAGCGCATGGAGGCTGCGAGTTTGGCACGATGGCCTACTGGAAAAACTTAAATGGAATTTTCCATATCAATTAACGAAGTTATTACGATCATACTTAAATGAAAGATATTTTTATGTCAAATACGGTGACGACCATTCGGGGATACATACGATACAAGCAGGCGTTCCACAGGGCAGCGTACTTGGCCCACTTCTCTATCTTATCTATACAGTGGATATCCCTACACCATAACATGTCGACGTAGCGACTTTTGCTGATGACACAACGATCCTGTACTCAGACAAATATACCAAAAATACAAGTAAAAACTTGTAGAATGCAGTTAACGAAATATTATCGTGGTGCAAATCATGGAAGATAAAAATCAACTAAGTCATCTCAAGTGATTTTTACTAACCGCAAAATTATTTCGACCGAGAATATACTCATGAATGGTATTCAGATCCCTCAGAATGAAGATGTAAAATATCTGGGTATACATCTTGATAAACGCTTAACTTGGAGGAAGCATATAATAACAAGGAGAAACCAATAAAATGTTAAGTTAAAGAAACTATATTGGCTGCTAGGTAGCACGTCAGCAGTATCTCTTGAAAACAAGTTGCTACTATATATAAACAAGTACTATAGCCGGTTTGGCAACATGGCTGTCAATTATGGAGCTGTGCCAGAAAAAGCAATACTTCAATAATACAAAATAAGATAATACGCGTAAACCTTACAATTCATGAAGATCTTAGAATAAAATTTTTGAAAGAAGAAATAACTGTTTCACAGAGATATGCTGTCAGATTCGAAAGCCATCCCAATAATACGGCGAAGGAATTTCTAAATGGCCAAAATGAAGCCCGTGGCTTAAGAGAAAGCGTTTTTAAGACTTCATATGAATATATGTGTGCGTCAATTATGGGGGTAGGAGTGTGTTTACATGTTACGAATGTAATGTATAAATGATAAATGTGTTTTGATTATGTGAATGTTACGTTAATAATTAGCTCCTTTCACTGGATAGGTAGCTTATTCATATTTCAACTTAAACTACATCGATTACCAAATAGTTTAGGAAACTAGGTGTAAAATAGCATAGTATAAAAAAATTGCATGCATAAAATAAATAATTAAACATTTTTTGCTCAATTACAAATTTCACGTGGACGTATCGTAATAGTATATAATTGAAGGTAAAAGATTAGATCCATCTATAATCGATGAAATGTATTTAATACTAAATAAGCATAAAAAATAGTTTAATGAGCTGACTACCTTTAATTAAGAATACATGCGCTCGATTAAAATAAGCGTTATAAATCTAAACGCGGTAATTTCATACTCACATAGCCATAGGTACACCAGTGAATAAAATTAAAGTAATCAAGTTTTATTTTGTTGTCTTATATTATTTCAAACGCAAGTTTATAAACAAATTTTTGAGTTTAAGTATTTAACTATTTATGATACTAAATAACTAAATTCCAAAAAAAAAAATAAAATACATGAATTACAAGATGTTTGTACTTGTTTTCATTATCTATTTATCTACATCGTTTCTTTCCCTTCTTATCAGTTCTGCTTTTATTGTCATTGTGCGTTATTGTTCACAGGTAAATATCAATTATTGTTGTTTGGAAAATATTAATTCGAATTAAAAAAATACATTTGGGAACAGTTAATTTTAATTTTTGTTTAGATTACCGAAGGACATTTTTGGTTAGTTAAGCTTTCACTTATAAACTGTAAATTACACGTCACAATTATTAACTAATTATCAGTGTTAATAAACGTGGTCGTTTAAATAAAAAATAATAATTTTAATAGGCAATTATATTATAAATGCATTTTCGATATTAGCGATTCTAGTGTATGTTTTATAAAACAGTAAGTTGTTTCAGTGGCCCCGAAGGTGAAATGGACTTCGTTGATAATTTTGTGTTGTGTTGTGTTTATTTTAAATACGCAGTTTTCGGCTATTGTAATATAAAATTTTGCGCTACGTTTTAAATTATAGTAACAATTTATAAAATGTCTGATAACGAACAGAAAGCTTTACAGTTGATGGCTGAAGCGGAAAAGAAGTTAACATCATCCAAATCATTTTTGGGTTCATTATTTGGGTATGTTAAAATTTACATTTATAATCAATATACGTATTTTAATTTCTAAAATATATGCAGTTTATTTTTTAAATAGTCGAGTACTGATAGAATATTTAAAATTTTGTTTATATAAAACTAGTGGTTCATCTAAAGTTGAGGATGCGATTGAGTGTTATCAAAGGGCAGCCAATTTGTTCAAAATGTCCAAGAAGTGGGGTATGGCAGGAAATGCTTTTTCTGAGGCTGCAGCGCTGCATGCGAAAGCAGGGAGCAGACATGACGCTGCAACTAATTATGTAGATGCATCAACTTGTTATAAAAAAACTGATCCCAATGGTAAAACATCTGTATTATATTTATCGATAATAGTTTTTAATTTGTATACATCAGTATATTTTATTGTATAGTGTAAAATTAAACGTTTTTATCTTTTATATATTTTATTTAAAAACAAATAGAATCCGTTAGTGCGTTATTGAAAGCTATTGAATTTTACACTGATATGGGCCGTTTCAATATGGCTGCTAAATATCATCAAATGATTGCTGAAATTTATGAAACAGAGCTAAGTGATCTTGAACGCTCAGTTCACCATTACGAACTAGCAGCTGATTATTTTAAAGGCGAAGAGAGTAATTCTTCAGCGAATAAGTGTTTATTGAAAGTAGCGCAATATGCAGCCCAGCTTGAAAACTTTACAAAAGCTATTCAGATTTATGAACAAGTGAGTATTCTAAGAAATTTAATAATAAATAACTTATGTTTATAAACGTGCAAATAGTGAACATTGCGCATAATTTTTATTTATTTTCTTATTTATGGTTTGAAATTAAAATAGAATGACGTACATTGATTCATATTTGTGTATAATGCCAATAATTATTTATGTGATTATACTCACTGTTTAAGTATATCCCTACGTTAAAATAAGAGTTTTGCATACTCAAATATATCATGGATATTGATGTCGACATTCGAATAAAATACTCAAGCATTATATTGTTGGACTTTTTTTTATGTATCTGTTTTTCATAACTGCATAATATAATCTCGCATCTTTTATGATTTTTCTCTCTATTTAATTCTCGAATCTTAAACAGTTACCTAATATCAACTATATTTTGATCAGTTTAACCAGTTTAAAAATAAGTTATCAATTTTTTTTTTTATTGTAATTGTTAATATAATACAATCTTATCTATAAAATAAATAAGTATTAATTATAAAATAGAACCCATAACTTTAGATATTTATATATATGTACAGTTACATACATACGAACTATAAACTAATAATAATTGTAATAGTTGCTAAACGTGATTAATTTGAAATCAAATATTTTCATAATTAAATCATATTAATAACTTCACATATTTCTAGTACAATCCTTCCAAGAAATATGTGAAGTTATTAATATTTTTTCAAATTCAAATTTTCAAATTTATTTCAAATTAAAATACGAGATTACAAAGAAAAAATATATAAGGATGATTTAATTATGAAAATATTTGATTTCAAATTAATCACGTTTAGCAACTATTACAATTAATATTAAAATATTATAATTGCCTTCTGTAAAGATTATCACTTTGTAAAAGTCAATTGAAAAGATACCACCATACAAGACCTGCTATATTTTGGTATCGATGTCTTTAATGTTTAGTTCAGCATAGCGTCCATAAATTTAATTCCTTGTGAAGTGTATGTAAAGATTTCTATTCACTGACTTCATAGTGTTTCTAGCATCGTATAATATGCAAATATTTGTTTTTGTATTTAAATTACCCAAGTTAAATATACAACTTTTCTTATTCACACAATAATAAGTAAGCTATTTTAGTTTAATAGAATTATGGTTTCGTAACTTATACAGATTTTTTATTATCGTGGTTGTACATTATATGTACCGTTTAAAAATGTTTCATTATATTCTCTCATGAACTGTATTTTTATAATACGAAAATATTTTATTTACGCGGTTATTTTTTAGTCAGATTTTTGAAATTCGGTGATTAATTTTTAATGCGTTAAGTTTCCTATGTTTATTTAGATCGCCCGTCAATCTTTAGAAAGCTCTTTATTGAAGTACAGTGCCAAGGAATATTTCTTCAGAGCAGGATTATGTCATTTATGCATTGATCTTTTAGATACACAGCGTGCAGTTGACGGATATGTAAATTCTTATCCAGCGTTTCAAGATTCTCGAGAATGCAAATTATTAAAGGTATTCGATAACTGGTTACATGTTTATATTTACGGTTTTCATAAGGTGTATTATATATGTTGCAGATTATTTTTTTTTTTTCGCAATTAAGTGTAGTGTTGATATGATGCCTAATTTTATTTGGCATTAATTAGTTACTTATATATTTGCAGTTATTCAATATTTAATCTGCATGTGGGAGAGTTTTCGATTTACAATAATGAGTGAAATCTTTTTCATGGTTATTTTTAGTGGCATTACGATTGTAGATGTGTTATTGTTTTTGAATTGACATTTAAAAATATGTTTATTATTAACAATGAAATCATACTTGTTTATTTTGATTTGTACGAAGCATTTGATACAATTGACCACTCAATTTCATTGCAAATATTGTATGATTATAGAAATGGGTTAAGAGTTATCTCGTAAATAGAAGTTACGCTGTTAAACAATGTGTGTGGGGATTACATAACACAGTATTCAGGTGTGCCGCAAGGCAGTATACTTGGACCTTATTTTTTCTTAATATACATAAACGATTTGTGCAATTTAAAGGTAAACGGTAGGTTGTTTAGTTATTCAGATGACATAGTGCTTGTAGTTGATTCTCGTTACTCGGACTTGCTACGGAGATTAGTGCAAGACGTCGTTACTCATGTTCACGAATGTTTGATTAAGGATAGGCTTATTCTGAATGAGAACGAAACAAAGTTTATGACAAATCAAGATTCTGGCATTTGGGAAAACGTACAGATAAAATTAAAACATGCTATTAATCGGGATTCAGATAGACTCTAGACTAGTTTGGAATGAACATTCATTGTATGTATCAAAAAAGTTAAGAAAATTAAACTATTATTTTTATTACTTAAGACAATATTTCTCTTCCGAACATTTGCGACGTCTGTATTTAGCGTTGTATCAACCAGTCCTGACTAATGACATATTACATTGGGGTGGTATGGCGAAATGTCATATTGCACCTATCCAGAGATTACCAAGTAAGTCTTAGTGAAACTACAGATAACAAAATAAAATATTCTACTGTACATGAATTATATAAATTACAGTTGTTAAATTTCGTCGTAAAAATTCAAATAAATGTAATATATCGAATAACGAAGGAAATACTAGATCAAGAGGCGAGAGTATTGCGACTGTTCCACGTTTTAATAAAACACGGATTCGCAAGCAAGCCATTTATTAACGCTCTGCCTAAACAATTAAGAACGGATCTTATTAATTATAAACGAAGGCGAAGGAAGTTTTTGAAAGAATTTCTTCTGGCTAAAATCTAAAACTTACCTAGGAAAACGTTACTAGAAACTTGTTAGCAGGAGTCGACTTGATCAATATTTTTTAGAAATTGAATAGTCACTGTACACAGGAATATAACTGCTGTGTATGTATATGTTTATTTTAGTAGGAATCTTTATTTAGTTTATTAAGTGAAAAATTTTTAGATAGTTTATATATATATATATATGTGTGTGTAAGGCAGTAAATTAATGTTTTAATTTGTACATATTCTTATTTATAATTATTTGTAGTTTTCAAGAGCCTATACATATAAGTATGAAATGTTGTATTCATTATTGTGCGTGTATTGTTCGTGTCTCGACGGGTACTTTGATGTAAATTAATTATTAAGTTCTTTTGGATTCATAACTACAATTATACCTTTCCGGTCTCCAACCGTTTCATATGTACAACATGTGTATATGTATGTATTTGTGTATGCGTATGTGATATGTATGTAGCGTATATATATGTATGTGTGTGTATTTATGTATATGTACATTTTTTTATTAGCCTGTATCTGACAGAAGAGTCTTGGGGTATTGTTGTTCCACTTATTGATATTTTTTGCGTTCTATTTTTTTTTTTAGTAAATAATACATGTTTACATTTAGCTTCGTTAATTGTTATTTTCCAAGTGCTGAACAATTCAGCGGTCTGGTCTAGCGCACCCTGAAGATGCCGAGTGCACGTTCTAGGACACTCGTGTGAAGGTAGTATTACCGTATCATCAGTAAAGATTGCTATAAATGTATTTTCTGGAATATCTCTCGTAAATACTAAGTATAGGAGTGGTCCTAGAATGCTTCCCTGAGATACTCTAGCTTGAATTTTATGGGGAGATGGTTGACAATTATTAATTATTACTTGAAAATGTCGATCCTTCAAGTACGACGTCAAAATATTATATTCCGGTGGCAAGATTTGTTTACATTTATATAGAAGGCCTAGATATCAAACTCTATCAAAGGCTTGTTTCACATGAATAAATACGGCGGAACAAACCTTTTTTTTCTTCAAGACACTGTTCAATTGGCTTACAATTCGATGAACCCGCTGTAGAGTTGAGTGCTGATGAATCGGGATTTCCTTCTCTTGATAATAATCTTCTGAAGTCTTTTTTTGTATTAATTTTTCGTAAATTTCAGAAAATATTGGAAGGAGAGAAAGGTGGGTCTTACGATTTAATATTTTCAGGGTGTTTACCTTTTAATATTTGCAAATTTCCATATTATCGGAATTGCATTATACACGTATGTCAGAAATACTAGTGATTTTCTTGCAAGTTGCTAATGTTTGTAGTAATTAGATCATAGCCCGGTGCTTTTTTATTCAGTTTTTTTTTTTTTTTTTTTAATTATGGCTCCTATCTCCATTGGGGAAAATGGTTTTATGGTTGCTGAGGATTGTTTAAGATAATCATGAACTTTAGTTTCAAGATGTGACGTAATGTCAGGGACTACAAAGTGTCTGCCTTATGAGTAGCGGATATTTCTGTTTTGATTTCGTCGTCTATAACCTAACTTCCGTCATGAATTTTAATAGGATCATTTTTAGATATTGGGCGGTTCATGTATTTAGTTGTTTTCCACAGCGAGTAGTTGTAATCCTTAGAACTAGATAACTTAGCATAATCGATGAATGAATCGTTTTAAAATTTCTGTAATAGCATGTTGAGCTTTTTCGTTTGATTATTTAGTTGAATTTTGTCTTTTGGCATCTAGTAATCATCTGTCGTTTACGTAGTTGCCTTTTAATAGTTGCTTGTTTACGAGCAAAGTCAGGATAAATTATAGTTTGACTAACTTTGATGTTTAGCGGTCGAGTACTTAAATAAGTAGCATTTATAATGTGGTTGGTAAATAAATTTGCGGCGTTTAAAAAATTATGTTACGAAAAATACGTGAACAGATTTCTCAGTATTTATTCTGTGTAAAATTATTATGTTATTAAATAATAAACGTTCAATTATTTACAAGTTAATTATTAATAAACCCAAATGAAATAATAAATAGTTAATTATTTACAAATTAATTATTAATGAACCCAAGATTTATAAACATTACATTCATTCATACATATAAACAAGTTATACTTTGGTAGTCTTTCATTTATTTGTAGCTATCCGTTAGAAAAATAACTGTATGTTGTTATTGTGCCTATCGGTCATATGCTTAACTCATTTCTCTCTCTCTCTTTTTCTATCTTTTTTTTTTTTTTAATTATATGGTTATATTCATTTATTTTTAAACATTTTAATATTATGTAAATATGAACTATCGTCGTAAATCGCAATGAATATACGTTATTTTTATAGTATATCTTTTTACACGTCGCGAGTATAATAGTTATTATAAACAACGGAATCGTGTCAATTGATAGTGTAAAAGATAATTTTATTATACATTATTTTTACATAGGTGTTAATGGAGCATATTGAAGAACAAAATTGTGATGGATTCACACAAGCCGTGAAAGATTACGATTCTATTTCTCGTCTTGATCAGTGGTACACAACAATCTTGTTGCGCATTAAAAAACAAATTAACGATAATCCTGATTTACGTTAAATGCATAATTGTAAGGTACGTATATGTTTCGTTTGTTATATGTACGTGTAAGAGTTTTTTTTTTAAACTACAACTTTAATTAATGCTTGATATATATATATATATATATATATATATATATATATATATATATATATATATAAATTGACTTGTATTCGATTTTTATTGATTAAGTGATCTTTTACTTTTGGTATTTTATTAATATTAAAAAACGAATTTCTGTGTCTGAAGTATAATCTCAACAGTTGAAATTATATTTAATAATAAAAAATTTTCACTGAAAATTATTTGTTGATTAATTAAATGTAATATATATTTTTATAACTTGAATAATCACATAGGTTTCATAGATTGTCATTATGTCTTCATAGTTTTATTTGATAATAAATTAATTTTTTTTTTTTTTTTTTGAAAATATGGATGATATTGAAAGAAAAACCACGTGAAATATATTTAATGCTAAAACTGATTTTTGGGAATTTGCTTATTACTCTATATGTTATACATGAATAATTCACTTAGTGACGTTTTAAAATTTGTACCGAGCCAATTATGTATTTTGACGTTTTGTTTTAATAATTGGATTACTTTTTTTTTAATTTTAATTTTTTTTTTTTTGTTTTTAAGTAACTATAAGTTGATGACGGTGGGTGGTATAATAATATTTCAGTGCGCCGTAATGCTTGAACTTTAAAAATAAAGTAAAAAACAAATTGAGAGGTATTGTTATTTATTTTTTCTAGACTATCGTCGAATATATTTTATTGAGAATTTAGATATTCTCCATAATAGAAGAAAATAAAAATGATTTCAGAAAATATTGTGAACATCCGAAAACTGTTTATTAAACATTGTTACTAGATAATTAGAAATTATTTATTGAACAAATAATTACGTTTATAAAATTTCTTGATTATAATTGTCTATATTATTCGTCTCATTATGTGTCAACGATTGTTTTTTTCACCTTTTTTTTTTTTATTAACTTCTTAAATAAATTGGAGATGATACGTTTTTGTGTAATATTTTTTTTTAATTTTAAAGTATACAATAATTGAAATTTGAATGTGATTTTTAGATATTAAAACCAAACATTGAAAAAACTGCGACCATCTTCTGTATAAGGCGTCCATAAACTATATCACATGTACAAATCAGTGATTATCTAAGTTAAGTATTTAGGAGAGTCGTTATGGATTTCCGTCTAGTCATGAGTATAGATAATACGTATAAAGCTATTTGGATAGCTTCATCTATATTCCATCATAGATCCTATCTTTTGGTCTCAAATAAAATGTTATACGCAACTGTCAATCGCCCTTAGTTAACTGAGTTCAGTTTTCAACAGCATTTATAAGAAAATGCAGATAATACAAAACCAATGTCATTGAATCTTAATAAATACCGAAATTAGCGAAATGAATTTTGCCTTATACTTAACTTACTTGTTTATCCACATTGGGAGACTTTCAAGTAAATTTTATGATACTACAAAACACACAACAAATTAATCCAAGTCGTAGGTGACTACGATATGGTTAACCTACACAAATAGATGTACTCGTTATAAACATCATCGGTTGGAACTCTTAAATTAAATATTTTCACACGTTTTGATATTGCGTTATTTTATAATATTAATTCGGTAATTTATTCTCGTTTCTTCATTATTTGCAGTTTTTCTTTTTTTTACTTTTCCTATAGTATTTAATTATAAGATTATAATAATATAATATAATCGCTCTTTGTATTTATTGTCGAGGCAAATTTTTTCGATTAAAAGTTTTATATTATGCAGATAACTATGTAGTAAAAAATCTATTCTTCATGAAAATTGGTTGCTTCGATAGGTTTGCTACTTAAATCCATTCATACAAAAATTTATTTTTAAATCTTTTCCACTTCGAAATATTTTATTATTACACTTATACATTCTAATATTTTTTTTTTACTACACATGATTATTTTATTAGCTCGTGTTCAGTTGACTGTTCGATAAAGAGATTTTAAAAAAATGTTAAATTATATCTTGTTTTTTTCATTTTCAATTAATGGTCTTGGATTAATTTCGATTAAAATAATAAAATATTTATCCGCAGATAACAAATAAACGTAAATTTCGTTTCTCGAACATAAATAATATATTTCTACTAATTAATTTAATTTCGATTATAATTTATTGATTTTTTTTCAAATGTACGTTAATTATTGTGATAATATCTTTTCAAAGTAAATAGTGTTTTTAATATTACTTTAAGATGAGAAGGATATGCGATTTTGTAATTTAGAAATAAGGAATAATATTAAGAATGTTTGGTGAAAATATTTCGTGTTCATCGCGAGTAATTAATAATACTTGTAATTATAGGAAAAGTGCAAGAGATGTTTGGTAACGGCGCTATGAAATACGATCGGTACTGCTGCATATAAATGTTATTAGTTATTAATAGTTTATCAATTTATTTTTTGCTCTTTTTCATTTTATTTTAATAAGTTTCGATATGTGTATAGTTACGTTTTACAATTTCGATCTTGATATAAGATTGATGTAAAATATTATATGCCGAAAAATTGCACTATAACTGTGCTGTATTTATATGTTCGAATTAATATATTTAGTAGTATATTATCCGAATAATCTGTTGTAATTTTTAATTAATTGTATTTTTGTTTTGTCCGAATTACAAGATTTAACGGTTAATTATTTTATTTTTAGATTAATGACGTAATTTAACTGAATTAACCGCGGGAAATTAGCAGAAATTAGGAATAGTTGTTTTTTTCTTATATAGTTCGAAATATATATATATATATATATATATATATATATATATATATATATATATATATATATGTAATTGTATCTAGTCATTTTAACACCTGTCGTGTCTGAAAAAATCATAACCTCTGTTAGGAGAATTACGCGTATGGTATTGACATAGTAATATGTCGCGTATGTAAAAGTTGAACGTTTATTCGAATAATTTTCGTATGCACAACTTATTATTTAAAATTTATTTTATGTTATTAATATTTTATTTCTTTTCGTTTTATGATTCTTACTCCACACTCATCTTATATGATCCGTTATTAATACGTAATAATTATTTATTTTCAACATTCCTCGTGGTTTTGCATACCTTTTATTTATAATTTATTAATTTGCAGTAGAAAAACGCTTTTTTTAACGCGATAAATATACGAAATATTAATTCAGTTTTTTTGTATTATTTATTTTCAGCTATAATAGACATATATATAAAAAAAATGAAAACGTACAAAATGCTGAAACTCGCAATAATATCGACTAAGCGGCATAATTACATTAAGTAAATGTGATTATATAAATTTGTTTTAGAAAGTTTACATTTATACGGAAAAACCACGGTACATATTTTCAACGTATTTCATCAAATATTACAATTCTACGTCTTTTAAAGTAACGCTCTTAAAGTGATTATTTTTCTTTATTTATTTGAGAATTTTTTTATTACGTTCAGAATTTTAAAACCTTTACGATAATTATCTTCGTCGTGTTTAAATTAGGACGTTATCGCGTGTTTTTATACCGTTCTGTTTCGATATAATGTATATTTGTTCCTTTAGCGTCATTTTTACATATTTACAGCATAGGTATAAACATCTTGAAGAAGTTTAGAAAATACCTGTATTCCGATAATCGACATAAGTAAATGAATATATGTATATACACTCACGTGTACTATTGTTCATAAAAAATTGCGACCACCTTATATTCCGAATCTTCTGTTTTCGAAAATAGTTTTTCATTTATAAATTATTATTTTCTTGGCTTCAGTATACATTACTGACATGTTATTACATCCGTATTATTAAATAATTGAAAGTAATTAAGCGCCTATAATCGTCCGTCTGACCCATTGGAGCCTTGCTAGAGCTATTTTTTCTCGTACAACAGTTTGAAACAACAGTCTGTCGTGTTTCATATTTTCTTCCAAGAATTTTTTCCACCTAACATGATTTTTTCTCGTAGTCCGGTCTGAGCACTTCATCGTATAACGCACTATGGACATACATAACATTTTAGTATTTTCATACATTTATGTTCAGCCTTTTGTCTCTGAGTATACGTCCGAGATTATTATAAATTATTTTAACAGTTACTAATATTTTACGGTACAAAAAACAACCAAAGAAACAAGTTTACAAGACACGCAAAATACCGTATTACTTCGAATTTAAGACGCACTTTTTTTTCACAATTCAAGGTCTAAAATCAAGGGTGCGTCTTAAATTCGAGATACTTTCTAAATTGACCACATGTATAAGAGTAAAACTACCTATTATACGTACTAAAATCTCCTATTATACGTGGAATTAGTAGTCCTATTGTATTTGCTACATTAATGCTATCGATATATTACACTAGCTGTAGGAGTTGATTAATGATGTTTATAAAAGTGACTTGTGTAAACCTATACCTATTTCCGGTCACAGTCGTTCCTCTTCAGTCAGTGTCGCTCTCCCAAACATTGCAGTTACTAACCCATCGTTGTTTTGTTAATACGGTACTTTTTCTTTTTATTATGAAAAAGCGTTTTACATACGAAGCGGAAATTAAGCGTAAAGTTATTTTATGCGCAGAAAATATCGGAAATCGTGCCGCCGGTAAACAGTTCTCGATTAACGAAGTGAATGTTCGCCGTTGGCGTGAAATGAAAAATAAGTTATTCGCGTGTAAACGAACAAAAAAATCATTTTCGGAACCAAAACATGGAAGATATCCGGAAATCGATGCTGCCGGACTTCTCAAACGAGACAGCATGTTAGTGATGGATGCGTTTCGCGGTCATTTATCTGACGACATTAAAACCAGATTGGCAAATGGAAAATGCGATTTAGTAGTCATTCCTGGAGGTATGACAAGTCAGTTACAACCTCTTGATGTCGGTGTTTAGCCTTTAAAGATCGTATTCGTGCGCAATACAATCAATGGTTGACTGAAAATAATCATCCTCTCACACCAACTGGCAAAATCAAACGAGCCTCAGCAGGTACGATTGTAGGACGGATTTCAAAAGCTTGGAAAGATTTACCGCCCTGTATAATCATCAAATCCTTTTTGAAGAGCTGTATATCGAATGCATTGGATGGCGCTGAAGATGATTGTGCATGGAATCATAGTGACGAAGATGACGCAAACGATTCTACTTCAACGTCCGGCAATGACGACGATTCAACAACCGACGATAGCAATTAAAAACATAATTAGAAAAAGCAATAAATAGGTAATTTAGTCATAAAAATTACTGTTTTTCCCGGTTTTTTTTTTTTTTTTTTTTTTTTTTTTTTTTTATTGCAAATGAAATTGCGCTAAGTAAGCCTATGTACCTATAAGTTTATAATATTTCGTATTATGTTGAAGAAGTATACGGGTATTGACTATTAGTATCTTAATTATTTCTATTTCTTCCAAAACTTCCTTTCCTAAAACCTTGTAATTTTAATGCGTCTTAAATTCGATGAATTTTTTTTTCTTCACGTTGAAAACCAAAAACCAGAGTGCGTCTTAAATTCGAAGTAATACGGTATATATAACGAAAAATCAGTATCAGTCAATGCCGAGATAAGATATTATTATAATCCATTTTTTCATCTAGGTGCTTGGAATCGAATGACGTATAGGAAAGATCGAAATATTGAAAATAGAAGTTACGAAAGAAAAATTCAGAGAAAACAAGGAAATGAAAAAATATATAAAATTGTAGAAAAAATTATCACGAAAAAACATTGAACGATTTATGTACGTATCTAGAAGACTAATGATGCCGGGTTAAAAATAATCTTTCAACCTTTGATAAACTGAAAACCATGAACTAGTTCTTAAACATACACACGAAAAACACCTTAACAGAGCGTAAAAAAAGTAAATCGCCTATAGATCACAGAACGTAGTTAAGAAATAGAATAAAATAATTCGATAGAATTTGAAGGAATCAAGTCAAGGAACCACATGGACGAATGATGTAGTGAAATAATGAATAAATACCGGGAAAAAAGGGAAAAAGAAAATGTTCGTTGCTTCCAATTCACGGACGGACAAGTTTAAGGGGAAAATATTTATATTTTTGGAAGTGATATTTGAAATATAATTTTTTCGTTAGTTTATGCTCGTTCGTAATTTACGTGTAGAACATACATCCTAAATTATATAATTTGATGTATTATGCGGTAATATCTGATACAAGTAATGTGACTGTCTTTGGAGTGAGCTGGGGGAAAAAGTGTATGCGAGAGTATTTTTCTGCGAAATATATAAGTTACTAATTATTTATGTTATTTATATATATATATATATATATATATATATATATATATATATATATATATATATATATATATATTTCTAAAGATGGAATTTAAAACGAATGTGATGCCCGATTATTGTTTTCTGTTTTACACAGTAGCGGCTCATACATAAACGTTGTATGGTTGCACAACCACGAGAAATATCCAGAACAGCGTAAAAGCTGATGATGTAATAAAATAGTTAAAAGTGCTAATTATTTTACGAATATTAAAATAAGCGACTGTTAATTATATTTTTCGCGGAATATATTATAAAAAGTAAAAAATGTTTTAAAAAGTGTTTTGAATTGCTTTACAACGGTTGGTGGTCGTGAGCTCGATGCAAACTGAAGAAGGCATCGGAAAGTCGTATACAGCGTTACGTGGTGATCTTTCTCCTATTGCTACTATGGGTGTAGCGTTTACATTAGCGACTGCTGGTTGCAATTCGTTTTTTGCAATCAAAGTCCTTGAAGTACACGTGACGTCGCAGAATAGGTATTATCTGTGCGTTGTTCATAACAAGTGGGTGCTCGAAACGATCATCTCTTTCAGAGATTAGTTTTTCTTCTTGAAATTTCTATCCGCGTTTTACTGTGTATATTTCCGTGCGTAAATTGTTTCACCGTCTCTCTGCGGTTCATGTTCTTGTTCTTATTGACCGAATGTAGAATTTTTTTCTTATCGAAGTTATTATTTATACGGCAATTGATCATTTCATTTTCAGAGGATTATGTAAATTGTGAAAAAATAAGAATATTTAACTATTTTATACGTATGTAGTTTATAGAATTGTTTCGTTTTAGTATTTTAAAAATTTTTGTACCTTTTTCTATAATTGTTTAAATTTTGTATTCATGCGGAAATAAATTTTTAATATATATATATATATATATATATATATATATATATATATATATATATATATATATCGGTTTGATGTAATAGAATTTTTTATCTCGGGATCGATAATCTGACTTCGTAATTTTTAGTTTTTCTGATTCTCGTTTTAAACGGTTCTTGGATTTGTATTATATATATATATATATATATATATATATATATATATATATATATATATATATATATATATATATATAATTTATTTATTTATTTAACAGCAGTACTTATTGCCTTTCGGCTATGACCACTTAATTTATATTAATTAAATACAACGCATTAAATTTGTACAAATAAGATACGAGTACAGTTTACGTATTGTAGGTATATCGTCCCGGAGAACATCCTTCAAATCTTCTTTTGGTATATCATTCAGCGTTTATCGTATTTTTTACATTTCAGTAACAGATGATTCATCACAGAGTTCGCACAATGGAGGTTCGTCATCTCCGAAGATATACGCATGCGTTAGCGAGGTATGTCCTATTCTGAACCGAGCCAGTACTTTTTCATATATGCGACTTTCTTGTGTCGTTGTCTTTAGTACGTTGCTTTTAACCGTCCTCAGTTTATTTCCCGCATCGGTACTAATCCATCTTTCATTCCACTTCCGTAGTGCATATAGTCTCGAGCGAATCTTTTACCGTGACAGTTGGGGGGAATATGGTCATTCCAAGGTTCAGGTCAACAAGATCTGCTCGAATCCTCGCTGCCATAGAGCTTGCGTCTAAGGGGTCCATTAATGCTAGATTAGGATGATTTATCTTCGTCAGCATGGTTGCTCTATAGTTTATGGTAAGTACTTGTCTTCGAATTTGTAGTGGCGTTCCCCTGCCAGTGCTAGTATGCTGGATGATGGACTAGTAGGACTTCGTATTGCAGTATGGTGTATTGTATCAAGTTTTTGAATTAGTCATTTGGACGCCGCGCGATACAGTATATATCCATAGTTCAGTTTTGACCGGATAACTACGCGATAGATCGTCAAAAGCGTGTTCGTGTGCGGTCTGCACTTTTTCCCGTATAAAATCTTTAGCATGTTTAAGGAATTCGCACATCTCTTGTGCAGCTCTCCATAATGTGGTCTACCCGGCGCAACCTGATGTCAAAAAGTATTACACTCTGTTGACTTTAACGTTATTAATGTTACTCGGTGGTGTAATTTTTTGTGCGTGTATGTTGCGGAGGCGATGAAATTGTGTAACCGCTGAATTTTTTAATCACCACTGGTTTTAAACGTATTACACGATAACTGTGATGTGTGATATTTACGATATGTAAAATAATATAAGCGACTATAAATAATATACTTCAGAGTTCTGTAATGATGAAAATGTTAAGAAAGAACGTCTGCAGAAAAACTATTCGGATAGGTTAAAGCAAGACGCAATCGTAATAAGAAATTGATATAATTCGTCATTTCTTCTTTAGCGCGTTCTGTATAGTATTTGGTTCCATATGTGTGTGGGCGACATATTAATTTCCGTTGTTTAGTTACTAATATTTCATTTAGTTTCTACATAAATAGTTGTTTAGATAATTTGGCGCACTTGTCTTCGTGTACCGTGTTTATGAATGTACGATATCGTATGTATTTGTGTAATTCTGATAAAAAAAAGAACATAAAACAGGATGTAGATGTTTGACGTTGATGATGCACGCGATTATTTATAATATTTTGTTACTATATAAATAAACGTCGTTCTCATCTTGCGATGCAAGTGTATGTGTGTGTGGTTTGATTTTGTTATCAATTAACGCGATTTGTATCGGTCACATAATAAATATTGATTTTATTCCTCGTTGACAGTTTATTGCTTATCGTTTACGCTCGTGCAGCTATTAAGTAATTTTTTTAATTTGTCCAATTATGAAATAATTGTAATCGTGTTATACTTTATAATTTGAATTGTATAACGAAATATTGTTATTTTTGTGGCCGTGAAATAAATGTAAAACAAAAGTAAGTTGATTTTTTTATATTCGAGACGATAATTACGGATTTAAATTATTTAACTTATTTGCAATCAGATAAAACGTTTCTAGACACACGTATTAACGGCAACGTATGAAAATATCGATAATAAAATTATTTTTGCTCTATGCCTATAAAATTATGTTTGCTATTTAATTTATTTAAAATCAGATAAAACATTTCTAGACACGTTTTAACTGCAACGTATGAAAATATCGATAATAAAATTATTTTTGCTCTATGCCTATAAAATTATTTTTGCTATTTAATTTATTTAAAATCAGATAAAACGTTTCTAGACGTTTCTAGACATACGTATTAACTGCAACGTATGAAAATATCGATAATAAAATTATTTTTGCTCTATGCCTATAAAATTATGTTTGCTATTTAATTTATTTAAAATCAGATAAAACATTTCTAGACACGTTTTAACTGCAACGTATGAAAATATCGATAATAAAATTATTTTTTCTCTATGCCTATAAAATTATTTTTCAGATACGTTTTAACTGCAATGTATGGAAATATCGATAATAAAATTATTTTTACTCTACGCGTATTTGTTCTTAGCATACACGTTTAATAGTCAAACTATGAATGTTTTCGATTTTCCGTACGTTAAAGTTCGACGGTGGATTTCCGTCGTTCTCTGTATGTAATTTTCAAATTCTTTATTTCTACATTCCTTGACCTGTCCTAAATCGATTTCGAATTGACGCTGTGGTTTTGAAAGTCGAGTCTATAACTAACATCTTCCGAATTATATCGCCCATTTTTGATCTTATTATTTTTAATGCAGGTGTGTGTCGCCATTTGTTAGTTTCGTAATCAGTCGCGGTAAATTAAGTAATAGGTAGGTAGGTGTATTTTTCGAAGTGTTTTTGTTGTCTCTGGGGATATAATATATGTATATTCCATCCACCACTGTAAGAAATGGATGATATGTCTTATTAAATATTTATACTACAGGCTGATATGCAATTGAATATGATCGTGTATACGTTATTGTTAGTTAAGTATCTGAGATTAGTGAGGGATTCCTTTACTTATAATACGTGACAGGAATTTTGATCGGTTTCATGAAGTTGGAAAGAATTTACATATAGTTTACGATCCTTTTGCATTTGAGTCTTGCGCTATTATCTGTTTTAGTTATCAGCAGATTATTATGATTTTTTAGCTTGGATAAATTTTTGACTATCGCTCGATCAATTTCTTCATTTATGAAGTCTCTGTACAGAGTGTCGTTTAAGATATACCGGGGAACTCCAGCCGTCATTGGTAATAGTTTGTTTTTTTATATTTGCTATTCGAAGCACATCTCTACAACTATATAGCATAAAACCCATACTGGCTTCAAGATCATTTTTAAGAGCAGCGACTTAATTTAAATGTCTGACTGAGATTCGAGTAGCCGGTGAAGGTTATTTTAGTTTTTATATCCAGTTCCATTTTTTTGGCTTTACCATGGTGTAGCCATATTTACCACTGATCGAATATAATACTTTTTCCATCTTGCAGATAAAACATTTTCTTTAACTTTCGCATTGTACACATTCATTGAATATTATTAAATGACGACCAGTTTTAAAATAATCTCGATATTTCCGCCACCCCGGTCAGTTGTTTTGTACGCGTCTGCTGTGTAGATTTACGTTAGTAATTCAACATTCAAAGTGTGAATGTTGTAGAATTATTCTAAATGCTCCCAAGTATGTAAATATAAGCAAAGTGCATGAAAAATTAACACTTATACAGGATATAGTCATGCACCGTACAACTGTATTTTTCATACGTACACTAGTAGTTCTGTTCTCACTGTTACATCTATTAGAGATTATGATGATGAATCTTTATCTGTACGCTATAAAAAATACAGGCGTAAGGGAATTAAACACGTCACATTTATATAATTTCTCCCTCTTTGTAATAACAGTAAATTCATAATTCTGCGCAATTTTATTTTTCATTTCCCTGGGGAGCTTAAATTTTCTCATCTTAAACGCTTATCACAAGATTTTTGTAAGTGTTTTCAGTTATCATTATCGTTATAATTTTGTTAATATTTTTATTCATATATAAGCTTTATTTATATATATATCTTCTTAATTCCTCAATCTATTAATTGATTGGTGGACAACCATGTTTAAACGTCTTCCTGTATCTGCTTAATATATGTCTGTCTTGGTCTTCCTCTTGGTCTTTTTCCTTCTATTATTTGCACTAGGTGTTCGTTATTTCTGTATATATGTCCAATCCATTTTAGTCTTCTTGTTTTGAGTGTTTTTATTATATTTCTTGTTTCCTTGATCCTTTCTAGTATTTATTTGTTTGTTATCCTTTTCCGTCCATGACACCCTTTCCATTCGCCTCCAGCACCAGATTTCAAATGCTTCTAGTGTTGTTCTTTTATTCAGATCTGACCCATACAGCAGTATACTCCATATGAATACTTTAATAAACCTTTTCTTTGTTTTAATTTGGATGTTAATAGGTTTCTTTTTTTATGAAATGCTAATTTTGCCATTGTTATTCTTTCTTTGATGTCTAATTTACTTCTTCCATCTTCAGTAATTACGCTCCCTAAATATTTTTGTTGTTTTACCTGCTTTATTTTTTCCCCATCTATTTTTATCTTTATTTCTTTTCAATCCTCTTTTTTGTTATTACATTTTATATATATATATATATATATATATATATATATATATATATATATATATTTGTTGGTGGGGTATGTGCTCTGGTAATATGACATTTTTATCTTGTTACTATATTTATTATAATAATATTTTTGTTTGGTTTATCAAAAAAATCCATCGAATCAATAAACCGTTTCTAGTTATCTAAGTTCTTTTTTTCTAGAAAAACTTATTAATCTTTTCCAGAGAATGCGGACGTAATAACACAAGTAATTTATGTGTTTTTCTTTTGCGAACCATATGTTGTGCTGTGCAGGGCCCACAAATATAAGAATTATACAGACTGCCCGAAATACATTTTTTTTGCTGATAACAAATGCGCTTTGCCATATAGCGAACTAGATGATTCACCTTGATTTAACCATGTATGTGAAGTGATTAAGTAATACATACAGTGTCATGTTGTGAGGCTGGGAAATCATCCAAATAACCATTGCATCAGTGCTGTTGGACACAACCGGCGGTGTAAAATGCTGAGACGTAGAAAACCTCTGGACGTACTAAGATTATGGTTACTCCGGGTGTGTACCTGCTACTCCCTTCTGCTAAATACTGCTAAATGATCTTGTTGGCCAACTTGTAGTAAAATGAGACGCGCGCGCACATTTACACTGTTCTTTACGCACATTTTACACGTTAAATGTATACGTTTCGAAACAAGTTTAATTTTTTTTAATTTTTTCACATGAATATACATATGCAGATTAGGATGTTGTTTTTACAGTTACTTTGATAGAATAAAAAAACAGTGACAATGATACACATTTTGATTTTTTCTAATGGGGAATGTAGTGATTTTTTTAAATAAAAAATCAATTGAAAAATTAGTTAAACCGCTAACATTTATTTTCTTGCGAAAAACAAAACTTTTCGTCATTTACGCCATTATCGAGTGAATAATTTTTTTTTTTAAAATCATAATTTTAAAAGTATAAATTAAAAATAAGTACTTAAAAATATTTGATGGTGACGGTGAAACTATATTCCAAAAAATTTTTATTCTGCTTGTCTGTTAGATTATCAGATATTTCAAATATTTATTTTTCATTTTACTTGTAAAATTGTGTTTTTTAAAAAATGATTGTGTTTGTATATTTTTTTATTTTATATTTTATTATTGGATATCGTACATTGCGACAGTAGATGAAAATTTAAAATTCCATCAGTATATAACTTTTGCATAATCCAGAATGTCGAAAAAAATTCATAAAAAACAAAATCAGTAAACAAATATACTGATGTTAATATACTTAATTTCAACAATTCAAAAAATAAACCGAACAGACAAGCATAATAAAAATTTTTTGGAATATAGTTTCACCGTCACCATCAAATATTTTTAAGTAATTATTTTTAATTTATACTTTTAAAATTATGATTTTTTAAATAATGTTTTTGTTCACTCGATGATGGCGTAAATGCCGAAAAGCTTTGTGTTTTTCACAAGAAAATAAATGTTAGTGACTTAACTAATTTTTCAATTGATTTTTTAATGATACACATATTTAGGAAATATAAAAAACGATGATAATGAACGATTCTTTATATATTTCATTTATTTAAAACTAAATAAACTATATAATTTTATACGCGGTTAAAAATTATTGTTGAAATAAATTAAGACAGACCCGACGTTGGTCGTGCACTTTATACTAAATAATGTTGTTTTTGTTTTTTACACACATCAGTATTTTTGCATCGTTGACCACTACAGTTTTCATTAATCATTGATGGTCAATGATTAATAACACTTTTTCTAATTTCTCTTCAAACCAGCACTTTTGAAAAATATACCATCTTTCTAAGACCGCAATTGACGATTATAATTAATATTTGTTTTGAAATTGAATATCTGAAATTCTGTTCGAATTAGTTCAAAACTTTTATCGACTCGAAATTTTTGAAGGCGTATCTAGGAATATATTATTTGTATATTATTTTTTATTTTTTCCTTTATTTTTAATTGAGTTTAGGTTATAAAACCATTACTACTCATTCTACATATAAATTAATATACACTAATAACGAATGAGTTATAAAATAGAAAGATAAATAACTAAACTAAGACATATAAGGAAAATACACTATACGAGGATGTAAAGGTTACAAAATAATATTGGACTTATTTATATAAGAGGCCATATTAACACAAGAGGATTACTTAAGGATAGGAGGTATGCAATAGAGTACGGAGGGAAGATACCTAACTGTAATAATATCTTGATTAGGGTTTCTCTGTGTGCACTATATAGATTACATGAAAAAATCATATGATTAATATCTGCCGTCAAACCACAGGACTGGCAAGTACTGGAACTAACCAGTCCTATCCGGTGGAGATGACTAGGCAGCAGATTATGTCCTGACCTAATACGAATTAGAAGAGAGAAAAATTTACGGATCGGTATTGAATGAAGAGGCTTAATTAGAAAGAGAGATTGTTTCGGTAAACTTGTTTGAATTTGTTTATAGAAATTATTCCGAGTAGCACAAAACATGGAGCTCCAGCGATGACGCAAATCCGCCTTCGCAGACGCAGCTAAACATGTGGAGGGAATCGCAGGGATCAGTAGGCCTCTGGAGGCCCCCATTTTAGCTGCCTGATCACAAATTTCATTATCTTTGATCCCGATATGAGCTGGGATCCATGTAAATTTCACATGGACATTCTTTTGTTGTAGATACATTACATTTTCTATTATTGTCAAAATAACTCTATTAGTTTTGAATGTACGATTTGAATTTTGGATGGCGTTAAGCACACTTAAGGAATCAGATAAAATAAGTACATTTGAATGTGTAATATTGACTCGTGCAAATTGCAAAGCTTTAAGAATTGCATATGCTTCTGTTATAAACACAATGGAAAAACTCGGTAAACGATATGATTTGGTGATTGCCAGTTGATGTATGTAGAATGCCGCGCCTGAGAAGGGTAAGGTAAAAATAGCAAATGATTCGGCCACTTATGCATAATAGTTGACCTGAAAAGGCTATTCCTATCCTAGAATTACCCTGTCCGATTAGGGAATGAAACGCATTAGTATGTACCTCTGGATCTAAAAGACTGCATTCAAAGGGAATGGAGGCATACTTTAAGGGGACTTTAGGAATGATAAGGTTAATGTAAGGATGCCAATAATTAGCCCTCACTGCTAAGAGGGGAGTTCTATATTGCAATTATTTCGTAATTCCAAAGGTGTTACACTACTGACTGCGCGTGATATATATTAACCAATGTTTTCTAAAAAAAACAAAACAAAACGACAATACAAAATTTTTACTTTCTATAGTATGTTGATTGTAATCGACATAGAGATTTGAACCGCTTTAATAATAAACATATAAAAACCAAGCGAACTATTTGAAGATTAGAAATAATAAAATTATCCTGTTTAGGAAAAATTATATATTTCCGGGCCGTCATATTATAATACACATTAATGTTAGTTGCGTTTATTAAATGTAGATAGTGCTTCGATCGGCCATTTCATAGAAAAGATCTGTCGATCCAAATATATATCGTGACTTAGCTGAACTCTGCCTTATTTATTCTGCGTTAAATTAATGTCGATTTAAAGGAAAATGGCCTTTCACCATTACAATTCGTTGCGTGAATACTTAAATACATACGTAAAGTAATATCTACACGCGGATAGACATTGCGGAGATTATGTTGAATTTTTGTATGAATATTTGATGCAAAGCGAATATTTCTGTTCGATTCGGAGAATTCAAATAACGCTTCAAATTGATACACTCGTTACTTAATACTTCTAAATTCCCCCCCTCGGATAATTTTTCGAATTATTTTTTGCTACAACCGAATTTTGCCTCCCTAGGCTCGGGTCTCATGTGCCTGAGTCGTAATCCGCCACTGTGTATGGTCTCGAACAGAATTTGAATGTAAACAATCGCTTTTGAAAAAACGTATTAATATTTTAAAAAATTAATATTTTGTCTTCGCAGGAAAAAAATGTTCTTGGAAGATCTGATGATATTATTGAACACTTTGTCAGCATTGACATTTGAATTGACGGCAATTATATACGCTGTAACGCCCGCTGTAAAATGTGTTCAAGGAAAATGTATTTTTCATTACAGCTTAATGTTCGGTATAACTCATTCGTTAATCGTAATATTGAACTTAAAGCACGATTTGATGCATGATTATTGCGTTACTTACGGTGAGTAGAAATTACTTTCGTTTGGTTTTATTTTTACATTTAATTAATCGTGTATTTGTGAAAAGCGTTAAAATTTAAAGACGTTTACCTTTACAAATTAACACATTTGATAAATTCGATTAATTTGAAAGTACATTCATTTATACTGAACGAAGTAACCGACGTGTGGTCAGTTTCTCAATGAAATTATTTTTATATTATTATTATTACCAGTCTTATTTTGTTATCGAATATACTTACAGAGGTATTCGACTTAATTAACTTGTTTTCAGAGTATCCCATCTCGATAGGAAATTTACATTATTTCTGATTAACGAACTCTTAGTATATAAACGAGTTTTTTTTTTTAAAGCGAGAGGGGGAAAATCTTCAAAAGACACCGATGATAAAAAATATTTTAGGTTTTTTTTTTTTTTTTATCAAGGAATCAAAATCAGTGTGTGGGATTTTTACCCGCTAAAAATACCTTACCTCTACATACCAAATGGGATTATTAATATAATGATACAACTCGCAGCACCGAGGCGCATAGAACTCCACACTTAATTTAACTTATTGCGATGGAAGACGGGATAACATAGTCCCTTGTTCCGTCTAATATAAATTCGTCGAGTTTATGCTCATAACTTCGTGTAAATAAACATAAATAAGGATTAAAAAAATGAAATCAACGTGTAAAAGAAGTAAAAAAAAAAAAATATGGTAAAAACTTATACTAGAACTGAAATACAAACTCAATTAGAAGATAAATAAATCAAACTTATAGAAATTAATTACAAAAATAGAAATCAAATTCTTACATTATCTTAAAAATGGTGACTAAGTATAAACATCACCACTGCATATTCGTTTACTCGAAATTCTTACATTATCTTAAAAATGGTGACTAAGTATAAACATCACCACTGCATATTCGTTTACTCGATTAAATATTCGTCTCCTGTGTTAACTTGTTAGTACACATTGCACCTTACTCACATCACTCTAGTTTACAATTTGTAATTTATATAATATAATAAGCACACAACATGTCTTTTGAACACAAGTAACCTAATAAACTTGCTCCACCGGCTTTTGTCGGACTGGGGGTCAAAAAAAAAAAATAAAAAAAAAAATGGTGTTGATAATGGTTATACGAATAAATTTGAAAATATTATAAAAGCAACTTATGGTCTCTTCAAGTCAAAAGAACATTATCTTAAAAACTAATTACTAATAATCAGAAACTTAATTATAAAATGTTGATGTATTGGAGAGTAGTGATTTTATGAATTAACAAAACAAAATAAAATCGAAGTTAATCACTAAAATTTTTTTTTTATTATTATTATATAAGCGAAGCTTTTCGACTATAAAGTCATTTTCAAACTATTACCATAACGTTTTTGGTAATAGCTTGAAAATGACTTTATAGTCGAAAAGCTTCGCTTATATAATAAAAAAAAAATTTTAGTGATTAACCTCGATTTTATTTTGTTTTGTTAATTAGTTATAAAATGTTAATAATTAGAAAAAAGGTGGTAAAAACCTATACCAAAACTGAAATACAAAGTTCAATTATAAAATAAATCAAACTTGTAAAAATGAACTACAATAACATAAATCAAATTCTTACATAATACTTACAGACTAACTACTAATCAAGAACTTAATTATAGAATTATAATAAAATTGTAATAATTAATTATAATAATAGAGATGACAACAAAGACTGCACCGGCATCACGATTGATTTAAGCGTTAATTAATAGACAAAAATTTTTAAACTTAATTCGCATAACCTGTTTAGCGTATATAAGGAAATTTTCAACTCTTTCGACTAATAGAAAACTTTATGCGCTGTTAATACCAAATTTACTACGCAGGGCAGCGAAAGTCGGACACATAAATAATGTACGATTGATGTTAATCGTATATTATTTTGTTATCAACCTCGCCTACAATCACAGGCGCAGACCGAATCATCAGCACGCCTGAACCTATAAAGATAGGACCTAAACCTGCCATGACCGGTGTCAATACCTGTGCACTGTAGAAGTTGATATCGAATTTTAATAGTTTTAATCTATATGCGATATCTGGAAGAATAGTATAAGTCTTTCTGCCGGTAATTGCAACGTTCCAACTGTCATGCCACTTCGCGATTAATAAGGAAAAAATATGTTTTCAAAATTTTGATTTGTCATTGGTTGAACAAAGATACCTTCAAGCAAGTTAGAATGTTTCATTCTTGAACAATTCTCCCCAACAAGTCTATGCTCGCTAGTGAGAGCCTTGCCTGTAAGATATAAATCCAAAGGTAGAACTCCACAGATAACGCAGGCACTAGGAGTAATCCTGTACAATGAACCCATTCGGAGCGAAAATTTCCTTTGCTGTAAAATACGTTATGCTAGTCACGTTTAGTCTAGTACAAGCTTCAATGTCAATAAATTACAGCGTTTATTGAATTCAGAATCATATTGAAGAAACCTAAACATAAGCGACTTAGCACTATGCACGATATACTATATTAACCATATTTCTAATTCATTATATTATTATTTTTTTTTTTTTTTTTATGAAGCGTATATGCGTTGAATTATCTGTTTATTTATGCATGCATATATATATATATATATAATTATCAGTGCAGAACTTTTTTTGTAATTATTCTTAATTGAAAACAAAATAATATTATTTTTTCACTTTATAAATGAAATTATCGCTAAGTGAATCTATATAAAAACTGTCATTTTTTCTTTGAGAACGACGTGCAATGTCTAAGAAATGTGATTTCTTTCGTAAAAATATAATTCTTCCCTGACTATTACGGTTATTAAAAATATTAAAGTTTATCGTTATAAGAAAGAAATATGATATTTGCTTGGTCATCGAAGATAGTTCTACTACGTTGTACGATGCTATAAATAAAATAAATGAAGTAGGATATGATCTTTGCTTTAAACTAAGTAACTCCATGATTTACAGAGTTCGGTCCGAAAAAAACAAATATGGTTCGAGTTTTTTCTTTCTTTTTTGAATGATTAATAAGTATGCGTCGGACAAAATAAAATTAATGTAATAAAATTGACTCGGTAAAAAAATTACGGTATTTTGAATACTAGAGAAGTAAATTTTGACTGTAAGAACAAGTATATTTTCTTAGATAACAATTCAGTTGACTACGTAGAATTATTGTGTATTTTAATCGATTTATCTTTTTCCATTTCCAGTGATAGTATTTCTCGTTGAGGCTTCGACGATGTGGATGCATTTACTTTCGTATAATACATGGAGAACATCGAGGTAAGCTAAAATAATATTTTCCAACGTTTAGCGACGTACTCGCTATAATTCTAGAATAATTTTAGACTTAAACAAATTATTGGTACACCTGCATGATTATGTTGTTATTTAAATCAATCTCCTCCGTTAATGTGATTTTACACTGTAGAGAGGAAGATATCGGAGCGGTAAATATGACAGATCTGTGTTTTGCAGCAACCTATAACGCCCCACCAGCACCGGGACTAAACACAGCTCTCAAATACTTCATTCAATAACTGATTAACTTCCTTCTTGCTATTAAATCCAATTCTACAAATCGCCTGTTAATTTATCCCGTTTTAACTACATATAGCACTTACCAGGCTTCGTATTGTCCACATATCATTCTCTCGTAACCATCTACTCAAATGAGCCTCGTCAGCTTTTTGTCCCTTTTGTCTACTCCCAAAACCTCTTTTCGTATTCACCATATTTTACTACACTGCCCCCTACACGACCATCACTAATGACCCCATATCTGCCCACTTATCCTATCTGGTTTCCTCTCCAACGGTTCTATTATTCTCTCAATTATACAATTCTTTTCCGCATATTCTTCATTTACTACATCTAACTGTTAAGTCATCAGTAATAGCCTCGGTAGTTACACGCGATGAAAATAAAAATAAATAATAATAATATTTAAATGCTTTTTTTTGGCAGTTAATATGAGATGAATTTGTTTTATATCTTCGAAACTATCGAAAAAAAAAAAAATGTTGAAATTAATCCGTCCATCGAGATGTGCCTATTTTCTTTCAAACATTAGATCCGAACGTCGTGAATATTATAAACTGATCATCTTACGCTATCCGCCTTCGGTTCCTCGAAACATCTTAAAAGGTATCCGTATACTTAGTCTTTTAAACTGAGAATGGTTGTGAATATGTAGGCGTATTTATATATTTACGCTTAGAAGGACACAATCTAGACTTAATGTTGTCCACATTTTGTGATAAACAATGATTTTGAAGTCTCGTCAAAAATGTATAAATATTGCTTATAGTTCGATAAGCAATTGAAATTTTACACCCGATTATTATTAATTGATGTACAAAAAGTGTTTGACATGGCTGCTATTTTATAGAAAATATTCCAATTATTCCACATATTTAATTAAAGTAATAAAAATCGTATTTATATGATAGAGTTTTCTGTTACTCATCATTCTAATAGCTCGTTAATAGGCACCTACCACGCTTGAGTTCTGCAAGGTAGTGTGTTAGGTCCGTATCTTTTCCTACTCTTAATAAATTATTTACCTAAAATCCCTTTTATTAAAACTGCTCTTTACGAAGGCGACTTGAATTGTAATTCATATAGACCCAATACAATTTATAGTTGATTACAAAAAGGTCGCATTCGCTGTCTGTTAGTTCTAACATTTCGTTTATAGTATAATTTTTTTTTTTTTCTGTAAATAGTTTTTAATGTATTTATATAAATATTTTTAATATCGAAAAATTTTCTATCGATTAATTTATCATGGAAATGAACAGATGGCAAGTTCATATATCGCATAAAGACCATTGTAACTGAAAGCGATCGATCTAGAATTGAATACATCGTATAGTAATAATTCTACGGCAACCATCTGTTAAACGGTTAAATTTTTAAATCAAAATCAAAACGAATTAAATTTATTTCCATTTCGGTACAATACGTCAGTATATTACAAATAGTGACGATGGAAATAAAAAAAATAAAATTATTACAAATCGAAAAAAAAAAAAAAAATGAAAATTGGATAAGTAATCGTTAAGAAAATAATAATAATAAAAATAATAATAATAAAAATAATAATAATAAAAATAATAATAATAAAAATAATAACGACATAACAGTCAAATGATATCGAATATATTTCGATAAAATCGCTTACAACACTGCACGAGCGGCGAGACTGGATTATTATTATAGTTTTAACTTATAACAATCCAAATGTTTACCCCCCCCAGACTTACTTAATTATTAGAAATCCACATAGCGTTTATGTAAACAAATACGCGCACGATCCTCGACAATTAATCGTAGCATCTGTGTAGAACTGAACGGTATGAATTTATCTGTACTACAAAATACGCTAGATATTTATGAATGTAAATAAGGAAATAGTCCAAGAAACCACTTTATATTTCCAAATAACGTTTCTCCGGATTCGCGGACACTTGGGAATTCCTGGAAATGAACTGACTTACAGGGCAGCCAAAAAAAACAAGCAAAGTCGCAATTATCCGTTCCGTACCTGACATTCCAATCCGACTTGAATAAAGCCCTCCTCGAACGGTGGACAGCTGTTTTAAACTCCGTCAAATGAAATGCTCGACCGTGGAGTACGCTCTTCAGTCGACGCCGAAATGAGTCATCACAAGGCTCCGACTCGGCTATAATCAACTAACCGAGTGGTAGGCGGAAGAAATCGAGTTCATTACGTAATAAACGTAATATTAATATTTCCGTTAATCATATCCTTACAGAATGTCCTCAATTTAATTATTTTAAATACGCACTAAACCAAACTGAAATGATCCTACCTCCTTGTCAAAAATTAATCACATTCCTTCATCATTCCAACTTATATAATTTAACCCACAGAAGACGGCCGGTTTTGTTTTTCGAATAGAGCAGTTGGTATGCTACAACTCAAATCGCGTACTCCACGCTTGGTGTACGCACGAGAGATTCGTTTTTTTAGTAATCATAGCATCCTATAATGAGACGAAGCGCGCGTTTTGGAACGTTATTTTGGGCGTGAATCGATCACGACAGAGTGCAAAGAGTATTTCGAAAAGAATTCAAAGTTACTCGATTTTTTTTTTGTGTGTGTAGATACCCTAAGAGTCGCGTTTACGAAACACGTCCACGAGATCTGGAAGACCTGAAAACTCGGATTTCTGAAGAAATTAAAAAAAATTAGCGACCTATGCTAGAAAAGTCTTCGAAAATTTTGTAAAGACTGACTGAATATATTAGTTGCAAATGGCGGTCATCTGAACGATATTATGTTCCATAAATAATTGTAAGCTAATTTCTAAATAAAATTTCATTCAAAAACTTTTGGTCGATTATTTTTACAATATATATATATATATATATATATATATATATATATATATATATATATATATATATATATATATATATATATATATATAATCAATTGAAAATTAGTTAAATCACTAATATTTTTTTTCTTATCGAAAACACAAAGCTTTTCGGCATTTACGCCATTATCAGATTTTTTATATTTATTTTCATTTTACTTCTAAAATTGTTTTTTTTTTGTGTTCGTATATTTTTATATTTTATATTTTACTTTTGGACATCATACATCGCAACAGTAAATGAAAAATTTAAAATTCCACCAGTATACAACTTTTACAGAATCCGGAAAATAGTATTGAAGTAAAAATCAATATAAAAAAACAAAATTAATAAACAAATATATCGATGTTAAATTTCAACAATTCAAAAAATAGACAGAACAGAAGCAGAACAGCATTTTTTGAGTATATTTTCACAATCACCATCAAATATTTTTAAGTAATTATATTTAATTTATACGATTTTTTAAAAATGTTTCACTTGATAATGGCGTAAATGCCGAAAAGCTTTGTGTTTTCTATAAGAAAATAAATATTAGTGATTTAACTAATTTTCAATAGATTTTTTATAAAAAATCACTACATTTCACATTATATAAAAAATTATATATATATAGCGTCAGTTCTTTAATTTCCGCATACGGCCTTCTTCCTTTGATTTCATCCATGAACCTCGTTCGAGGTTTTCCTCTTTGGATGTTTGTTTTTCCTTCTAATACGTTGGTAATCTATGTTGAATGACGTATTTCCGGAATTTCTTCTTCTTTCTAATGTCTTTAGTATTTCTCTTTTTTTTTTCATTAATTCTGGACAGTACTTGGCGGTTCGGTATTTTATCTGTCCGTTTTAAACGTAATAACCTAATTTATATTTATCCGTGCTTCTAGCCGTTAATACCTGTTTGTGACACGTAGTAAATTTAAGAAAATAAATACATAATTAAAGTTTTGTTTTAATTTTTGCATTTTTTTGGTATTTAATTAATTAAAACTGTCATCGTTTAACATTGTTTTTGTATAATTATATTTATTTCCTTCGCTTTTTTTTTTTTTTTTTGTTTAAATAATTAACTAGGTCAGTTTTTAATTCTTTATTAAATCGAAGATAAAAATTGTGTAACGTATTTTATTGCGGAATGTTTATTTTAATTAATTTTTTTTTTAACGTTCCACTCGCAGGGATAAACTTACAGATAATTCCATCATGAAGTGGTATTACATGATCGGATACGGCGTCCCGACGTTTTTAGTTTCCTACATCGCGTTGGAAACTTATTATTTGTCATCGTTAGACAATTTGTACGGGAAATGCCCTTCAATAGGTATGAGACATCCGCTTAATATTTACCGTGCAATAGAATAATGATAAGTTATAAGTAAATTACGTACCGAATCGCATCTAATCGTAATAGTAATTCTTCTTTTTTTTGTGCAACCCGATTCGGCTATTAACCACTTTACACGGGCTGAACTATTTCACCAAATGACTATCTTGCCATACTAATTTCTCTACGTTTATAATTCCAGTCCATTCGTTAATATTCTGAAGCCATGAAGTCTTTCTTCTTCCTCGCCTCCTTTTGTTCTCATTATTATAGTTTGCGAAAGGTGATTAGCCCTCTCATAAAATGTCCAAAGAATTTTGTTTTCCGTTTGTTAATTATTTCCATTAGTATGTAACACCTCCGCATCCTTAATTTTTTTTTTTTGGTTCATCTGATCCGCCGAAAGCAGCAGTTTTCGAATGATGAGATGCGCTTTTTCATATATATTTTCATTGTCCAGGTCTCGCACCTATATAAGAGTGCAGACCATACGTAGCATCTTAACACCTTTTTTTTTTTTTTTAAATTTTTAAATTAGATCTAGATCTCCTGTCATATAGAACATTCTTCAGCTTCGTAATAGCAATAAGTAGACATAGTACGAGGATTAAAAAGTATTAATAAATTGTTATAATGAAAATAAGACGGGTAAAAGACATCCTATAAAATACTGCTGGTTTAGAACGATAAGGCAAAATTCGATTCTATTCGAGTTGAATTTAATGCAACCTGTTCGTATCTGCATTTACCAGAAGCAAGAAAATAAGTTATTCGATCGTCTGACATTGTTGCATTGTGACGAGGAACAAAAATAAATTACACGAATCCTTTTCTTATTCTTCTCCGATTTATGACCGTGGCATATCCCGCTACTTCGGCCGGTGGTGGTACGCGTATTTTGCGTGCGGTATATTTGTTCTTCTTATTACGTTATCTCCAGTCGAAATGTAGTGATCGTCGTAGCCCAGGGGGGTCGGCAACCTTTTCAAAATAAAATTTTTTATGCGAGCCACACTTTCAAATGTACCTTAAATAGTGCTTTTATCGAAAACAATTATTTTTTATCGACACGCTATGATAACAATAATGTCAGAGAACAAAAATTTTACGATTCTTAAAAGGGGAAAAAATACAATTCTAATTACATATATATATAAATATGTAAATTTTATTTAATAGTTTTCATTCAAATTCAATGCGCTTTTTGTTCTTGGATATAGTTTGATAATTCATTTAAGTCCGGTTCTGTTTGGGATACTGAGATCTTCAACAAGTTTTGTAAATTTTCATCCGTCAACCTCGTTCTATATTTTGATTTTATGAAATTCATCCTTGAAAATGTTTGTTCGCATAAATAGGTGCTTGAAAAAATACAAATCATTGATTTTGCAAAATTTCTTAAATTCGGAAACTTATTTTCTGGTAGATTTGAATAAAATGTAATTAAATTATTTTCATCAAAATTATTTTTATATTTGTTAGATTGCAAATCAATTAACTCTAGTTGTAAATTGTCTGGTGCTTTTACAATATCAAATTTTAAAGGATTTTCAAAGATTAATATGTCCACTTCTTTTGCATAAAAATCTTGAAACCGATGACGAAAATTTTCATCCAGTAGTTTTAGTGACTCAATAAAAATATTGGAAGGACACTGTTTGTCGTTTTTGGTTGAAACGATTGTAAAGTAGGGAAATGACAATAATTATTCTTTTCAAGTTGAGAAATAAACAATTTTATTTTAAGCTGGAAACTTTTGATTTCTGTAAATAGCTCGTTGATTAACTTTCCTTTGCCTTGTAGTGTTGTATTTAATTTATCGAGGTAAGTTGTAATGTCCACTAGAAAAGCTCGCTTATCCATTTTCAATTCGATAATTCTGGTATATTATTTCCTTTTTCTGTCAAAAACATTTCAATCTCGTCTGTCAACTCGAAAAATCTTTTTAAAACTTTCCCACGACTGAGTTACTTCAGAAAAATAAATGATATCTTCATATTCTGCGTCTATTTCATTTAAGAAATTCCGGAATGTTCGATGGTTCATACCGTTTTTGCGAATATAATTGACGGACTTTACTACAATATTCATAACATTTTTCAAATTTACAACTTTTGCGCAAAGTGCATGTTGATGGATAATACAATGAAGTTGTAGAGGAGGCTGCGTAATATTTAATTCTTTCAATTTGTTATTAATCATGCCCACCAAACCAGTATTGTAACCCGTCATGTTCTTTGCACCGTCAGTTGTCACATTTTTTAATTTTTCCCATTTGAGATTGTACATATTGAAAACATCTAATAGTTGCAAAAATATATCCTCACCTCTTGTATTCCCATGGAGGCTTTTTAATGCAGCGAGTTCTTCTGTTACACGAAATTGTTCATCAATTCCACGGATAAAAATCAACAATTGAGCGGTGCTAGTTATATCGTTACTTTCACATCAAGTGCTAATGAAAAATACTCAAACTGCGAAGAATTTTCTTTTAATTTATTAAACATATTAGTTGATATATTTTCAATACGTCGAACTACTGTATGCGTAGACAAACTAATATATTCAAATTTTTTAATTTTTTCCGGACAAATTTCGTTAACAGCAGCCGAAATACATTTTTTAATGAACTCTCCATCCGTAAATGGTTTGTTATGTTCAGCAATTAATTTCGAAATATGTAAAGACGTTTTGACTAATGATGAACTTTTTGTTCCTTACATTTTTCAAAAACGTTTTGTTGTGCTTCTAATGATTTTTGTAAAGAATCAATTTTATTTTGTCTGAATTTAGATTCAAATTTATCATACTCACTTTTGTGTTTCGTGTCGTAGTGGCGACGTAAATTAAATTCTTTGAATGCGTTTATAGATTCTTTGCAAATTAAGCATAGCGCTTTATTGTAATTATTAATAAAGAAATAATCAAAAGTCCACTTTTTATTAAATTCGCGGTTTTCTTCATTAATTTTTCTCTTCTTTTTCTTCTTCTTTTTCGTTGATTGCCGTGTACTGCTACTAAGGCCAGAGGCACGGGAGGAATTTATATTAACGGGTAGATTCTGGATAAATGAAGGAAGGCAAGGAGTCGGATGTAGGAGAATGCTATAAAATATTTGGGAGAGAGTTTGGGAGTTTGGAAGGTTTGCGATTGTACGTTCGGAGGAATATAATGGACAGGTAATAAGCAAGTGAGGAATAGTTAAAGGAATATTGTATGCAGTACATTTCGGTTGGTCACTATTAGTAAACAAGTGCTTGTGGGTAAGCAGTGTGTAGCCTGAGCGTACACGGCACAGGGCCACTTCATTTCTCCTGTTTGAGTTTTGACATGTGGTTGACTGTATCCAGTTGATGTTGTATTGCTGCAGATTCGAAAATCTATCGTTTGCTCTGTCGGATAATTTAAATCGTATGGTGTGAAGGAAGTCCTTTGTTGGAATTGGTATAGCTGGAATAGGCGATATTAGACACGCTTCTTTTGCGGCTGTGCACTATCGTTATATCTCACGTCGTTATGCCCTGGAATCCAGAAGAGAATAATCCGGTAAACTCTGATGCGTTGGCTAAGATGGATTTGGCCAAAGGATGTCGGTGGTGTGATCTGTTTTGGAGACTTTTAATGGAGCTTAAGGAATCGGTGCAGATAACAGCATTGTTTTTTAGTTCTTCAATAACCACATCGACGGCAATTGAAATTGCGTACAGCTCTGTAGAAAGAACGTTGAAGTTTTGTGAAAGCGGAAATCGAATGACATTCTTTGGTAGTTTATTCATTTTTCCTACGATAAAATATGAATTATTTTGAAATTTATAATATATATATTTGTTAAAATAAATATAATGTGTAAAACACTCGTTTCACGTTTAGTGAATTGGTAAATAAATTAAACATGTATTTCTCATTACCTATTATCAGGGGCGGCTTGTGGCTCTGTTGCAGGTTTGAGCAAACCGATTTCAAAATGATCGAATAATATAAAACAAATTACTATTTTCAAATAATTGAAATAGGAACATTGATTTATAAATAATGTTTTTACGTCCTAATTTTTAAAACGTTGTAAGTTGAAAACAACAGGAAAATACTCCGTCGATAAACTGTCCCAATGTTGGAATTAAATAGCGACTAGATGCCATACGCGCTGGATTGTTCAAGTAAAGACCAGGGGCGTATTTCAACTTTTGTCGCCCCTACGCCACACAAGTGGTGCCGCCCCATGTAAGGCCATCGATTTTCCAAAATTTTGTTACTCAAATATGTTGGTTGTTATGCATCGAAAATGATTTGAATCGACGAATAAATTTTGAAAATTTTATCGAAGAATTCGCCTTAAGAAAGTCAAGAAAAATTGTACTATAAAATAATTACTTGTATTTTTTGTGATAAATATATCTGATTTAAAACTAAAAAAATTAATTTTTTTTTTTAACAAAATTTATTTTTGGTCCTACATGCCGCCCTCCCAAAATTTGCCGCCCTATGCCATGGCATTCTTGGCATTGCGGGTAACACGCCCCTGGTAAAGACGTCAACCGGAAATGACATTGTAAAATCGATGTTAGTAGAGAGCTCGATTGAAGCCTCGAAGAACGCGCCGTATCTTTGTAGTGGATGTAATCGAATAAAAATTGTTAGTAGTAGCAAGCTGGCGAAATAAAAGAATGCTACACTTGCTAAACGAGCCGTCGTACTCGCTGGGGAATGGGGATTAAACTTTCGTAGTAAAGTAGGTTTCCCACTATGCTTCTGTAGAGTACATTTTTGTCACCGGCCACATTTCGTCACGCTCACGCGCTAAGTTTGTTGATTTTTCCCAAAAGTATAATTGTGCTTTGGCGGGCCGCACAAAAAGTTGCAAAGGGCCGCAGGTTGCCGACCCCTGTCGTAGCCTATCCTCATCTCTGGACGTCTCTTGGAGCTGTTGATATTTGATATCATCTTCTCACATCTGTTTCATAGGAAAGTTTTCGCCAGGTTTTCCAATAACTTCGTCATATAGTACAAGAATGATATTTTTCCGGATGTCTACGCACGCGTCTATAGTATTTTAACTTTTTCGGTTCGGACAGTATAAAACATCTCGACATTTTATTCAGCACTTCTCTAGCGGTCGCGCGATATGGGTACGATATTTTTAGCTTTCTGCGATAAACGTAAATGTCGGAAGCTTCGATTTTGTTCTTCAACGTTTGTGTGAGAATCTAGGCTTTCGACACCGTACACTGACCGAATGTAGTAATTTCAAATCCTTCCGAGTTATCAACAAGTTTTTCACGTTAAAGCTTTCTCGGATTTCGCTATTCCTGCTCTTATCTCCCGATTGATCACATTCCTCTTGGAACCGAGTACCGAGATATTAAAATTTCGACACTCGTTCAATCTCTGTACCTTCTTTTCGGTAATTATCGTTTTCTTCTTTATCGGTTTATCGATGTACCAGCCATTTGGGTTTGACGATATTTATTCCGTGCGATGCGTTGATCCGCCGTTACGCCGTTTAACATGTAAATGCTCAAAGTTGTCTGCAACTAAAACAGTATCATCAGTATAACGGATATTTTACAAGTGTTCTGTTCCTATTACTGTACACTATCGTGCTCGTTCGAAGCATGTTTAAGAACCGACTTATCAGATGTTAAACAGAATTAGAGACAGCATTACACCTTTTTTTTTTTTAAATGGAAATTTCTTCTGATTCTTCATTTTCATTTCTTATTATTGCGATTCCAATATAAATTTGCTTCGAATTTCCCAAGCCAATTTGCCTAAGTATTTCCGCAAGCTTGACGTGTTTCACGCGGTCGTAGATTTCAATTTATTTTTAAATGCTAACACGTTAATAGTTATCTATCATTTGTAGCGCATATAGAAGACGTTAGCGTGTGTGGAAATAGAAATAACTATCGAAATACGATTAAGCGTATTTAAGAGTTTTTGTATTAAAATTTATAAATTTTGTATTGAAAATTGATGATATTGACCGAAAGGTTGAATATAATTTTTATCACGATGTATGAGATTATTACTTTTTAACATAGTTTAATAGTAACCATTAAAATCTTCTAAGTTACATTGTTATTTAAAAACTAATTTGTTCATCTACACGTATTGTTCATTGGTGTTGATACACCATTATTATTATTATTATTATTATTATTATCGTATCCGGTCGGTTATTATAGTCCTTTCTTCGTACAGTATTCCAGAAAAATTAATGTTTCTTCATCAATATATATGTTCATATAGTTTGCCACAATCAAACTTTCCAAATATGCTACAGTTAAACTATTCTAAATTTCGCCACATTTACATTGACCATCTTGGATCATGCCTCACCTATGTAGGTTGAATTTTGTACGCGCCGTTCCACTTCGAACGCGATTTAAAGTTTTTGACAAGTTTTAATTCAAATCTCTGCCTGCTGGAAGTATATTAAGATTTTTGATCCAGTCTGGATTCCTTGGTTCCTCGGTTATCTTCATATAGCTACATCTAGATTTTAGTCGTCTATCAGCGAGTTCCGTGTAGCCATAAAGTAGCTGGTGATTGTCATATGTTTTCCACTTATCTTTCTTTGCTGCCGCATCCCTCCTGATGTCTGGCGGATTGATGCTGCCTAGTTCATATAGATGTCCTAATTGTGTTGGTTGAAGACAAACCGTTACGATTCTAAACGCTTCATTAAGAGCAATATTGACTATTTTGACGTGTGCTGAACGATTCGATACCGGACATGCATATTCCCCTGCGCGGAAACAGAGCGCCATAGCCGAAGTTCGAAGTAACTGCGGCCTTGCTCCGCAGTTGCTGCAAGTTAACTTGCGAATGAGATTTGTTCTGGCCATAACCTTCAATTTTGTGGCTTCGCAGTGTCGTTTAAAAATCAAGAATTACTCCTAAATATTTAGGATTTTCCATTTGATTTTCAGCTGACGATCCGCTTCATGATTATGAAGATGAAATACACAGATCTGCGTTTTTGCTGGATCTGGGTTCGGTTGATTTAATTTGTAATATTCATTAAGACTTTTTTTTGTTTCATTGTTCAAAGTTAACTTCTTCAAAGGTTTTTCCCTCTGTCGTTAAAGCAAGATGCATACAAGAAATGTTTTGTGAATTTGCCTACAGGTTGATAATTTGTATAAATATTAAACAGTGTAGGAGCGAGCACGCTGCTTTGAGGAAGTCCGTTCTTTTGTTTTCACCGAACACCGTTTCTTCCGTTATGTGTCGCATAGTATCGTCTGTCTTTGAGTAGCATTTGGACAATTTCAGCAAACTTGAAATCGTTAGTCATTAAGTGCGCGATGGGCCACGGTATAAAAGCCTGCAGTTGGATCTACAAAAAAACCGTCCCTGTTAGAAGCCATCGTCAATATGCTGCGTCGGGTGTAGAATTTGTTCAGTACGAGAACTCCCTGGTCTAAAACCACCCTGTTGAGGTATAAACTTAGTATTAACCGTTTCAGCCGTTCGATTCGGTATTAATCTTTCGAATATGTTATATAGGTGACATAATGGCGATATATGGGTTTATAACTTTTTTGTACACTATAATATCTTTGCGTCAATAAGATAAGAACTCAGTACGATCATTTCGCGAGTCATCAGTTTACGTGAGAAATGTATTAATTGAAATATATAATTTTATTCGTTTCAGTGTCCACTGTCGTATTAAGATTCGCTGTCATTCCGATGATCTTAGTTATAATGATATCGTTTTTCTATTTTTTGGATACTCAATGTCGTATTTGGAAAATGCATAAAACGAATAATAGTCAGCTATCTACATTTAGGACATTTATGTTCCGGTATGTAATACATTTTATATTTCTTTTTGGTTTTTACATTTAACTTTTAAAATGTTATTAATGAGTTAGCACAAAACGTAAAATTCTTATATATATATATATATATATATATATATATATATATATATATATATATATATATATATATGTAATTATGTATATACCGTGAAATGTATAACGGACGCTCATGGGACCAAAAAAATTGTCCGTTATAGAGGTGTGTGCGTTACAGAGCGGTTAAAAAAAAAAAAAAAATGCGCAACGGATATAGTTATGTTGTAAGTTGGTATATAATGAAGGTATAAATAATATTTATAAGGAAAATTTTACTTGAAAATCCACTAAAAATAAATCATAATATACAAAATGTACTTAACTTTTGATCTTTGTTTTTTTTTTCAATTTGGATTTCATAATTTCCAGTTCGTGATTTATCATGGAAACCCTTGTTCGTCACCTATTCGTGAATAAAACTCACTAAGTCGAGTTAGTTTCTACAGCGCTTCCGAGTAAGTGCCCAACTTGATGAAGAGCTGTCCTTCTTCGACATCACTTCGACGTGGTATATCGTCGTCTATGGAAGTTGTGTTTTTTTTCCAACTTGAATCATGTTTTGTCTTATGATGTACACTCAGAGTTTCGAAGTTCTTGTTAATTTGACAGTCTAAATAGAATGAGTAGGGGCGTTTCACCTTAAACTATTATTATTATTATTATTATTGTGTGACGATAGCGCGCTCGAACAATTAAATTATTACGATCGTGCGAAAGATTGTAAAATTACTTACGTTTTAAAAACATATAACCGAATGACCTAATGTGTTACAAAAAAAAAGAAAAAAAAAAAAGGAAGTGGAGTTTTATTACTTTAAAATGAAGAAATCGGTACTAGATGGACGGAGTTTGTAAAAAAGAATTTACTAAATAAGATCGATGCGATTAACGGTAATTAATAATTCCCGATTATTCGATTAATTTAAAAGTAGAGAGCTAGGAATAATAAATATCTCTCAATTGGTTATTTACCAGCTTTAACGGTAAATATCTTGGAATTGTTGATTTACCAACTGAGTATCAGATAGAAATATTTAGCTCGTAATTATACGCAACAAATATGATTAACGGAATGATTTTTAGAAAATCTGTAATTGTAAATAATTAAATTACGTTAATTATCGTTTAATAGTAAAATTATAATCGACTGTATATAATATCGGGGAAAAACGAGCGAGTTATAGATAAAAAAAAAATTGACCGAGGAAAAAAATAAAACTAATTTTTTTTTTTATCATCGAATTATTTATTTTTTAATTTAATGAGTTTTTTCTTTTTTTGTTTTACTCGCGTATTTTTTCAACTAGTAATGTGCATAACCGACATCAGGTTTTTAACCGGCTAATTTGTTTTTTTTTCCCCAAAATAATCGAATAAATCAGTCGTTTCATGAAAATATTTTATTTTTTTAATTCGTTTTTTAATTTAATCGATTGATTAAATATTCTTTATATATATATATATACGATGTTCAGATACGTTTATAAATCCCGTTGTTTTTTGTCCGTATAATTTAATGTTTTCTTTAATTTGCACAAGTAAAAAGTGTGTCATGTTCTCTAGAACAGTGGCGTAGTCAGACTCGGTTGAAGAAGGGGGTTCAAACAAAACTATATTATAACAGTAAACCCGAGTTAAATTGAACTTTAAGTAAATAACCAAGACTCAAGTAGGTTAAACCTTAAGCAATCCAACTCACCAGAATTATTTTTATACTTATTAGAGGCGAGCTAAAATAAAACAGCGACACCCAGTATCAATATAACGAAAACAACAGATGTTACCTATAATATAGGAATTATTATTTGCAATATATATTACGAAATATATTTTTTACGTCAAAAACAACGAAATTTAAATAAAATAAATGAAAATAAAAAAAAAACAAATAGGTTTAACAAATGCAAAACTGCATTTAACGACGAGTATATATTTTTTTAGTATCAGATTGATTCCAGTGAGGGGGATTAAGAACCCCAAAACCGCCCCCTGGCTACGCCACTCGTACGAATTCGTCAGTTTTCATCGACGTGCACGGTTATTGGGTAATTTTTATTTTATTTCATCGCGGCTGAATTAATTAAATAAACTTTTCTCACGTGTTCAGGTCGTTCTTATATTTAAAGTTATCGGTTATTATGGGATTACCGTGGATGATACTGTTTTTCATTGCACTCACCACTACGGTATTTAAGGTTCACAACAGGTAAGTACGAGATATAATAATTTTATATTTTCTTTCTTTAGTCGTAGTTACTAAGTCTTAAACAAAAATCAGCTGTTTGCGCTCGCGGCGTATTTAATCGACGTAGTTGAAATAATTTACTATTATTATTATTATTATTATTATTATTATTATTATTTTGTGAAAGTGCGCGAATTAAAATAGAAACGTGTTGTTCGAAAGCTGAGTATTAATTTTAGATTTGACTCATTTTTTTACCATTTAATATTTCGAAAACAGTTATCGGTTTTAATTTCGCTAGGCTACAAGATTGTAATTTTTTTTCCGAGAACACGAACCACTTACAATTTTTTTTTAGTAATTTCAGAACGCTTAATTCAGTTCGGGCCTCGGAAAAGTGATATTATTTTTGTTGTTATTTAAATTTTTCTTTCCTATTTGTCCCATAAATCGTTATTAAAATATTTTATGACACGAGTAATCTATGTTTAATTCTACGACGTTTTTCTACTAACGAATCGCGAGGCTTAGCATAAATCACATATGTGAAATTAATTTATTTCGATGTGATCTATACCTATCGTAGTAAATTTTTTCGATAATTTACTAATACAAGAATATAAGGCATAAGACGTTTAATTCTGAGTTCGTATCGGTAATTTTTGTATACCTGAGACGATTTAGTATAATTCTGCAACAGTGATTTTGAATCAGTTGTAATTTTTTTTTAAATGTACTCTTTATAACTGATACCCAAACAATGCGTAGGTCGAATAATACGCGCATGTAATAATTTCAACGTCAGATAAATACGATCGTCGATTAAAGATTAAGTATGCGGATTGCTTTATTATCGATTGTATAATTAATACTAGCGCCGGCCGAATGCTTCGCTCGCGAACTCCAAGTCAATTTCTTTCGGGGTGTGAACCTTGTCGCCGCAGTCGGCTCAGATTTACAAACGGCTGGACATATTTTTCATAGTGATAGCTTATTAGACTTGGATGGATATACCTTTTCCAAAACTGTACATCTCAATGAAATCGTCCAATTAGATTAGACGCAGCATAAAAGAAAACACCATTTCTGGCAATAAGAGTAGAGCTGCAACGGCTGGACCGACTTTTATTTTCGATAGCCTAAAACTTTCCCGGCATTGGTGGTAATAAGCTTGCAAAATCTCAGACGGATAAGCGGTTTAGCCGTCTATAAAACGCGAACAAACAAACAAACAAACAAACATTCTTTTATATATATATATATATATATATATATATATATATATATATATATATATATATATATATATATATATATATATAGTTTATTATTAAAGGATAAACGAGAATCCATGATGATATTTAACTATCGAATTTTTTGCCATCGATGTTAAATATCTGCCGAAGTAATTGTCGCCGCCTTGTGAAGTGTATTCAGTTTTATCAGTGTTTATTTTTAACCGCCACCGTCTATAAAACTTAAAAATGGAGCTAGAATTTGTAATCTGTTACTTACGGTATTTAGCCTGTAAGATTTATTATGCTAAGTCGTCTCGGCATATAAAGCACCTATAGCATAAGGTAACTCGGGTATATAATTTATTAACATTAAAAATAGATACGAGCCTGACTGCGGTACACCTGAACGATACGTTTAAACAGAGGACTTATATATATGACGAGTAACATAGATATCGCTTAAATAAGATTTAATTAACTTTATTAAATATGAGGAACATTTAAATTTAGGAAGTTTAAAAATGATTATACCAAGCAGAATTAAAAGCTTTTTCATTACTAATTTTAATTTTGCGTCTACGTCAATTATTTATTTCGCGTAGTTAATACGGTATAAATGTGTGCGCATATGTTGTATATTTTTGCGTTTTTATTTTCACCATATTTCATTTATTTCCTTATAGGTTTTGGTTTGTTTTTTCCTGTAGCCTAACATTTGTCTCGTTAATTTTTTAGAATTATCAACTGTTAGGGTATTTAAGAACCCTGTTATGTATTTATGAAATAAAGTTTCTTCTTCTTTTAATAGCGATAATTTTCAACCGTAATATCGAATTAAATCACATATTTAGCTAAGACGAGCATAGTAAGTTCGGCTTTCTCTTTTGGCAAACCGAGGTTCCTAACTAAATTATTCAGTTCATTCTGCTGAATAAGATTAGGCTTGCTACACTCACCTTCTGGTGTATACGACGGATCTCTGAAGCTTCCGATTATCGTGTTTCCCTTTCAGAATTCTCATCGTCGGAACTTACGAGATTCCCCCTATGAATATAAGGTGGCTTCGATTACGGTTTCACTATGATCGAATCGCTGATGGAACATTCGGGTACGCTATATATCTTAGGTGTTTCTTTAACTAAAAACTTTCGTCAGACAAAAGTAAATGGCTTATCATCCTAAACGGTTGGAACGGCAAATATGTTCTTTCCCTTAAGCCGTTCAATGAGAACGAGCTAAAAGCGGGGCGCACTTTTTATCTCGATCGCCTACGTGGCAACCGAAATAAGAAACATACGCAGTTTTAACGATTTTTTTGAACGACGCTAAATTATTACATGTGTAACGAAATACGTCAGGCGAATTTAAACAAGCGCGGCTAAATTTATGTCCATCTTTAACATAAATCAGCAGAACAAAAACACCATCACACAATCATCGCAACAACTGAAAAAGATAAAGAATGACGTTGAAGGACACGTTAACGATGAAAATGTCTAGATAACGCCCGATCATTATCACGGTAATCAGTAAAATATATATATATTATCGTCCAACTAGGTCCGTATATGACGATGTACGCAAATGTGCGTCATATAGTTATCTATAATAAGAAAACTTTTTTTGGCAATAACTAAAAAATGGGACCTACTAGAAAATTTATAATTTTCGGAATCGTCGTGAAAAATACATTCCGAAACATCTATTTATACTAATCGAAACACGGTTGACGTGCTCAAACTGAGAACGGTTGATAGTTTTATAGAATTACAATCTAGACGCGATGTTGTCCAGATTTTACGATAAACAAGTATCCTGCTATGTGCGCATTCTCGTTTATCGATGTTTCGCCATCGTTATGACGACCGTAGTTGTTTACTAAACTAGAAGTTGTTCGAAATTTGGACGATTAAAACTTTCAATCGCGCCTAGAAAATAATTCCGGAGCTGACAATATTTCAAAATCATTAAACTTTATTTCGCGATTCTCAGGACACCGATACGAAGCCACATTCTCTTACGTTTGCTTTGTGTTCTCTAAATCTCCGGTTGATGCTTCTACCAAATGTAGCTGTAAAGAATTTTATACACGTCCGCAACATGTTGCTCTTCGGGAAGTTGATCATTGACGCTTGGTGAATGTTTTATTTTTATACACGTATTCCAAACAGTTAAACAGTTGTTTAACTTTGGCTATTCTATTTTTTTTTTTACCAGCGAAATACCAAAACCATTATTTTTTATATTATTTTATTTCTTTTTGAAATAGTTCCAGCTAAGGCCTGTAGATTCCTATTTTATAACTATAGAAAACAGCCGGGAACATTAAAAAAAAAAAATATATATATATATACTTGTAGTTTTTTACTATCAGATGTATGACCTCCGTACGAGGCGAGACTGATCTAGGTTGAATAAAAGAATTAATTTAAATTTTTTTGTGAGAACCTATTAAATATATTAAATAAGACACACGCCTAGTTCTACTGTGGAAATAATAAAATTCCTTACCTAAGATTACTTCGCAATTGGTGTCGAAGTAAATATTTCGATTTTTTAAAAAAAACTATAATAAAAATCGTCCATATTTTTATAACTTTTCGATTTGTATCAAATGTACGATTCTCTTTTAATATGAAACCTTTTTTTTTTTTTTTTTTTGACTTTTTAGTTTTTTCATTTTGCTGGTGCTGTTGATTTCTGCAGAAGGTATGACCTTCTTCGTATTCGTGGTTATTTTAAGGAAGAATATATTACGTCACGTATTCAGACGTAAATATTGCGGCCGTGAAATATTTCCAACGTACTGTCAAAATATCAACGTTTCGGAAAGCGAAGATGTGGCAGATAATAATAATAATAATAATAATATCGACGAAGAGAACAACGTTGAGAAATCGTACGCGTAATATATACAATGTATTACGTTATAAGGAAAAATACATTATAAATCGGTAAGAAATATATATGTATAATTATTATGTTCGAAATGTTTGTTTTTGATTTTCCCCCCCCCCCGAAAATTTAAACGATTATATCGTATAATCTCATGAAAACATTGTTATTTAAATAATTAACATCGTTATTTGAATAATCACTAACCGCTCGTTAAAAAAAACATCCCTTTTTACATGACGATATTTATATCTGGATATGTTGTAGACTTTAAAATGTGCCCCGCATAGAGTATAAAGATTAGCCTAATAATTATCTTTATGATTGTTAAATGTCAAATAAAAGACCACGCATAAGCATTCAGTTGAAATAAGGGGGTCTTCACTCGAACTGATCGTCGCATTAGACATCTTCCTCTAGAGTGCTTTCCATGTTATCTTGTATAATATTTTTCCCCATCCAGTTCTCATTTCTTGAAATTAATTTTAGACAAAAGATAATGCCAATCTTTAATTCTTTTGTATGTGTAGCGTTTATAATTTAGTTGCAAATTTCGTAATCCCCTATATCGTTTATAAATGAACACTGACTGCAGGCGCAAAAAAAATTGCTTTTTGTTTGACAACATCATATATATATATATATATATATATATATATATATATATATGATAACTTTAATGTTTCGTGAATATATTTTTACATAGACTGGAAGATTTAGAATTATTCTGCAGCACATATTATGTAGGTGTTGTAACTTCGCTAAGTTAGAACGGCTAGTATATGACACCATATGGGACAAGCGTAATAATTGTTCTGATTATAGTTTTGTAGATTATTAATTTATTTACCGAGCTGACGTAACATCGTTTATTAAATACCGGATATAGCTTAGAGAGGCGTTAGTTTTTTTATAGGCATATTCAGCGATGACTTGGAATACTATTTGAACGCGGTTGAAACACTTTTGATAAGTATTCTCCAAAAATTTGAATAGTTTACGGTCAGTTTTATTGTGTTTACCATTATAATGAGGGGTACACTGGAAATTGTGATTCTCCTTTACATTTTTTGCTACCTTCTATTAATTCGTCGTTTTGGTCGGAGACACTTTAAATGCATTATGTTTTGTTTATAACAGCGTCTTTTTTCAACTCATGCTCTATTTAATGATATTTTTGTTAGTAGGATTTCTATCGTTTTACCATATTCTTCTTCGTTTTTGTTTCTTCGATATCCGATCCATTACCACTTTTGGATAATAGATTACCTCATTTTCCTCCATTTTAGAAAAATACCACCGAAAAGCTGGGAAAGCGAGAAAAGTAATGAAACACTCAGCTTCCTACTAGTGACCAATATACGTGTTCTACGGATCCTGAACAAGTTCTATCTCTGTCTTCTTTAACCCACGGTCAGATGTGTTCTACTTAGGTCAGCTTTCATGTTAATTTTTGTGTCCATGTTACTGACAAGAACAAGGTACTCGTGTGTTTGTGGCATGAAGATTACTTCATGCCCGATTTAAGGAGAAAACTTACCATCTGGTCTGACAACTCTATTGGCCGAAATAAAAATAAAATGATTTATGGATTTACTTGACAAGTATCGTTAAGTATGACGAAATAAATCATAAATTCTTAGCACCTGGTCACTCATTCTTGTCCTGCGACAGGGATTTTGCCCAGATTGAGAAACGGAAAATGGTTGAAAAATGTCAAGTTTCTAAAGACCTTGTTGAACTTATGGTGCATGCAACACCGGGCAATTCATTTCCTGTTACTATCCTCTAATCGATAGATTTCTTCGATTTTAACCAAGCAGCTGATTCATACATGAACACTGCAAAATTAAATATGTCTAAATGCAGCCGAATTGAAGTAGAAAGTTTGACGCTCCGATTCATTAAGTCTCGAACAATGTTTAATGAACTCGAGCGGAGCACGCACAAGGTTCTTAAGAAGTGGATAACTCCTAATATAATCGATAACATAGTTTCAACGCCACAGCCATGTTTATCAGTTGAAAAAAAAGTATCTGTAACGCATGCTGCTCTTTCTGAAAGACCGAGCGTTCTTCGAGGTATTAATTAAAAGTGATTTTAATTTATTAAAGATAATAAAAAAATTATTATAAATAATTATATGTATATGATAATGTATTTGTAAAATGTTTATTATTGGGAGATTAAATTAATTGAAATTAAGATTATGTTATTTATTTGATTTGCACTTACCTTGTTTTTGCTTCTAAGCATAGTGCACGTAACGCATTCTGCGTTCTTTTTTTTAATAAAATATTATTTTTCACTCATAACAGAAAATACATCCTGGAAAAAAAATTGTATTATTCTTGAATTACGTTATAAATCAATGCATTTATTCGTTTTTTTTTTTAAAAAAAAAATCATTCTTGACAAAACAAATAAAATTTTACAGAAAAATAATAATTCAAAATTAAGCGAACTTATAATAAATTTGCTTAATGCGTACATGTTTATACTCTTAGTATACGTAAATTTTAGTTGCCTGATATTTTATGAGTATACCCACGTAAAAAAATATATATATATAATATATATATACCAAAGCCAAACTGAGCGAATTAGTTTCGTTTCCGGGGATTTCAGCTCATGCCGAGATTCCAATTAATGAACTGGCACATTGCTACTTTGTTGCCGATCCCAAATGCCCCAGTTCTAGCTATTGATCTACACAATTATGTCAAGTCAAGACTTTTTGCTTCGCAAACTGACAGTCAACCTCGTCATTAAATAAACTTCGTCAAATCAAGAATTCGGTTTTACCTTGGAAGACTTCACTTCCAAACCGCAAAGATGACGTTGTCCTCAGCAGAGTGCGGTAAGACTCTCACCAATCCATACCTGAGTGTATGTCGTATAGCGTCATACTTTCGTCTCCCACATCCTCATTGACTGTCCTTTGTACTCTTCACTCAGATTATTCCTTAAACTTCCCTTTTCACTTTCTCTTCTCTTCAGAGATGAATACTCCTCTCTAACTAACCTAATAATGTTCTATGCATGTCTCGTCTCTACTCCTTGATTTAGCATCCTCTCTTCGTGTCTGTAGCCTTAGTTGCTACACACGGGACGTTGATTTAAGATCAATAATTATATATATATATATATATATATATATACAGTCGAAGCCGTTTATAATGGACACATCGGGCGGAAGTCATTTGTCCCTTATAACCGGCTGTCCCTTTAAGCGAATTTTTTAGAATCTCTTATTGAAGCGAGTGGGTGTTAGAATATATACAGTTTAGTAAACAATTAACATACATATAACCTTATTAATGCGTAATATTTATTTATACGGAAATTAAGAGAAAAATACAGGAGGCATACATAAGGTAAAAGAACCTGACCTGATATTTGTAAAAATTGTTCATTTACTGTAAAAGTGCGCTATAATTGTTTGGTGTAAATTCTTCATTTGCTGCATTTGAACAGTTATCTGATGATGCCGTAGGAGCACCTTCATTATTCTGTTGCATAAAATACCGCTGGAGCTTTTTAATACATTTTTTCGCCTCTGCAGTAGACACAGGAGGTAAGGAAATGTCACCCGTGTCATCATCACTTTTTGATTCTTGTATTTGTTTCTTCTTTGTGATATTTTCCATAATTTCGTTATTCAAATCTTCAATATTATTGTCACAGCATGGCAGATTGGCGCCAATATCTGAAAATTGTTCATAGTTGGTCACACGTAGTAATTCATTCGGCGTTTCATTACTTTCCATTTCAACAATTTCATAATCAAGCTCCTTGAAACCACAATGAGCAAAGCAGTTCTGAATTGTTATAAAAGTGACTTTTCTCCAGCTATCAGCAACAAATTGTATAGCCTGCAGTATTGTTATTGTGGAACTGATATCTTTTGCCATTGTAGAAACTGTTACCAGGTCGTCTTCAATAGCTTCTAAGATATGCTGCATCAACACCTTCCTATATTGCACTTTTAAATTTTTTATGACACCCATATCAAGTGGCTGAATTAGTGAAGTAGTGTTTGGAGGTAAGAATTCAATTTGAATATTCTTCAGTTTAACGATAGTGTAGTGCGAACTTGCATTGTCAATAAGGAGTAAAATTTTTCTAGAATCTCTCTGTAATTCTATATCCCAGTCTTCTAACCATTTTGAAAAAATAGTAGCAGTCATCCATGCATTTTTGTTTGCGTAATATGTTACTGACAGATTACTTGCATTGAGATTTTTAAAACAACGTGGCTTTTTAGTTTTACCAATAACTAAAAGTTTTTTTTGTCACTTCCAGTTGCATTGCAACAACATAGCACAGTGATACGATCCAAAGCTTTTTTCGAACCAATAAGTTGTTCGCGTTTGTATACTAATAACCCATCTGGAGTGGCTCGATAAAATAAACCAGTTTCATCCGCATTATAAATATCATTCAGGCTGTAACTTTGAAGGAATTTGGAAATTTTGCTTGAACTCCATTGTTCAGCTCCTGTCAAATCAGCGATTGCCTTTTCTCCATGAGTTTTTTTGAATTTGATATTGTGTCTCCCTTTCCACCGAGCAAGCCAACCATCCGTAGCTGCAAAGTCTTCATAACCCATTTTTTTCACAAATTCTTCAGATTTTAATTTCAACATTGGCCCACTGACATGAACACCTCATTCTGTTTCTGTGCCAAACCATAAATTAAGAGCTTCATCAACCTCTGGGTTTTTACCTTCTCTTTTCCGTTTCCTTTCCCCCACCTGACTGCTCTTTTTCAGTACTACTTCATTTTTTACATAAGTTCTGTTCATTTGTTTTTAAACGGGAGACGGTGTTTTTGGAGACGCCCATGATTTTTGCTAACTCCCGAGTAGGCATATTGGGAGGTTGAATTTCGATTTTGTCTAAAGTAAAAATTTTTTCTTTTAATGATAAACATTTAGGCGACGTTTTATTCATACAAAAAATTCACCAGAACTAAAAAAAGGAAAGAAAATTTTCGTAAGGAAAAAAAAATAATAAAACCGCACGACGCACTACGGTTTTTGCAGAACTAAACTAAGCTAAAAACATAATGAACTATCGGAGAGAACATAATTAATAAACGAACTAACGAACAGAGCAAAAAACCAAAAAACATTATAACGTCAATGAGAGAATGTCAACACAAGGACATCTCAAACAAAACGAAGAAAAAACAAAAATGTTCACGTAAACAAAAAACGAATTGTAAAAATGACTAAAATATTTTAGTCATTTCTATTCAATTTTTGTTTATGTGAACATTTTCGTTTTACGACTGGAAGTGTCATTTTATAATTCGGCTTGCGTATCGTCCGTCTCACTATTGCCTTGAAAGTTTATTAATTTTTGTCCTTTATACCGACGCCTTGCATACCACTAAAGCGAACTAAAACAACCTTCATTTCATACGTTTGCTTCGGGGGTTTTGCTGATTGTCCCTTATAAACGGCTGTCCCTTATATCCGGCGTTCCTTAAAAGCGGCTTTGACTGTATATATATATATATATATATATATATATATATATATATATATATATATATGTACATGCAAATTTATATGTAGGCATGCGTATGTGGGTTTGTACAACTTCTAAAATGTTACATAGTATTACGTAAAAGATAATGGATAATTTAATACATGCAGCAAGTTTTATTTGTCTTGTAAATTATATGTATATATATATATATGTATATATATATATATATGTATATATATATATATATATGTATATATATATATATATATATATATATATGACGTCAGGGTAGTATAGCGGCTGGACTTCTGTAGGGAATGCACCGAGTCGAATACGATCGACGACGCAAAAATTATCATCAGAAAATAAAAATATAAATAATCCTAATATTATCGCGTGGAAATTAATGGCAAGCCACCAGGCCACGCTAGTTAACAATAAGTGCACTACAAAAACACGTGTGGCTGTGCATTGTGTCGTGACAACAAGGTGATTACAAATTATAATTACTTCTATCGGTTGTGTGTGTCTACCTACGCTAACGCCACATTATGATCAACTTGTACGTTACTTACACTGTATAACAAAATATGTGTAGGTAAATAGTCGTCTACCACCATATATAACTACAATATATAGATGTGCATGCGTGTACGATATATAAAAGACACGTGCACACGAATTGTAGTGTCACGGCCAACCATGCAAAGTGGAAAAGGATATTATGATGATTACCGTTATTATCATGATTATCAGATATATTGTGAATTTCCTTAAACATGTGATAATCTATCAAACTATGGATGGGTACGCCTTCGTAATTTTCTATGTGGAAAACGTGAGATGATTTCAGAATATATATATATATATACATATATATATATATATATATAAAAAATCAATTGAAAATTATATAATCACGAATATTTATTTTCTTATAGAAAACACAAAGCTTTTCGGCATTTACGTCATTATCAAGTGAAACATTTTTAAAAAAATCATATAAATTAAATATAATTACTTAAAAATATTTGATGGTGATTGTGAAAATATACTCCAAAAATGCTGTTCTGCTTCTGTTCTGTCTATTTTTTGAATTGTTGAAATTTAACATCAATATATTTGTTTATTAATTTTGTTTTTTTATATTAATTTTTTCTTCTTCAATATTATTTTCCGGATTCTGTAAAAGTTGTATACTGGTGGAATTTTAAATTTTTCATTTACTGTTGCGATGTATGATGTCCAAAAGTAAAATATAAAATATAAAAATATACGAACATAACATTTTTTAAAAAACACAATTTTACAAGTAATTTTACAAGTAAAATGAAAATAAATATTAAAAAATCTGATAATCCAATATATATATATATATATATATATATATATATATAGGGTAAGCGTGTGGATACGTATATATTTATGAATATCTATGATTTTGTTTATATGTAGGTGTGTACGTATTTATACATGTGTATGTGTGTGTGTGTGTGGATGTGATTTTATTTTATGAATGTGGCTATGCGAAGGCGTTACGTTGTTTGGATGATTGTAACTAATATAAATTAAATATAATTAATAGGGAACTGTGATGTTTCTGAAAACAAGCGCCTAATAGTAGCCAGAATTGATGCGCGTAGTTTATTTAACGTATACGTTAAATTGCAATGTAGTACGGTTTGTGTATTGATTTTAATTAAATTAAATTGATTTGTGAAAACTGAATTATTATTATTATTATTTATGTTTTGCTATTATATTATTCTGGCCCAGGGGCGTAGCCAGGGTTTTTTTGGGGGGTCTGAACCCCTTTGAATCAATCTAATAATAAGAAAATATATACTCGTTGTTAAATGCCGTTTTGCATTTCTTAACCCTATTTTTTCTTATTATCATTATTTTATTTTAATTTCGTTGTTTTTGAAGTAAATAAATAGTTTTGTAATATAGGAGGTACTAGAACAATTTTGTAGAAAAACGCGAAGAATAGATTTTAAATTTTAAATCGTTATTTATGGTTCATTTTTTCGCGGAATTTATTGTAACCACCTCCCTCTGTCCTCAATAGCATACTATTAGTGTGTTCCAGCGACGTTAAATATTTCTACCGTCTATCGCTTCTAATAGAATTACATATTCGACGTCTAATAAGTATAAAAATAACTCTGATGAGTTGGATCGCTTGGGGCTCGGGGTTTAACCTATTTGAGTTTTGGTTATTTTTACTTAAAGTTCAATTTAACTTGGGTTTACTGTTATAATTTAGTTTTGTTTGAACTCCCCTCTTCAACCACGTCTGGCTACGCCACTGTTCTGGCTGTTACCGATATTATTATTATTATTATTATTATTATTATCGTTATTTTAATTTTCATCCTTGAATGGGTCAACTGTGAACCACGTAAAATTTGTTCGCGATGACACCGTTTCTTCTCCTTCTTTAACTCCGGTATTTCTTTATAACTTCGTTGCGCTTTCTACTCACTTTACGTTTTTTCTTCGAAACTACGAAATGTTTTTAATTTTCTCCCCTCTAATTCTTCTCCTTCTTCGATTTGTGGCTGTGCCGTATGCGGCTACTTTGATCAGAGCCACGAAAGAAAGTTATTATATCAGATTAAAGGAAGTAGATTTATATTATTCAGGAAAAGGAGGAGCTTAGCTTGGGAGGAGTGTGTACGTTGTAGTTGTTATGCTAGGCTAGAAGATTGTTAGCACTGGGAGCTGACCTTGAAAAGTATACTTGTATAGCGGGAATAGAGGATGTAAACACATTTCATAAATTTTTTCGAGAATTTTTTGATATTTCGTGTCTTTCACTCTGGCTATTTGCGAATTTACGAAATTTTCGGCATGTCCAGCGAGACGAAGAAAATAATCATTTTATAATTGAACTTTATCAACTATATTATCAATTACATTTTTATTGAATATTTCAAAATTTTCGTAATTTAATGGAAATCCTTTAATTTTCGTTATAGTTCTTTTGGCGGCTACCTGTGTGCGTGCCCAGAAGCATTCCATGCCGACGGTGCACGCGAACATGGAATGTCTTATAGTCTCGCAGACGTAGCGTAGCAGTCTGGGCGAGCCAGTTTTCTTTTTTTATTTATTTATTTATTATATTTTTATTTTAGGGCGCTCGACTATAAAGGTCATTTACGTCCACGGAAATTAGATATGATAAATTACAGAAAAATTATTTACTATATTTGTTTGGTTTATAAGAATTTTTTTAAATCGGTTATTATTTTTAGAAAGTGTATTACTCGGCTGTATTACATCTTCATATGCAGTGCTTTATATCTAGGTCAGTTATTGATTACGTTGTTGCTCGAATTTCGGTCATTCTATCATGGTGGGTACGAGGAGGCTTGTGTGATACAATCGACCGTTGTTAAATTAAGATACCCCGTATGAAATGTTTACAACGTAATCCAGATGCTTCGTTATTTTTACTGTATTTTCTAAGTTCGAATGAAAGGTTTTGTAATAGTTTGACCGGGTTTTCTTCATACTCAATTCGAAATCATATTTCAATGCTAAGAGGATTCTTCGATTTATGAGTGTTGTTACATTAGTTTCGGCATGTAGGATTGATACTTTTCTTTTTAAAGTAGATCAAGACGATAATAATTTAATCAAACCTACGTTTTTTATAAAATAATATTTCCGTATGGAACTAAAGAATCGCAGGTTCTCATCCAAACAGTCGCATATGGCTCGCGAGCCGTAGGTTACGGACCGCACGTTTAAAATTATGTAAACGATATATTAATTTTATATCGACTTAATCGAAACCGTCGATTAAAAATATTTTTGTTCTTATTATAGTGGTTTCGTCTCCGTCCTCTTTAAATAAATCAATTTTTTTTGATCGTATCTATCAGCACCGGTTGTATATGTTTCTTTATTACTCCTTTCAATTCCACATTTCCCGACGAAATTTCGGTCACAGAATTTTGGCTGCTGTTTTTCTTCACTATATTTTAAGTGATTCCAGTTTTTTACTGACATTCATCGATAATTTCGTCCGAAGTAAAGAGACGGTATTATAATAAATTATTATTAATTACCAAGTTGTTTTAGAATTATTTTCGATGAAAACCACGTCCTGATTATTCAACAAATTTAACGTTTCGAATGGACTTACACCACTTATCATTAGAAACGAACTAAATCACAGTTAAATTTTGTGAATAATCAGGACGTGGTTTTCACCGAAAATAATTCTAGACGGATGGAAAACAACCACGAAAGTTTTAATAAATATACTACCAAGATGTTATCTATGTAAATGTGTCGTATGAGTGAAAATATCGTAGCGATAGTACGATATTATCTCGTATAATATTTTTCAAATTTTTCCTAAACAAAATTGTCAATACATCGTTTACGATTCATTGTGTGCGAAATTCGTTCAAATCGATAATAATGTAGGTCGCGCTGTATCTCGCTGTAATTACAGTAAGAAGAAAGGGAAACAGAAAAATAGTTATTCATTCTGAGAGGTTGTGGCGTCGACGCCTGTTTAACGATCGAAATAATTGACCTCGCGCCCACTGTACATTTACTTTACCTCTCCCGAATTTATGTCACACATGTGTATATATATATACACACATATACACATATTCAACAGTAATTTTTAATTTGTTTTTTGTATATACCAATAATTTTTTATTAGTAGCAAGCGACCAGCCCTCAATTGGAAAGCTACAGACCTCGTCTACTACTCGAACATCGATAACTAACCGACCAAATAGTTTATCCCAGGCAAGTTGTTGGATATTCTTTTTTGTTGTAAAGCCCCGGTTGGATTTGGGTCGCCGGTGAACTCAACGTTAAATCTTATCAATTTTTTATCCGAAATTATACATTTTGGTTTACGAAATAAATAAAAAAAATGACTCGAGAAGGTGAAATTATAAATGTAATATCGTTTTTTTTTTTTACTAATAAATTTTAGGGGCTGTGTGGTCCGTAGTATGGTGTCCTGGACGTTAAATAAAAGGAATATCGACAAATTACAAGCGTTCGAGATGTTGGCTGGGAAGAAGGGGTAAAAAATAAACAGGTGCTCCGGAAAATCGAACAGAAAAGGTCCTCTTAATAAATCGAATAAGGAAAACACGTATAAATTGGATTGGCCATTTACTGCGAGATATCTTCGAAGGTAAAATTCAAGGAAAAAAAAAATCTGTGGAAGGCCGAGAAATATGTTTGTAACAACTTTGCTAGAAGACACCGGGTTAGAAAATTACTTCTTTATTCGCCGTCTCCATCACGAATTTTGGCGATCAACATGGCGATGTATTTTCTTAACACGGCAGACCTGAACATTTCAACGGGCGGGGATGGTGGAATCAACGATGAAAATTCTTCGACCACGAGCTTCGAGGACGACCTTTTAATTTTCTGCCTAAAGGGGGAGGGGAGATTTCCTTCCATAATGAGACGCAGAATTTCCTATTTACGTCCTCTGACGATGTGACCCAAATATCGTATTTTCCTTTCTTGAATCAAGTTTAATTCAATTGCATTCTACTACTGAATTAAAAAGAACTGCAGAAAACCGGGAATGTTGGAGAACTATTGCCATGGCGATGGACCAGTCTTACGACTGCACAAAAATGATGAGATAATTTTTAATTCGTTTGTATAAATATTTCTGCAACTGAAACATTTAATACCGACCAAATATTCCTAATATATCAAACATTTACGCATACCGTATAGAGGACATTGTGACTGTAATGGTTAAAGCGGTTTACAACGCTGTGGAAAAATCTTCAAAAAAATCGATGATTAGCGCTGAGCGTGCACTGCTGAATTCGAAATTCAGTGTGTGTTGAATTTTTACCACCCAATAAAAAAAATAACCTTCCTTCTTATAAGAAAAGGAAATGTCGTTATATAAGAGGAGAAAATCTCGTACAAATGCAGGGCTTTTAAAATTTGCTAACGAATAACGTAAACGAGAATAGAAATGCTCAGTCCGATCCTCATGAGGCGGATTGTCCGTAGTTAAATGTTCCCACGCACGTAGGCGGACATTTGAGATGAGCTGTTCGTAAATTTCGAATTAATCACTACTATCTTTTTTAATTAGTATTTTTTCCAATTAATCGCGAGTTAGGTTTTTCACTATACCTCCGCACAATCTGATCACTTAGTCGGTGTAGATTTTATTCTTCTTCTAGTGGCATCTTCTTGGCAGCAGTTAGCCTACATGATGACGGACATGCTCTAAGCGTTATTTATTATGTCTAAGACGCCACCTTCTCTGATTTTGTGTTCAATATATTTACATTTTCGATGTATTATGTCCTGTATCAACATCGCCTATTCCAGATCACTTTTCTCCAGCATATATCCGTTAGTCTTCCTGATTTAATTATCTCCGGAATATTTTCCTCCAGTGATAGGAACAGTCCCTCCACATCTGAGTCGCTCGCTTTTTCGACGTATCCTATTAACGGAATTGCCAACTTTTCGCACGCGTTTTCATTTTTTTTTTTTTTTGCATCGTAGTAACTCGATGTAATATTACTAATATTATTTTTTCTTCTCATTTTTTAATTATTAAATTTTTATTTTCTAAATTTTGTTTCGGCCGAGGCTGAAGACGTTCTTCCTAGTACGATATACGTCACAATGTTTCTATTCTGAAAATTAGAGTTCCTCTTTAGACCACTCCGATCTGATTATTATTATTAATCGTGAAGTCTCGTTTACATGTTTTAATTATAAGCGCGTATTCCACGGAGAAATATTATGGGAATGATTAGAAAGAAAACTCGAAGACTATTTTTTTTTTTCTGTTAAGCCGATTAACACGCTTACCTACCACGTCGATAGCATTTAATAACAATAATAACCGCGAAAACAATAATCAAATAAAATCAAATATATTTAAGATATTTCAAACGTTTTTACAATGTAAATGCTATAACGAATGAATTAAATAAAATAATACATTCTTTAATCTAATAATAATAATAGTAATATTTTATAACATTTATAGTCGAAGAACCCGTTATGCGCACAGTTAATACCGGGTGATTATTAATAAATTAATCGATAAATTGTTGTAGAACGCAGAGGAAACAAAATATGTATGAAATTACTGTGTACATACCGCAAACATAAACGTGACGATGACATAGTAGTATAAAAAATAACGCAAAATAAAATATTCGAAATTATAAATACCCGTAAACATATACGAACCTACATAAACACACGTTAATTTTATATATATATATTTTAAAACGTTTATAAATTCTTAACATATAAAGAAATACATACAGGATTAATTATAATAACATACATATTATCAATGATCAATTCATTTTATTCCGGATGTAAAGAGTTAAATGCTTACACTGCTTTTTGTGGTTTTTAAGCAATAATTTAAACCTTTCTGGTAAAATGTTATGCGCGACAGCTGCCACGTACAGCAATTGGATTCGTGTGTGAAATTTATTAAAACGCGGAATTTTTGCCCTTTCTATAAATAATGATAAGAATAATGGCGGAGAATCCCATTCACCCGTTGAATCTATAAATTAAAATAGCATTTTATCGGAGTCACGTGTAGGTCGAAATTCAAACGCAAAGAGAGAGCGAGAGAGAGAAACTACTCTAAAACAACAACTACAATAATAATAATAATAATACTGATAATAAACAATAATAGAAATAAAAATAATACACAACAACAACAATAATAATATATAAATAAAGAAACAGCAATAATAATAATAATAATATTTTTTTCAAATTTTTTATTTCATATTTCTGTTTTTAATTCAGAGTGATTTAGATGCATAAAATAAAACGCCTATGCGCAATAATAATGAGCGAATTGCAAAATACAATCTTTTGTTTATTCACGTTACAAACACATCACGCGCTTTCATATACAGCCACAGACCGTGTCTACACATAACGCAATAATATTTTCCTTTATGTTTGTAAAACGTGATTGAGTATAGTATATAAAGATGTAGACGATGAACGTAATCAATACGATAAAACTAGTAGTGAATTATTGAACAAAAACATGTAAAAACTATGAATATATAAAGATAGGGTCGCTATAAATTTAAATAAAAATTAAGGCAACAAAATATTATACAAAAAGATTCATATTACTGTACATAACGATAGATATATATTCTCGTATAATAAATAAATCAGAATCGCTATTAATGCTCGTGAAATACTAAGAAGGGAAATGTTTAAGCGTAGGTTGTGTACAAAATTTCACTAAAACCATTATCGCGAATAATAATTAATAATAAAATAAAAATAACGATCGATCAATCGATTAATATATTTCAGGAAAATAAAGTTACAAAAGTAAACGATAGAGCATCGTACGCACGAGTAATGTAAATTCAAATTAATCATTATAACGCAAGAGTAAGAGACAAAATATTCGAAATGTAAAGTATAAAATAGCTGATATTTATATGAACAAATTAGAAAATAACATTAAAAATAATAATATATTTAAAAATAATGTTAAATTATGGAAAAGATATGTTGATGATATTTTAATAATATGGAGTAATAATGATGATAATGATCATAAGTTGAATAGTTTTGTATCCAATTTAAACAATTATAATAAAAACATACAATTTACATTAGAAATAGGAGGTAAAATAATAAATTTTCTAGATTTAAAAATCAACATTATTAATCAAAATATTGATATAGATATATACAGAAAGCCTACACAAACAGATACATTAATACCAAAAGATTCATTTCACCCAAAAATGCATAAATTAGCAAGTTTAAGAAGTCTTATTAATAGAGCAAAATCAATTTTAACAGACAAGGATAAATTGAATAAGGAAAAAAACATTATAAAACAAATAGCAATAAGAAACAAATATAACCCTACTACAGTTGATCAAATATGGAACAAAACTAAAGTTAATATAAATATAGAAAAAGAAAAAAAGAAGTATTTAGGTTCAATAAATTATGTAGGCAGTCATACATATAAAATAATTAAAATATTTAACAAATACAACATCGATTTAGCAATAAGAAATAATAATACATTATTAAAATCAATAAATAATAACAAAATAGAAGATAAAAATATATTAAAAAATTCAGGAGTCTATAAATTAAATTGTAACCAATGTGAAAAAGAATACATAGGAGAAACAGGCAGACAATTCATAACAAGATTTAAAGAACATTTAAACTCATACACAAATAATGATGAAAAATCATTATTTGGAAAACATTGTATAGAATTAAAACACAAAATAAATAATATTAATCAAAATTATAAAATTCTACATACAGAAAAACATTTAAAAAAAAGAAAACTACTCGAAAAAATGGAAATAATAAAAGAAAGGGATAAAAATAATTTATTAAATTCAATGGTAAAGTTTGAGGAAGAATTAATTTTAAAAAGTGTATTGTAAAAATATTATTCCTAACTATTAAATTTTTAATCACATAAATATATATTTTTCATTGTTCAAACACATATTTTTATAAAATAATTATTTTCTAGCTACTGTTCTGTAAATTTTATATTACTGACAATTGATTGTGTTGTGTACCACAGTCAGGGTCAGATAGTCTAAAGTATTCATAATTCATTTTTGTGTAAAATTGTAAACTTAGTTTTAAATTAATATGTTATGATTTTATATTAATTAATTTTAACTGTATATAGCTTGACAATGGCGTAAATGCCGAAAAGCTTCGCATAATTAAAAATAAATTTAGTGATTTTAACTATTTTTAGTAATCAAGTATATATAAAATACAGCCCCATTTTTTTTATTATTAATACTCGTATAGGAATATAAACGGAGATAAGTCTATATGTATGTAATTGTATAAATTCATACGTAAAAAACCGGCGTGCCAGCTTATAATAGAAGTGCGAATGCACACTGATTTTATATTAAATACGTCGCGTGAAATTAAATAGTTAAAATGAAAAAATTCATATAAGAACATAAACAATTATAGATCTATATATAATATACACGGGTTTTTAGTACAAATTAATAAATAAATAGCGTGCCAGCTTATAATAGAAGTGCTACTAATTTTCATATTAAATATATTATGTAAAATCGAAGTAATTATAAGTTACGATGAAAACAAAATATTTCCTATTACTACAATCAGAGATAAGGAAAAATCAGTCGAAACTTACACGTGACAATAAACACATAAAATTAGATCACTTATAAATTATGATAATAAGCGGAGTAAGGAAGAAACTGATAGTGCAAGAAAATAAACGGGAGTTTTATATTATAAATGAGAAAAATTTTCTCAAGTACATATATTAATAAGCGATAATAACGCGTTAAATAATTATGAAAATATAAAGCACTAAACTAAACATTGTTTTAACAATAATAAATATAATAAATAATTGCATTTTTAAATAACTTTTTATTTTTTTTTACCATTGAAATGTTTATCGTTTTCCTTTTTTTTTATAACATTCTATAAACATCAGTGACCTATTTCTGTATACATATATACAGTCTGCATGCTTACATAATGGCTCGCATCTAGTTCACCGTATATATAATATATAACGTATGTATATACGTAGGACGTGTATGAATAATAAGATGCAGCTGACTCACCCAGAAAACATAAAAACATGACACACACACACACAAACACACGCGAAGATCCTAATGTCAAGTTCGACTAAATTTTTCCCTCTTTAATGCGAACGTACCCACAGTCGTCAATATATATTTATAACAGCGGGTGCATATCTGATGACGTCATATAAAATCAGCCAGACTACGTTAAAATTCTATTTTTTCTGCACAGTACCGCTCCGGACGTTTTCACATGGCTAAACTAATTACGATGTTGCGTTTGTGCGCGCGTTGTAATCGTTTTTATTTTGCTATTTAGTTCGTCTCTTTCATTCTAGTCAGTAGTCTAATGGCGTGTACCTAACACGTTCTTTATAAGGTTAAAGTTTTCTTTAAATGACGGGAACATTTATCGATTTTGAAGGATATTTCAATTCGAAAATTCGGCCATATCGTCAAGTTCGTCGCTATTTAACCGATTGTAAGGTAATGACAATTTTTTTTTTAAAACTTTTAATTCGTACTAAAAATAACTTAATGATTAATTCGACAAATGTGGAATGTAGCGATTTCAAAAAAAAATATAACAAGACATGAGTTAAAATCATTAAAAGTTTTTTATTTAGTCGTTATTAAGCGAATAAAATATATAAATATATACAATATATTAGAATTTACTAATTGCTTTAAACAATTTATTAATTGTTTTATCATTTATATCCGAAAATAATAATCACTACATTTTATATCACACTTTTTAATCATCCTTCTTACCATTTAGAATTTATACATGCAACATTAAAAGTTACACCTAGTTAACACACTAACGTGTTGTTATATTTCTATAAATAAAATTAATAATATTTAATTAATAATAATAAACACAATATGTAAGAAATATAAAATGTAATTAATTTACATATACAATTTATAAAAACAAACAAAATTAAAAATAGGAATAATTCGTCAGAAATATAGTGTAAAAGTAAGATGTACAATTTACAAAAATTAACTGAAAAACGGTATTTATAAAATAATCCGATAATTAATCGGTTAAACAACGCAATCTACCGTGACTGTTAATTTTTTATAAATCGCATATGTAAATAAGTGTACTTTTACATTTTATATTTAAGACGAGTAGATTATGTTATCATATTCATTATTGGCCTATTTTTCATTTTGTGAATTTTTATAAATTGTATTTCTAAATTAGTATTTTCTGAATTTATATTTCTTATATATTACGTGTATTTATATACTGTATTATATGTTCACTCGATAATGGTTTAATCGCCGAAAAGTTTCGCGATTTTTATAAAACTTTCGGTGATTTTAACTCATTTCTCGTTGTTTATTTTTTATTAAATAATTGCATACGTGTGTCTATTTATTAATAAATTTCTAAAACGTCGTAATAATTATTATTTTATCGTTATTAATAATGCTATTATTATTAAATAAATTACTGTTGATTCGAATATTATCTTAGTAATCCTACAAGAATGAACACATGAATAATGTATGTAGTGTGGTAGAATATTCAGTTATGCGGATTATATACATATATTAGAGAACTTAATTCAAACGTGTCGTAAAATGTTTGAACGATAATGGATTAGTTTTCTCGATATGTCTTAAAATAAATATATTACCTGTATTTTTTATATTTCAGCTATATTACGCTAATTATATCTATAAATAATAATCCCGCGCGGTCAGGGTTCGTGAAATACAAGTATTTTTTAATCGTAAACTGACATAGTACGCGTACTTGTATAGTTAATCAAAATAATTTGCTTTTTATACCGTTCGTATCGTATGGTCGTAGATGACTATTCCTTGTGGAAGTGCATCAAAAATATCAAAACAGTCCAATACACATATTCCTCTGATAAAACATGGTAACGGATCATTGGGCGAGAGATGATAAACAGAAGTCAGATTTATTTGCTCAGCACCTGGTAACCGTGTTTCAGGCAAACAGCACGGACAGGGAAATATACGACTATATAAATAGTCCGTACGAATCATCTTCTTCGATTAAGTTAGCCTCACCTTCTGAGGTGAAATGTTTACTTAAAACGTTGAAAAAGAAGAAAAGTCCGGGTTTCGACTTAATAAGCGCTGAATTATTGAACGAACTTTCGCGAAAAGTTATTGCTGACTTATATATGTAATGCAATATTTCGCGTACAATATTTTCCAGTACAGTGGAAATTCGCGCACATTATAATGATTCCGAAACCTGGCAAAGATCCGTATTCTGTTTCATCTTATCGTCCAATCACGTTGCTGTCTGTTTTGTCGAAGGTAGTAGAAAAATTAATATTAAAAAGATTACAGCCTTACATACAGTCCAATGATATAATTCCGCAACATCAAAATTCGGTTTTATAAAACACCATTCCACCACTGATCAATTACATAGGGTGGTTAGTGTAATTGAAAATAGCTTACCAAAAAAGTATGTACCGCGGCATTTCTCGATGTTCAAAACAAGCTTTTGATAAAGTTTGGCACGATGGTCTATTATATAAATTGAAATGTCTATTGCCGAAAAATTTTTACCTGTTGTTTAGAAAATCGGCACTTTCAAGTGCGTTACAAACATGAAATACATCCTGTTTTTGCAGGCGTTCCCTAACGTTCTGTGTTGGGCCCCACGCTGTACTTGTTATACACGACTGATTTCCCTACAATGAAAAACGTACAGGTGGCTACATTTGCACACTGCACTGCTCTCAACACACACGGATCCGAAGATAACTAGCAGTAACCTACAGAAAGCTCTTACTAAGGCGGAGATATTAAAAAATGGGGAATTAATGAAAACAAATCTGTCAATATACATTTTACCAACAGAAAAGTTACACCCCCACGCGTCAGAATTAATAGCACCGAACTGTCAGTGCGATCAACGGTCAAGTACTTAGGATTACACCTGGATAGCCGATTAACATGGAAACATCACATAAAGATGAAGAAAACAGAATTAGATATTCGAGTTAAAAAATGTACTGGCTGATAGGGAGAAACACTAACGAAAGATAATAAACGTTTAATATATACGGTGGTTCTAAGGCCTGTCTGGACCTATGGGGTGCAACTTTGGGGTTGTGCTAGACCATCAAACCTGAAAATAATACAAACGTCACAAAATAAAATTCTTCGGATGATAAACAAGGCACCCTCTGGTATGTAACAAATCTAACGTTGCATGGAGATTTACATATAGACTATGTGACTATAAAAGTTCACGCTAAAAGACATGCAATGATAGCCACCCGAATACTTTTGCTAGAGGATTGCTTGATACCACCGGTGACATAAGGAGACTAAAACGCCAGAAATCGCAGGATCTCGTTTAGGGTCGTCGTAAACGGGTAGGTATCGCTGGATACTTGTCCCTTCATGTTCAATTCTTTTAAACGTACTGCTAAATGTTCTTGGTGCTCGTAGTATTATAAATAATAATAAAAAAACATTACGGAATTACATATTACGGAAATACTGGTAAATTATCCGTTTGTCAGCGCTAGTTACAAAATTCAATATTTCAATCGATATCTGCAGTTGAACAATGTTACGTATTCCAGAGCAGCATGATGTGCAGTTAGATTTTGTTTTCTAGTTTCGTTTTAGGTTTAACATTGATGTCGAAAGAGCTTAGTGCTCGGTTAAATTGGCTACAGGGCCAATATTCACGAAGCTGTCGACGAATACATTCGTCATATATGGTGGTAAATATTGTTTAATCTTTTGTCACCTCTATTGAAGATTAATCTAAAAAAAACTATAAATGACGTCGCAAGCCCTTAATACGTTACACCATTAGGAAGAATGTGGTTATTATATTTACGGATCAGTATGCTTAACATATTTGTTGATATGTCTGCATAATATTGGTATGCAAATTTGCTGCATATATATATATATATATATATATATATACATGTTGCGAATTTGTGTAAACGAGTGTTTGCGCGAAATATTATCGTTATACGTGTTTTTTTCGATTTTATTTTTATTTTCTAGTTCGTAAAATATATCGAAAATTTATTTTCTTTAATTTATTTTCGTTCGACAAAAATGCGAGTAATTTATGACGATCTGTTAAGTATTGCTCTATAATTGTTTTAACCTATCTTCTTATTTCTTGCAAATGTCAATGTAAATTCGAATAAATTTATTAGAAATGAATTATTATTATTTTATAAGTTTTCTCGAATATGGATGCTGTTAACTTTTATGTTTTTATTATCTACATTTATGTTTTTATTAACTACATTTATGTCTTTCAATATATTTTTGTACGCAAAAAATTATAATCGCGCAATTATCGGCGTGAATGCTTTCTATCCGTACTTACGTCTAATTATAGGTGAAAACTGAAACTTATAGTTCGATTTAATTGGTTTTGTGCGGGTGTATGAGTGTTACCGTGTCGTATTTATTATAGGTCTAAAAATGTTTTTTCCTTTTTTAAAAATTTATAATAAACGACTGTATTAATCGCGAATAATACACGCATTAATAAGTTATTTTAATTCGTCATGACGGAATTAATGTTTTAGTTTTTATTCATATTATTTATCCGCCATTCGTGCAATTTGCGCGTAGTCGAGATTTACACGTTGTCTATTTTATTTTTGTAATTTTTTTACGCAAATAGAGAAATAAATTATATTCGATTATTATTAAGTTTGGAATAATTGAACGTGTAAAATGTTAAGAACAAATTACCCGTTTTACTACTATTTAGAACGGAATTTCTTCTGCCGTACATTTGCCACGTTTATATTTTAGCACTGCACCAATCAGGCCGCTGACACAAGGAATATTATGAATATCGCACCTATTTGTAGATTTCAGAAATCGATTCTAGACTAATTACATCTTGACGAATGTATAAATAACAAAATTATGAATTATATAAATTGTAGTTCTTGTTAAACTTTTTGTGGTAAACAAAAAAAAAATCAAAATTAATATATATCGATTAAAAAAAAGGAAACGCAATATCGAGATGTGTGAGTAATGCTGCTGTTTTACGTTTTATTTAAAACACGAATTTGTATGCGATATACACCGGTGCTCCGTAATGCTCTGCCGAAACAATTGAGATCTCATTAATTACAAACGAAGGCGACGAAGGTTGCTGAATTGTTCGAAAACTAATCGAAATTCATCTCGAAAAATATTATCGCAGACTCGTTAGGTATGTTCCGATTCGATCAAAACATTTAATGAAATTTAATGGTCAATAAGGTTTAATATAATTTCCATAATTACTTTTTATTATTATTTTTTTAGTAAATTATAGTTTTTATTTTTACGTGATTTCGATGGCAGAAAAATAGAATTATTCGTAATTTTCAAACGTCTACACCTATAAATATTATTGTTCTATTATTTCGTATAATTATAATTTTTTACATAGGACGGCGTATAAATATTACGTATTATATAGCTGTACGTATGTGTTTTTAATTTACTCTGTAGATGATGTGTGCAGGTGGTAGTGATAACATATATTTTTGTTAATTATTTATTTCTACCTATTTATTAATCGTTTATTTAGATTCGTTATTAGTATTTACGTGTACGCTGTTATCGCATAAAAAAAAAATTAATTTGATCAATCGGTGATAGCGAAATGAATTCGATATAATTATTATTAAACGCGTATGGGAGAAGGGATAAATTGAAATCAAAATTATTACGAGGAAATATTTTTTTTTTATGTTGTTGAAATTTATAAACAAGTAAGAACGTATTTCCCATCCTAACGGACGCATAAAATTTCGCACAGCGTTCGGGATGATAGTTTTATTTTTACGGCGACATTTCTAGAATAGCCGAAATCTTTAATTAATTATTAAATATCTATAAGGAAATTTGATGCTTTCTCCAGGCTACAAAATCGACTTTTTTCACTTTAAACCGTATATAAAATCGCCTGTTCGAGCGAACGCGGTAAGGGTGGACTTTTACGAAAGTAAACTCCCGAGGCTATAACGTTCGTAGAAGGTGATTTTTCAAAAGGTCCAACCGTTAGGCTGTTACCAAAAATCAAAGTCGAAATTTCGCTTTTGGAAATTTCGTCCATTTTCTAGAAAATCCGCTTTTTCCGACGTTTCTCTTTAATTAACCGCGATCGAATTCGTTATCGATCGAAAGCCGACTAAATTCTCCGTCGAAATGATATGTAGGAAAATTTTCGTCAAACGCCAAAAACCGGCCTTTAGGCGAGGTCGAATTTGGCCATTTTGACGTAGGCGAAATTGACTTTTTTTTACCGAAATCGCTGTAAAAAAAAACAGGCCCTAACTCGAAAAAAGCCCTCGTCATTTTTTACTAAACACTATCGGCTATCTTTTCGATCTCTCGGTCGATAGTCGTACGATGCGCCTAACTTCCGAAACAATTCGGTTTATCCGGCATTTTCCTGGTAGCGAACTATCGCCACCTTTGGCAAGGCATAGCGAGCGACGTAAAAATTTTTAAACGATTCCGACTTCGGAAATAGCCATTACTGTATCCGGTCTACGATAAAAAGCGAAAATACCGCGAAAAAAATTTCAAACCGGAACCCGAAACTTTCACGATTTTTTCGATTTTTCGCAATAATTCGCGAACTATTCGCAATTTGAGAAAATTGTTTCGACGAAAGTTACGCGCGATTAAAATACGCGTCTAACGACGGTAGTCGCGTATTTTTATAGCGAATACTCGTCGAGCAAATTGCGGTTAAACGGTTTTAGAGTTTTTCGCCCTTTTTATGGCCCATGATAGATAAGGGGTTCGGTTTGGATTTAAAAGAAAGTAGACGTCGAGATCTATAATTTATGTTCTACGGTAAATGTTTTAAAAATTAACCGGTAACGAGATATCGCGAGTTTAAAATTTGATTTTCGATTTTTCAACATTTTTTCACGCATTTTTGGTCAGCCGATTAGTAGAGCTATATACATGTATGTATATATATATATATATATATATATTAATCATCAATGTATATTAGGTTTTTTGCGCTATAAATCGCTTAAGAATGGAGATATTCGACGAATTTTATTTATATTATATAACACGCGCGTATATAAATAACTTTTTATAGCGGCGGGCGTGTCTTAAGTTCAACAGCAACTGCAGTATGACGTCATTTCGACGAATTTGGTTTTATCCGATATCAAATTTCTATAGCACAAATTAATCTCAGGAAAAATATATATAAATTAACGATATTTTTGTTTTATGTAGACTTCCCACTTGCGGAGCCCATTCAAAGGGCGGGTTTGGCGAATTTTAGTCGAATTTGGATGAAACTTTTTTTGTTTTACTCGTCCGAGCCCCTGCACTATTTGAACGGTATTAAATCACAGTTAAATCCTATCAGCTTCAGGCACTACCCCCGTTGGGTAGCAACCCCCTTGGGTAGCAGAGGCGGATAGAACCCCTAGTTTATGTTATTATTGTAATTAGTCTTATAATCGATATATTAATTATGTATACACATGTTTCTGGCTACCCCCACGTTGGTCGCTCACAGTGAGTGTTGTTGCGTTTATCTGGATCTCATTTCGACATTAGCGCCAACTACTGAAATCGCCGTATAATATGTCTCGTATATATCGATCAATCGGTATGAGAAAAAAATTAGAATAGTAAATTAGCCGAGAAAGAAATATTTTCTTCGAAAAATAATTCTGTGTTGCCGAGCTTACACTAAAAGAAAATAAACATAGTATTTTAATTTGTTTTCCTTTAATAAGTTATTAAGAAAATGTTTTGAATATTATCATTGTCAGTTGTGGCCCAAAGACCGGTGTGACATTAAAAAAAAATTGTTTTCCCTTATAATATAGGAGATCGATAAGAATTGTAAAATAATTTTTTAAAATTAATTTTTTATTTGTTTTCGTTCGATTTATTTACGTTTAGACGGAGAAATAAAATTTATTTCAAATTTCGAATCAGTTTCGATTAATAATACGTAATCTCTGTAATTTACTTATAATTTACGTAATTGATTTAATCGCGCTAAGTTCGAAGTTCAGCGATCAATAATAAATATAGCTGTAATATGATTGAAAAAAAAATGCGGAGGAAATGTCCCAAATAAAAATACGGAAAAAGTTAAAAATAATTTTTTTAGATTCAATTATCTACGAAGTCACACCTATAAAATATTGCACGGTGTTTAAAACCGGCATCTATCGATAAAATCCGCATTCTTTCTGGTATTGCTCCACCTGCATTTAGAGTCGGCAAATAGCTGCCAGCATTGAAAAGAGCAAGCAGAAAACGGATAGCCGACATATGATGTTTGAACATGAACCAGCCAAATGAAGATCGATCGCAACAGCTTTATGACAGTTATCAAGCCGTTAACAGTAACCCCCCGGAAACCGCTCGATATAATGTGTGGAAGGAAGAATGGACGAAGAAATCTCCAGGAGCCGAACTAAAATATGGAACATGACGCTCGCTAAACAGACTACGAACAATGGTTGGTCAAGTGGAAAATACAGCTGCTCCTTTATATGTGGCCAGAAGCAATCCATCTATGATCTTTTCATCTGCAGCAGCTGCCCACATAAGTGCGATTTCAATGACCTAATACAACTGGATGGAAACAGCGTCGCGTTTGCTGAGTACTGGGCAAACACCGTGTAACGCAGAGAGTTGCTTTTCCAGACACGAAGCTACGGTATTTATCTGTACGATCCTAACAGGAAAAGAAGCGTACTCAACAACACGATGGTGTGATGATGTATTGCAGGGATCGTTCCCGAGTTGCGCACAATAGCGGAATGGGAATCGTACATCCAGTGTTTGATACGAGCATAATATTATGATATATTGGTAAAACTCGATCGATCGTCTACTAATTATAGTTTCGAATGAGCATTTTTAAGTTAATTCATAATCTCTTTTTTTATTTATCGTTAGGATGTCCATTTCGAAAGATGTTATCACGTTTGTAAATATCGTATCGGGATTAACTTTTTTTCTAACGGCTATTCTGTATTCGAAAGTACCGGCCGTTAAGAACGTACAAGGAAAATGCATTTTCCATTACAGCTGTAACGCGGGAGTAGCTCATCTTACAGCCATGATAATATTAATAACGAACGAATCGAAAAAACGGTTTTGCATCGACGATTGTGAGTATGAATTATTTTTATCCTTAACGCGTACGATAGATTTTATTTCCTATTTCTAATTGAACGATCTCCCGGCTAAAATGAAGATGGTTTAGTCGATTAGAAAAGTAAATGGTAGTAATAAAAAAAAATGTCTTAAAAAAACCAAAACCATCGGCGACATATAAGTGAACGGCGTAGAAATCTATCGGACAGAATTACTTTTACGTTCGAACGTTATCGCATTCCGAAAAATTTCCAATTATATTCGAGTTTTCGAAAATGGGCGATAGAGAATAAATTAAAGTATTAATAAACGAAATTGAAATGGAAGAAAAAATTCTAAATAGACGAATATTTCGAAAAAAAAATTAAAAATTGAAAATTTCGTCAGTTTTAAACGAAATAAGAGAACAAACCGAATACGAATGAAAGAAAAGACTTCGAATCGTGCAGAAATTATTTTACGTAGATGACCAAAATTCGAAACAAGAAAAAAGTGTTAAAAATATTTCTACAATCTTTCTACATTCAACCTAAAGAATCAGACTGTGTTAAAGTTACAAGCCATAAACGCATTTCTTATACATCGGATCGTTTCGAAGAGTACGTAATTTCTCAATATACTCAGCGATAATATACACATCTATATATACACGGTGAAACCCCCTCTTAACGGACACATTTTCAGGTCCCGTTGTAGAAAGTGTGAATACCGATTCTCTATAACGCAGTTCTTTAACGGACAAATATGACTTATTCCTGACTACAAAATGCTTATAAATTTGTCAAAGTTCAGCAGAATTAATGATTATGCGTGTGTACGAACGATTGAAGTTCGATCAAAAATTAGTTTATTCTATACGTTTTCATACATGTACATTTTTTTTTTTTCAAAAATAGTATATTTGATAGAAATACAACTTTATATTATGAAACTTAAAGTGACAATCCAATTTTTACAATATTTTTAATTCGATATAATACTATTATCATCTAAAATGAATAGTAAAAATAACAATATGAGAACATTAAATCTTAGTATATCAAATTATAATTTTTTCTATTATTTATTTCCTCAAAACACGTTGAATTCTTTATATTTACTATTTACTAATTCTTCTGCTTTACATTCTATTACAATATCATTACAATTACACATGTACATTGTGGGAACAAATCTCCCCTACGACAATTTGCTTCGTGAAGGCTGGTTTTCCAGGGAGTACACCGGAGGAAGAAGATTAAATTGACTGCTTCGAACGAGTTAAGTGAACTGATGACCTCAGTCAAATTGATGAAAACGTTAAAACTCATCAGAAGACGTAGCTGATATTTTGAACATGATTCAAGCGGAACCAACTTCCATAACGATGAACTACATCAAAATGATTCCTTCATCAAGCTGGGAACTTATTCGACTTTTTTTTTTTTTTTTTAGTTTTATTCGTGAAAAGGTGACGAACGAGGGTTTATAAATCTCGAACTGGAAATGGTGAAATCCGAGTTGAAAAAACAAACAAAAATTATTATTTTAAAAAAAATTAAATAGGTCTCCTACATGCATAATTACATAATATACATATTTAAAATTAAGTACATTGCGTATGATTTATTTTTAGCGGATTTTCGAGTAAAATTTTCCTTATAAATATTATTTGTAATAACTTCATTGCATACCGTACAGCATACGGACATTTCCTTCGGTCCCACGGTTTTATATTATACAGGGGTTTATAAATATACGCTTATAAATAAACGGATTTAATCGTAAATGCGATAATTCGACACATTTTAAGCTTCGCGATAGAAATTTTCTCGCTAACTTATTAAAATAGATAACATAATTTATTATTAACAATTTTACGCGGATTTCAATTTAAAATTGTCGTTAATATCACGTTAGAAAAAAAATCAGCTAGGAATTGTATGAAATTTTCGCGGAATGTTTAAATGATCTAAATCGCGATGTGTTCTTTAAATATTTACTCGCGAAACAGTTTTAAATAGATTCGTGCTTTTTAACTAACACGGTTTAAAAATGAAAATTCGATAGAAATCCTGTAAACTTGTCTACGGTTAATTATAAATAATAAACAATAATAATTTAATCCATATCAGTTTTCATAGTTAGAATGCGTTGATTTAAATAGCCACTCCTCGACGAAAAATTACGAATAAATGAAGAGAAAAAAAATCTATCCACATTAATGATGAATTTTTCTTATTGTCGCAGATTCAGTGGCTATATTCTTCTTCATCATCTCATTGTTCTGGATGCACGCACTTTCATTTCATACGTGGCGAACATTCAGGTAACATCTAATTAATTCGTTTTAATATTGTTCGTTTGTAATTTTAAGTAAAACGCTATGTAATGTTTCTATAACGATCGACTAAATGTGGTCATTATTTAGTTTAAAACAAAAAGCCAACACTATGGTTATACTTTCGAACAAATATATTTAAATATACATAATGTACAACCATATTTGTTGCAAATGTATTTTATATAAAATAAAATACTACTACTTCGCATAACAACGAGCTAGGTCAAATATGTTTTTGAACGAAAAAAAAAGAAAAACTCATTCACAACAAACCGAAAAACCGAATACAAATACAATGTTGCCAATAGCAATTTATAAAAATATTATACGCGATCGAAATAAATTAAAATAATACATGTTTAAAATAATATAATAAATATGACATCAACAGCTCCCACCGGATGAACAGAAGTTCATTACCAAAAAAAAAGAACTGTGACAAAATTGAAAAATAAAAATTATAATTCTATACTAATCTTCAATCGGCACTAGTACTAAAGCTGACACAGCTCGGACCCATACGCCATCACGAAATTTTACTTCCGCTGTGCGGACCAGTCCATCACTGCCAGAGAACACTTTGGTAACTACTTCCATTGGCCATTTGAAAGGTTTAACATCCTTGTTTCGAACTAACACAATCTGATCGACCTCTATATTCGGTAATTTTTTAAACCACTTAGACCTTTGCTGCAACTGATTCAGATATTGGACCAAATTTTCCAGAACCCATTTAGTTGAGTTTGGATCAACTGAAATCTTCGAGACAATGAAAAATTCTCATTGTCATCTATAATTGGAGCAGTAAGTAATGATTGACCAACAAGAAAGTGTCCAGGTGTAATAATTTCCTTGCCTTGAATGGCTTCTCTTTGATAACAGAGAGGCCTTGAATGAAGTATACCCTCAATTCTTGAGAACAGAGTCAAATATTCTTCAAATGATAACTCTATTCCCTTAGTGACTTTCATGAGGTGCCGTTTTGCTGATTAAACAGCTGCTTCCCAAAGTCCTCCAAAATTAGGTGCCTTAGGTGGATAAAAATCCACTCAAATCTTTCAGACGTTGAAAATCGACTAATCTCTTCTTGATTTAGTTTAAATAGATTAGCCGTGCCAACAAAGTTTGTCGCATTGTCCGAATATATTTTTGCAGGTAATCTACGACGGGCAATAAATCTTTGTAGCGATTCAATAAATTTGGATGTACTTAACTCCGAGACAATTTCGATACGACCCGCAAGAACAACAAAACAAACAAAAATTGCAATATAAATTTTGTAGTGCTTAACAGTCCTATGTCGGACGCATTTACAACTAAATGGTCCAGCGAAATCTACATCACAATGAGAAAATGGGCGAGCAGCAGTGACACTTTCCTTTGGTAACTGTCCCATCAATTGAACGTGTTCAGATGCATTCCATCTAACACAAGTAACACATTTCCGTGTGATAGATTTGATTAAGTTTGTACGACCACCAACAATCCAAAATTCAGTATTTAATAATGCTTCCAAAAATGATCGACTTGCATGAAAATATTTCTCATGAAGGTGTCGAATATACAACTTTACAATAAACGCCTTTGCATGTAATATAATAGGATGTTTTCTATTATCAGTAATTTCTGCTTTTTCTAATCTTCCATCCCCATTTATCTAAATATGGGTTTAATGATTTCAATGAACTTTTCTTCTTTAATGATAGATTATTTCTTAAACGGTCAATTTCCATAAAACCCTTTGCATCAGCTTAATTATCATCCACCATGCGTTATGAAATTCTGTGTAATTAATTTCTGTTGAGTGGTATTTAACTACTGGTTGACGAATACGCATAAATCGGATTACATAAGCTGTAACGCGAACCATTTTGTCGAAGGATGAAAATTTGTCTAAAAAATCACAAGTTATTAAACAATTATTAACAACTTTTAACTTTCTTCTTTCTAAACTGAAGTGCGTATCAATATTAGGTACAGTAAAGTAGCCAAAAGGGTTACTGGTTTTCAAAAATAATGGACCAGTCAGCCAACAAGAATTTTTTAACCGAGCACAATTAATTCCACGAGTGCCTAAATCTGCTGGATTATAGTCAGTTTTAACATACCAATGGTCAAATGGAATGATATCTATTATTTTTCTGATGCGATTAATTACAAATGTTTTTAAATTGTTGGGCTTAGACAACCAACACAACACGACAGTTGAGTCTGTAAAACAATGCACATCGTTCAGTTCAATTTTTAATATACGTGCGACCCGAGCAATTAATGTTGATAAAAGTACAGCTGCTGATAATTCCAATTTTGGAATAGTCAATGATTTTAAAGGAGCAACACGAGTTTTTGAACACAACAGCTTACTGGAAATATTGCCATCTATTTCAGTAAATCGAATATATACTGCAGCACAATATGCTTTTTCGCTTGCATCACAGAAACCACAATTTGGCGCAAGCCGTTACTAAACACAGACCGAGGTATCATAATTAACGGTAAGTTGTGTAACTCTGCAATATAATCAAAAAATAATTGCGATGACACGTTAGATACAGCTTTGTCCCAAGATTTCTTTTCACTCCAAACTGATTGTAAGATCAATTTGCTGCGAACTGTTATAGGTGATATGAAACCCAATGGATCAAATGTACGCGCTATATTCGATAAAATTATGCGTTTTGTAACAACACTTTTTTTGTTTAGTGGTTCAATATTAAATTTAATACTGTAACTATCAGATTCTGGATCCCAAATAGTGCCTAACACTGATACCCTTCCAGACAATAAGGAATGACCAGTTGCATTTGCTCGCAATTTTGGTGGAATAAATTCCATAAATTCTTTCACATTCGATGAATACTTTCGAAGATTGAAACATGATAAAGAATTATGAACCATTTTTTGTACATAGAAAAGTTCTTCCATCGAATTACCACCACTGATCAAGTCATCCATGTAAAAGTTGTTTTCAATTACTGAAGCTATTTTCGGATGTTCACTGGGCAAATTATCAGCGACCATTTTTAAACATTTAGTAGGAGTTGTACCATAAGTCAGGATATTTAGTCGATATTCTTTTACTGGCTGCGATGAATTTTCTCGCCATAAAATCCTTTGCATGTCTCTATCATCTTCATGCATCCAAATCATTCGGTACATTTTAGCAATGTCTGCGCAAAAACAATACATGAGATTGCGCATAGAAATAAGCAAATCAAACAATTCTGGTTGCAATAAGGGACCAATCATCAAGGCATTATTTAATGAAATGTTACCCTTTGAACAAGATGAAGCATTAAATACAACACGAACAGGTGTGGTTTTATTATCAAACCTAACAACCTCATGATGAGGAATAAAATATTTTGGCCCATTTGTAGATGGTGCATGAGACATATGACCCATCTTTAAATATTGCTTCATAGAGTCGACATAAGCTAATTTTTATATCTGTATACAATCTTTTTTCAAGGCGATACAGGCTAGCTAACACATTTGCCTTATTATCAGCCACTTCTGATCTATTAATTTTGAAAGGAAATTTCACAATAAATTTTCCATCTTCGCCAATCGAAACAGTTTTTTCAAAATGTTTTTCACATTCTTCAGTTTCACTGCAAGGTTTATCAAAATTTTCCTTTAATTCTTCTAGTTTCAGAATTTCTTTAAATCAAAATTGATTTGATTTATGGTACAACCAGAAAATTTACTAAAACTTCTTTTAATTTGTGGAGCAACTCCAGACACAGTCCAACCAAATCGTGTTAATCGAAGACCTAGATTGTCTATACAACTAATTTCATTACACAAACAATTTTCGAAATATTCAGTCCCAATAATAATATCCACTGCCGATATGCTAGTGTTAGGTTTTATGTGTTCAGGATCAGCTAACCTGAACCTTTTAAGCGAATTTAACACATCTGCTGGAAATGAGACATTAGCAGAGTAATTAATTGAAGATGCTGGTACAATATCTCCAACAATATCAATTTCGAATAATTCAAACTTTGACATAATAATCATTTTAACTGAATCCTTTACAACAGCAGAACCAGTGCCAACACCTTTAATTAGTGTACACTGACTTGATGTGTATCGAGGTAAATTAAATTTACGAATGAATCTGAGATTAACGTAGTTTGAGAACAACCATCAAGAAGTATTCTACAATTTCCTGTAATCCTACCGCAACAAAATTTAACTACTGCTGTAGGTAACAACACTATTTTGTCTTGTTTGTTTACTAACGAAGTCGAATTTGATGACTGAACATGAACATCTTGAAAACTATCAGTATTTTCTTGCTGTTCTTCAATCTTTGGTTTAAGATGAATTTGATTTTTTCGATCTAGAAAAATTTGCGTCAAAATGCAGCATACGATTATGCTTTTTTCCACATTTACAATTAAATTTCGACCTACAAGAATTGGCGCAATGACCGGTTTCAAAACAAATCAAACATAAATTATTCTTTTTTATAACATCGTACTTTTCATGTGCGTTTTCTTCAATAAAAACACTACACTGATGTAATTTGTGTTGTCCAAAACACAATAAACATTTGTTCTTTACCACCGAAAACGATTTTTTATATGATAATTTTTTATCCTTCCCAATTTCTGTTACATATTGCACTTCTTTCTGTACGTCCTCGACGGCAAATAATCTCGCCTGAAGAAAATCTTCGAGATCGTTATATTTTGGTACAGTGTTTATGGACGTTAACGAATTTTTCCAATCCTTTAGAGTTTGAGAATTTAATTTTGTACTTACATAATATGCAATGTACCTCGAAAAAGTGTCATCTACCGGTTTACCACAAATCTTTAACCCACGTATTGTAACGTTTACTGTATCGAGTAGTTGACGGATCTCAGTTTCTTTCACGATTTTTGTAAGGTTTTTTAAACTTCTAAAATGAGCTTCTACGATTGCTCTTTTATTTTCAAATCTTGATAAAAAGTACAACCAAGCTTGTGGGTACGCATCTTCTTCCAATTCAAAGTCACGTAACACATGCTCTGCTTCACTTGGTTTCAGGAATAATCACTCAACAATCGATCAAGTACATAGAATTACATCAATTATTGAGAAAGCGCTGGAAGAAAGGAAATACTGCTCTGCAGCCTTCCTCGATGTATCACAAGCTTTTGACAGAGTATGGTATCAGGGGCTAATCTTTAAGTTAAAGAGACTCCTTCCTGGTAACTACTGTCGGCTACTTGAGTCATACCTTGCTAACAGGAAATTCAGAGTAGTACATGAAGAAACTCACTCAAACTTCTACGATATACGAGCAGGAGTACCACAGGGCAGTGTACTGGGACCCCTTCTGTACGTGATGTATACACAAGATATACCTTTGACTAAAGACACTACCACAGCTACATTTGCCGACGATACGGCCATATTAGCAGTAAGTGGCTCACAGGTCGAAGCTACTGAGAACCTGCAGAAAGCTCTCGATAAAGTCACCAAATGGACCTGTGACTGGAAAATTAAATTAAATGAACTTAAATCAGTACACGTCACATATGCTCTCAAACAAATAGACAGCAAGCACTGTGTAAGTCTCAATGGTACCCAGATCCCACAGAGCTCATCCGTAAAATACTTAGGTATGCACCTGGACTCGAGGCTCACCTACAGAACACACACGTCAAAAAGAAGGCTAATCAGATCAAACTCAAGATGAGGCAGTTATACTGGCTGATCGGTAGACGATCCACCCTGGATATCTACTGTAAGCGACTCTTGTACCAACAAATTATCAAGCCTATCTGGACCTATGGCATACAAATCTGGGGATGTGCCAAAAAAAGTAATAGGTATATGATCCAAGCACGTCAAAACATCATCCTTCGAGCTGCCGTTGATGCTTATCGCTACTCAAGGAACGATGACATTCATAGAGACCTCAACATGAAAATGATCAACGAAGTCATCATAGACTTTGCCATAGCTCATGTGAAGCGGCTACATCAACACGTCAACGTGGAGGCAATACAACTTCTCGACACTGAGCTGGACATCAGGAGGCTTAAACGCTTCAAACCACAGGATTTGGCCATGTGAAGAGTATATATGTATATAATATATGTTTTGGACTATAGTCAATGGATTATAGTTCCACTCATGTTCTACTTGCTTGTTAAGTAACGTTTGTTAATGTTAATAATTATTTAACTTAGTGTTAAGATTGTATTACTCAACTATAAAAAAAAAAAATTTGAAAAGTATAAAAAATTTTAAAATACTAAAACTAAACAATTGGATAAAACGCATATAATAGTTAAATATTCTTATTTTTTCACAATAAAACAATCCCATAAAAATGAAATGATCAATTGATTTTTTATTTTCGGCGCCTCCTCTTCTGTTTATCGTTTATTCGCGGTGGTGTTGCTTTGTCATCATATAAATCCGCGATATATTCGAGCCACACTTTTTCTTCTTCGCTGCCGCAGATATCACCGTTTTTATCTTTAATTTTTTCAATGCGTTTTTCTTTTTCTTTACTTCCTTCATTACACTTTTTATCTGAGCATGCATTTCTCTTAAATTGTTTTTTCTTACGCATTTCTTCTATCTACTTGCACTTCTCTTCGAGCCATTCATCCGTGCATTCATTTTTTCAGTATTACTTTATTCATTTGTATTCATTCTGAGATGCGTTTTTTACTTCCCTTCTTTTGTTTATCAGGTTAATTATTTCTCGTGTTATCCATGGCTTGCTTTTTCTATTTTGTTGTTTCGGCAAAGTTTTCTGCATTACATTACCATTTCTTTCCACTTTCCCCATTGTTCTTCAATGCTTTCTCTCTCTTCTTTATGCCCAAATTCATCCGCTTCATTTCACTATTATTCATTTCTTTTTCAATTTCTGTTCGCAGTTTTATTTTTATTTATCTATTTTTTAAACTTTGAAAATCACATTCTTTTCTTATCTTTCATTTTCGACGAATTTTCTTTAATAAGATCCGGCACTTAGCTGCTAACAATATGTGATCTGAGTTACTCCCGGAGACGTATGACAATTTTTTACTGCGTTTTTGTATCTTGCATTCACAAGGATCTGCTTTGATTTTTCCGTTTCCTTTTAGTTTCGCTTATTCCTAATAGCTTCAATGCATATATTTTCTAGTTTACCCACCTGGTAATAAAGCCTTCTTACATTCTATGTGATTATGTTAAGAAACTTTTCACTCCTCTTTTTTCTTGTGTACACTATATCCTCTTTTATATTATTATTACGACTATTATTTTCCAGACATCCATTATCCCTGCGTGGCCAGTCACATATTTCCCATTAGCAAACCTGGAAATTCGGTAAGCTAACCGGGTCGCATGGAAAATCAGCTATATATTGGTTTTTCACTTTCACGTTGATGTTCTAGCGATATTCTAATGACGATGGTATCATCCGCTATGATTTTCTTTCAGGGTTTACTCCCTTATCCGAAAAGACCCGGTTTTAGGGCGGCAGATAATCGCCTACTCGCTATAGATTGGTATTCGCTAATTCGACTGAGACATATATGCCACGAGCGTGTTGCTGATAGTCTGCTGTTATTCAAGCGGTAAAGAGCTTAACGGTATTTAATGAAAGGACCACCTTTGGCAAGTATCCTTCCTCCGTTTTTCTATCAGTGTGTGTGTGTTGTGAGTTCCAATTTTGCTTTCCTACTCGGCATCAAGACCGCCGAATAGGAAATTACCACACTGCACGACGTGGACGTACGGAACTCACATGGTTGCTGTTTCGTTTCTCCGCCTTTGGGTCTGGCACCATATGGCGGACGAGTGACTACCTACTTAAGAAGGTGACTCTAGTTACAACAACGTGTGCCCCATGCATAATGTTACGCATTAAATATATATACACGTGTTTATATAATATGTAACACATTCGAACTCGAAAAATGTATACTCGTGGTATGGGTGCAGAGCTTTGCGTATACATTTTGGTAATAATGAACGTAAATTATCAGTTAATTTATATCGATCGTAATAAATTAGGCGAGCGTATAAATCTGTTTATTTTTCTAGGCATAAAATTCAGGACAAGTCTCATATGGTCTGGTATTACGCCTTCGGATACGGATTACCATTATCTATGATCTTAGCTATAACTATCGAATTATATTTTATCGATCGCCGAGAAAATGGATGTTATTCCTTAGGTAAGTAATATTTTTCATTCTTTCTTATATTCGTTAATATTAACAACAACGATCGGATTAGATATCTAATTGAAATCGTGTAAAAAATTAAATTATAAAAATATATATGACAAGTAAATATGTCAGAAGTTTGGTAATACAAGGATTATGAAAAAAGTAACCTATTTTAAAATATAGGCAACGATTAAGATTAATCGAACGAGAAAAAATCTAAAGAGAGAACCTGGAAAAAGAAAAAAAAATAGACGTATACTAATCTGGTATCTGAATAAATTCTCGGTGTACATAATCGAAAGAATCGCACGATTTTTATTTAAATGATTATATAGTCAACACGCTTTGTTTGTGTTGAAGATTTATAGCGAATTCCCAAAAGGCCACACCTTAATGCGGACTTCTAGGTGTAATGAATTTCTAATTAATTAGTTCGTTTGAAAACTGGTTTGACAATTTATTACGATATTTAAATAACAGGGTGCTAGAACCATTTTTTTTTTTTTTTTTTTTTTTTAGACAATTTACTACGATATTTAAATAATAGGACTGTCGTTATAAGTATATAGGAGGGGTTTACTAAGAGATTAAAAAAAAAAAATTCAATTATGAGAGAAAAGATTAATACAATATAGTACTGTACGAGTGCTGAAACGAACTAATAAACCTTATTGCATTTAACCGGACGATGACTGAGGCATTTAATTAGAGAATGTCCGAACGATCTGGCCACGGTCGCTCTCTCAGGATGTAACTGACCTATTAAACGAGATATTGTAACTGTCGTTAAACGAGTTTACATTATATAATTACCAATATATGTATATACATAATCCATGTATTTGTGTCTATGTAAATGTGTGCGTGCGTATAAAAAAAAGAAAACATATGAATAATTGAATTTTGTAATATATTTCAGTTTTATAAATAACAAAAAAAAAGATTTAAAATCACTAAATGTTTTAATGAAAAATTACAAAACTTTTCGGCTGTTAAGTCATTATTAAGTGAACGTAAAAAAAAACCCATACAATTTATGAAAAATTTAAAACGTAAAAAATACTAATGTAGGTATACAATTTACAAAAATTATTAAAGTGATCAGTAATATAAAATTTACACATAAACAATAACACGAATAACCGGTAAAATAAAAAATAGATATGCCTATATCAACCCACTGTTGGGTGTAGGCAGTCCCAAAAATTTACTCGGATCCAATTGATTCCTGCCAATTTACAAATATCATCTCACTACTAGCCATAGGCCTCCCTCGCGGACGTTGGCTGCCAATTGGCCACCACTAATATCCGTTTAGTCCATCTTTCATCTAAATGTCCGGCCCATTTTAATTTTAGGCTGGCGATCCGACTGCGTCCACCAATTTCGTCTGTTCCCTAATCCATGTAACCGTCTTGCGATCTTTGAGCTCGATTCTAAGAATAATCCTCTCGTGAGCCGTTTGTCGTTTCCTAATACTTCTAGCTATCCCTTTAATAAAGCTCCATGTTTCAGCTCCGTATGACAACACCGGGATCACACATTGATTATACAGGTTAATTTTAAGGCTATTCGGTATTTCTCTATGTTTAAAAACTAATTTCCCAAATGCCATCCAGGCGAGCGATATTTTTCTTTTAGTCTCCAGCTACATTATATTATTCTTATCCATAGTAATTTCCTGCCACAGGTCGTATTTTCGCGGTATTCATCATTATTTTGTTTTCATAGAATGCGCATGAAATTTGTTTATTATTAATTGTATTTCATCATCACTATTACCTACTAGAATTATATCATCTGCAAAACGTGATTCAATCATTCCAAATTTATTCTGATACCCATTGAGCTTCAGATAAATTTCCTCAAGACACCTTTCCAGGGCATCAATGAACAGTTTCGGTTGTGTTACTACTCTTTTCAATCGTATATACCCTGTATTTTTCTATAACTTTATCTTCATCAACGCATGTTCGTATATATTTTTGATGACAATAATATAATGTTCCTCCAACCGCAAGTCATATAATAACTTTAATATTCACCATATTTCAACAGTATCAAATGATTTTTCATAAACAAATGCAGTACATACATTTAAGATATACTCTACACAATTCGGTATTAATGTTCTTATATGGTTAATATACGTGGTCGTTTGTGCTAAACTTTGATCGAAATCCAGCCTGCTCCCTTGGTTGATTATAATCTATAATTTGTGATATCCGATTCATAATTACTCGAGTAAACAATTTATACATTTGCGATAACATACTGATGGGTCTGTAGTTCCCCTTCAAGGAGAGTACATCTCCTTTCTTATGGATTAAAATAACTATTGCATATTTCCAAGCATCGGGTATTTTGCTTTCGTTTAGGCATCTATTAAATACATTATATAACGTATGTACCTAAATATTTTCACCATATCGCATTATCTCTGGCAATATTCTGTCAGGCCCAGGGTCTTATTCTTCTTTAGTAATTTCAGAGCGTATTCGACTCCATCTTTAGTTATGTGGGGAATTTACTTGTTGTTCATTACATTATGATCGAGGTTTCTTAGTTGTTCTTCTGACGATGCTTTAGTGCTATATATATATATATATATATCCGTGAAGTATCTCTCGACTTCATTTATTTATTTTTTGTCCTCTACAATCACTATAGTTTGTTATCTTTGTTAATATTCTTGTACCATATGATAATTCTTTTTTAAATATCCTTTTTTCCTTTTTTTATTTTTATTTTTTATTGGGCTTCCGTAGCGGTTTATTTATTAAACTTTATAACATATTTTTAACAAAATAAAATGATTCTTATTTTATCTATATGAGTATGTTACAATTAACAATGAACCTATATAAACAGATGTATACATGAATGTTACGTTTAGAGAGTAAGAAAGGAATATTGATAGGAAAAGGAACCTGTAGAGATGTGAGGTGATTATAGAAGGTGTCACGAGAGAAGAGGTAGTGTGAACATTCCAAGAAAATGTGATTTGTGTCTACGATACAGTGGATACCTACAGAATGGAGAAGCAACGATATGCATTTGAAAAAGTGTAGCCGATAGACGATTTTTTCCAAAGCGTAGTCTACATAAAGCGACAATGAAATCACGGAGCAGACTCACTTGTATTTCGATATTATAGAACCCGGGTAGACACGGAAGCTCAGACTGGAGCAGCTTATATTGCGTAACATTATAGCGATTATTCCAAGTAGCTTTCCAGTATTATTTATGCGCTGTCTTAATGATCGACAGGAGAACAATGCAGTGTGTGTAAGCAATAAATGAACCAAAGTATGTTGCACATTTAGCATAATGATTGGCAAGTAAATTCCCTTTAATACCAGCGTGACCAGTAATCCATGCACGTTTAACATAGATACCGGCACTCTGTAAAAGTGCAATATGGTTACGAATTTTAAGTATTATGGGAGAGGCATGAGGATTATAATGTGAGAATTTTAAGGCCGAGAGACAACTTTTAGAATCTGAAAAAATTATGACCTTTTGAGTTATCTGATTTAACAGTATGAAACGCAGAGCTTGAAAAATAGCCATAAACTCTGTTGTAAAAATGAAAGAAACTCTCAAAAGGGTAAATTTTTTAACTATGTCGAAGGAAGGAATTATAAAAGCTGCTCCTACATGATTCTTTGATTTAGAACCGTCTGTATATATAGCGAGAAATTCTGACCAGTTATAACAAATGTGGAATGTAAAGAGAATATTTGCGATTGAAGGCGGTGCCGCGACTTAAAACGTTTTAAAAGAATTTAAATCTAACACTAGATCATCATTAAGAAAGGGGAAGTAACGTGAAGATGAAGAAGGAAGTATTAAAGATATATAGGATTGGACGACGATGAAGAGAAAATCTCCAGTTCTCAAAAATTTCAAGGAATAAGAGACATAACGAGTATGAAGTAACTGAAATCAAAAATTTATCAACCAAATAAGACCGATGCATAGATAAAGGAGGGACTTTTGCCACCACCTCTAAACTGGATATAGACAAAAGCTCCAAGGGCCAAACGCAGACGTATATTTTGAAGTTTGTCCAAAGTTGAAATATATCTGGATGGTGTATTAGCAAAAAGAAAACTACCATAATCTATGACATTACGAATAAACGATTTATACAAAAGAAGTAAAATTAGGAGATCACTCCCAAAAGTTTTTTAAGAGATTTATTCGTTTGGAAGCTTTGAAATAAATAGTCTCAAAGTGATTACGCCAATTGCGTCTATAATCAAACACAAAACCTAAATACTTGCAAGATGTAAATGAAAAATAATCGTCAACAATTAAACCGGGTATAGAATTGTTAACACGTCTGTAAGAAAATTTTATGTGAAGAAAGAGTGAAACCCATGTTATTTAATAAATTACAAATCAATTCTAAAGTACTATTTAGTGATTGAATACCCTCCGAATGATCAGAATTCGTCTTATAGAGAGTATAATGTCATCAGCACAGGATAAAATATTAATGCTATTACGAGGACAGGCTTGAAATAGTTTAAATATATAGATATTGAATAAAATCGGGCTTAAAACAAATCCCGAATGTACAACCCTGATGAAAGGATTAGTGATAGACGAATGTTTGAAAATAAGAATCCGATTTGCGAATAATTTACATACGCCATTGATGAAGCAAGTTGGAATTCCTGGTGAGGCAAGTGTATCATAAAGCGTCGGAATTGAAATTGAATTAAAAGCATCACTTATGTCTAGAAAGCAAGCAATTAAATATTTATTAGCTATCAAAGACTTGTAAATGTCAGCTACCAGATGAGAGACCCAATTTAGTGAGTTAATATTATTCCGGAAGCCATACATTCCAGGAGGGAACAAATTATTATTTTCTAACCACCAAACAATTCTGTTCTTTAATATTCTTTCATATGTTTTTCGAATACAGGAAGCAATAGATATAGGACGATATGATGTATTACTCACAGAAGATTTAGATTTTTAACAGGGTCCACGAGAAACCGTAACCAGCTTTCGGGATAGAAACCAGTATTAAGGAAATGGTTAAAACAATTTAGGAGGTAGGTAACGGCAGGGAAGGTTGTTAAGTATTCTATAGGTAATACCGTCACAACCAGGAGAAGAGTTTTTTTTTGTAGGAAAGAGAGTGTAACATTTCAGATAAATTTGTAGGAGCACATGGAAAATTGGAGCCAGGGATGGTATGTTGTATAGGCGCAGAAAAAAAATATTTTGTCTGATTAGGGACATAACTAGGAGCTACATAATCTACAAAGTGTATAAAAGCGTCTATGTTCTAGGAGCTACATAATCTACAAAGTGTATAAAAGTGTCTATGTTGAGGTTGAGATTATAAGTTGAAGAAACTATTTTAACAGCTAATAATTTGGCTTTATTCCAAATTTAAGATGAGGGTTGAGTACGATTTATAGAAGAAGCAAAATTCTTCCAAGCCTCCATTTTCTTATTAAGTAAGAAACGACGGGTAATGGCTTCCAGCTTTTTAAATAGGAGGTATTCTTTAATAGAGCGACTCTGTTGAAATTGTTTAATGTAATCGCTTAAAAGATTTTGCTGACTAGCAAGAAAAGTCCTACAAAGGTGGAGAGCAGAATATTGGATTGGAAGGCATTTTTTTTGAAAGGCATAATGTTGCAAAGCTGTATTAAAATTATGCATAAATTTATTGTACAAAGGGATGTCGAAGTTTGAGGCTGAAAGTAAAGGAGTGCACAGAGAATCTAGAAATGAAGAAAAATTACCCATATTGTGCTCAAGAAGCAACCATAGATAGGAATATGCCGTCCAGTTTTGAATAGAATGACAGGAATGGAATCGATTATTGAGGACAATAGGAAAGTGATCAGTACCCAAAAGAATAGACTTAACATCTCAAAAAGCACTAAGTTGTTTGACAGTAATGATAAATCGAAAACATTGGATGGTCTATGAATATAAGGAATGATGACGGCCATCTGACCATCGTTAAGTTTATTGCGTCAATAATGTCCAACATATGCTTTTCAGTATTGTTGTTTGCAATACCGCCCCAGCTGAAATTCTGGGCATTAAAATACCCAACGCATATTATGTGAGAGTTTGTAGGCAAGACGTGAATGAAATCAATAAAATTATGTTTATTAAAGAAATTGTTGGGGAGAAAATATATATAATCTTGGTTAAGAATTTAACCTGCAGGCATAATCCATTACAGTTGCTGTTATGTAAAATAGAATTAATAGAAAGTAAGGAATGAGGCATACTATTATGTACTAAAATAGCAACACCTCCATATCCATGAGATCTATCATCACGAAAACATTGATACCCCGATATTGAAAGGTTATTAGAAATTGCGAGCCAAGTACGATAACGTGAAAATTGTTTGTGGAAAGAAATGTTTTCAAACTTGCTTTATTTTTTAATGCACTGTAACTGTTCCACTGTAGTATTCTTAGGTTACAACTATGATTTTTATTCAAATTCAAATTTGCGGACCCCTATTTCCTTTAATTGTTTTTTTTTTTACTAGATGGGTGTTATCCGAATATCCCTTCTCATTTGTTTTCCTAATAGTTTGTTCAATTCTTCCCATTCCATTAAGTTTTTGTTCGTTTCCATTTTCATTACACGTCTCTGCTGCATTAACGCTATAATGCTAGTACTTAGTTTTCTTGTTATAGCTTTACTTTTTGGGGTCATCTTCGATGAATATTCCCGTATTGTTTCCGCAATAAATATGACAGTTTTTTCCAAATTATTTCATATTCCGTCTCTCAATTTTTCCTACATTTCCTTCTTATATTGTAGTACATTTTGTAATAAACTCTCAGCTTCAACATCCTTTGTTGTAAGGATTGTTATGTGGTGTTTTTTTTAAGTTATCAGTTCAATTCTAATTTAGCTATTATCAATATATGGTCGTTACCCGTGTTAATGCTATTTATCACAGCTACATCTTTGACTAAACAACCCTTATTACATATTATATAGGCAATTTCGTTTTTATATCGGAAATCTGGACTTCTCCAGGTCCACTTCATTTTTAATTTATTCTTGAAGAACGTATTTACTGCAAAAAGTTTATTCAATTCGGGAAAATTAACCAATGGTTGCCCACTTTGATTTTTGGTATCATATCCCTATTTACCCACTGATTTCTCTTGATCATTTTGCCGTGTCCCAATTATTGCGTTGAAGTCTCCAATAATCATAATCAACTTGCACCGTTTATCCAATGAATCGTGTAGTGTTTTATAGAATCCATCTATTAATTCATCTGTATACGCTCCTGTTGGTGCATAAACTTGTATAACCTTAAGTATTTGGTTCCTAGGTAATTAAATCATTATGTCTGTTGCTCATATCTGTTAGGCTGGAACACTTCAATATTTGATTACTCCACCGTTTATTAATTAACAAACCTATTCCATTTACATGATCCTTTTTTGTCCTTTATAATATAATATTCGTTGTGACTGTAATCTCATAGTGTTCTCTCCGATTCTAATCGCAATATATTCCAGTTTATTTTATTTATTTCTTCTTCGATTTCTACGAGCTTGTCCTCACTTGTCATCGTCTCAACATTATATGTGCCGATAAACAAACTTCAGCGTCCTTTATACAGAACTGTACGCAATTTCAATTGCTGTCGATGTAGTTATTGGAGAACTAAAAAATAATGCTGTTATCTGCACAGATTCCTTAAGCTCCATTAGAAGTCTTCGAAACAGGTAACACCACCAACATCCTTTTAGCAAAATCCATCTTAGCCAACGCATCAGAGTTTACCGGATTATTCTCTTCTGGATTCCAAGGCATAACGACGTGAGATATAACGATAGTGCACAGCCACAAAAGAAGCGTGTCTAATATCGCCTATTCCAGCTATACCAATTTCAATGAAGGACTCCCTTCACACCATACGATTTAAATTATCCGACAGAGCAAACGATAGATTTTCGAATCTGCAGCAATACAACATCAACTGGATAAAGTCAACCACATGTCAAAACTCAAACAGGAGAAATGAAGTGGCCCTATGCCGTGTACGCTCAGGCTACACACTGCTTACCCACAAGTACTTGTTTACTAATAGTGACCAACCGAAATGTACTGCATACAATATTCCTTTAACTATTCCTCACTTGCTGATTACCTGTCCGCTATATTCCTCCAAACCGCAAACCTTCCAAACTATCTCCAAAATATGTTACAGCATTCTCCTACATAACTCCTTGCCTTCCTTCATTAATTATAAATTCCTCCCGTGCCTCTGGCCTTAGTAGCAGTAAACGGCACGGTTATCAATGAAAAAGAAGAAGAAGAAGTTGTTTTATTTATTTTCTTATTTTACTAGATATTTGTGTTATTGTTTTGCGTATAAATTTTGTATTGCTGATTGACGATTGTTTTTTATCACATTCGTTATCAGAATATTTTATAAATGCTGTTTTTTAATTTGATAATTTTTCTAAATTGTATATCTAAACTAGTATTTTTTACATTTTATATGATAAATTGTGTATATTTTTATATTTTATTTTTATGTTCATTTGATAATGGCTTAAACAGCTGAAAAGTTTTGTGATTTTTTATTTGAAAACAGTTTATAGTGATTTTAATTACTTTTTGGTCATTTATTTTTGAAAAATCACTACATTTCATACTTTGCAAAATTTAAATTTAAAAAATTTAAATTAGAGATTGTCAACTATTGTGTGTCACGAAAGTTATTCCTACATCTGCATTAGATTTATAAAAAAAAAAAATGATCAAAAAGATTTAAAATTTAAATAGAAACTGTTTAATATGCTTAATATATATATTTTATAATCACATTTATTTGAACATATAATGGGATATATATATATATATATATATATATATATATAAATTCTTGGAATGGAAAATTTAAATAGAAACTCTTTAATATAAGTTTTTGGGATTGGTGTTTTTTTTTTAAAAATATAATTTTATATGTAATAGTACAAATTCGGCGGACGGAAAGCTAAAAAATTCTTTAATATGTTAATATAGTTTTTATAATGTGTGTTTTTTTTTTAAATATAATTGTATAATAGTAAAAACTCGCGAAACGGAACATTTAAATAGAAACTGTTTAATATGTTTAATATAATTTTTATAACTGGATTTATTAAAATATAATTATATGTTTAATAGTACAAACTCAAGGTATGCATTTAGCGGCTCCTTTTACATTGACGATAGTCTCGATACCAATATTTTATTTCTTGGATGTTCGTTATCGCGCATTGAAAATGTTGAAAAATAATCAAAATAGCTCTTCGTTAATGAAGAAAATAAAATATCGGTAATTCGAAAATTATCTTGTTTGCACGCATATACAAACATATACATGCACATACATTCATACTCAGAAACGCGCATTGTGACGAAATATATTGCATAAATTGTAACGAAATATATTGCATAAATGATTTAAATACTGGGGAAAACGTGAAATAGATGACTAATATGGGTTGAGATAATTTATATATATATATATATATATATATATAAATATATATATAAATATGTATATATATATACATTATTTTGTGTTTTTAAAATGTGTGCTTAATTTAAATCATAGTTTTCAACTTTGATTTAGTACTAATTCGTAAACAAAATTTAAAAATGATGTACAAATTGTACAATTTAAAGCGTCAATACTTTGTCGCTGCTTATAAATTACGCAGGTTCGAGCTCGACATTAAGGGTCGACGATGCTTAATTGTGGTACGATTTTTATGCAGGGAAAACACTACACGCAATGGTTAATAACTGAAAGACATGTAGTGGAAACTAATCCCCGTAGCGGATTACACGTTAGGTGGATGGATATAATTTGAGACGTCAATGGCCTATAAATCGGATTCTTTGATACATGTATTAGTACTTAATAAAGAAAAATTGGAAGAAGCTTGAATAGTGGTCACGGAAGAATCGATAAACCAGACTGCAATGTATCGCTTTATGGAATGACTAATCATGACTCGGTGGAAGTTTCACCTGATGGAAAAACAGTCAATCACAGCAGAGTAGGAGTATCGGCGGCGGAAGAATCAATCACAGACCTGCGAGTATAAAGTTCCCATTAAGAGGTGCCTATAAAAGGAACTGACACTGAGGCTTGTGGTTTAGTTAAATTCTGATGATCAGCGGCGCGAGTCCGCTCGTACATTTGTGTACGTGGTTTTTACCGTATTTATAATAATGGTAATTTAATAAGTTTTTGTTTTCTTTTAACGCAGTTATCTGTTATATCTGAAACTATCCGTTCTCATGGGATTGCCGTGGCTTGTCATAATGTTTTTCCTGAGTATACATTTCGTGTTCATCTGGTAACTTTTACTTTATTTTGTACATATTATTCACGAATAAATGTAAGAACGAGTAATTGTGAAGAATGGTATAGAAATTGATCACTTGCGTCTTTATTACGACTAGCTTTTATATAGGTTGACGTCAGAAATGATAATTTATTCTCAGAATTTTACTATAGAAAGTAATAAAGTGATTTAGTATTACATTAGAAAATTTTTTTTTTTGTTGAAGTGTCATGAATGTTGAAATGTTTATTTCAGTTACCCAGATTTGAATACCGTATGTCCACAACACAGGTTCTAACATTGTTTTATATAGTAATAGTTTATTTTCAATTGATAATGGTGATTTTTTATTCATTAGTCAATGCATGTTGGGTATGTAACGTTTAATCGTTTCCATTTTACAATGATGTGTGATCCTTAAAGGTGAGCCGTTAATCAAGTTGTAGTCCAAGATATTTCGCAACACAGGACTTTAGAATTATCTGCCCGTTCAGTTGGCAAAGTTTGCCCTTTTTTTCAATCTAAACAAAACCGGTTCGGATTTTGATTCATTAACTGCGATTCTACATTGTTCAAGCCAATTCTCCACGCGTGACAGATTTATTTTGAAGCTATTCAGTGGCTGTATTGTTATTAGGATGAGTTGGTAGAATTGCTGCGTCATCAGCAAAATCTTTATTCTGTGTTAAATCGTGCGTATAAATCTAATACAAAGACGGTCCCAGCACATTACTCTGCGGTAGGGTATATTGGTGAATAATCACCATCTATATTATTAACGTCGTGAACATTTCAAACTTAAAAACATAGATTCCGGTCCGAAGTCCTGCGAGATATTTTAGCGGCACCATGTGACATATACAAGGGGACCTCCGCATTTCAACAGTTAAAGAAGTAATTGCAACCTTTGCAAGAAGACATTTTCAACGACTCAAAAAACACGTCAATCCGTTAGAGATTGATCTGTCGCAGAATAAGGGTGCGATTCAGACGATTGAAGTGACTTATAGTCAGATCGAACCAGAATTCGGCTCGTAAACAGTAATTTATAAAATTCAATATACTGCAATAAATAACAATATATAAACAAGGAATGCCGCTCATTGGGAAGCGTTCCATCATAATCTATGTATGCTATTTAATGTTCAAACGAACAGATTGTATGCAAGGAAAAGTTTAGCCTCTGTTAAACAGCTTGCCGGTTTTGAATTACGCTACAACAGCAATTGATCTGTACGACCTTAGATCATTCTGCAGACGCCGCAGAGTTCGTAAGTACGTCCGGGAGCACATTCGTCGATTTAGTCTTCGGACCGGATTATCTGACAATGTCGACATGTAGATTCGCTAAATTTGAGGGTTTTGGGATGGTTAGAGCATTTGCCAAAAAATGTTTACGGTATTTTTTATTCTGATAAATCTATAATTTAAAAAATAAATTTTATTCGAGTATTCTAAGTGTTTCAAAGAATTAGCCACAAATTAATGCTGTTTTTTTTTCGCTTTGGTTCGAGGAAAAACACTATGAACATCATCGTACACAATTTCTTGGACCAATTGTTCTGATAATGATAAGAGTGATCTATTGAATGTTGACTCATGTTCGTTCGTAGATAACCTTTTTATTCTTTTCAAAAAGTATAAAACGATAATTTTCTCCGGTACAATTCGTTGCTGGAGAAAGAACCTTTAATTATATATACACGTGCAGCATATTATAATGTTAAATACCGGATACTTTAATTATCGTAAAATTAACGTTCTATTTATTATTGGAGTAAATAATAATAAGATATAATATAAATATTAAAAAAACAAAAAAAAAAAGAGAAAACTGCAAGAAAAACAAAGAAAATACGATAATGCGGTAACGGGTAGTTGGATACGTATGTACATGCACGACACACACACACATAATGACATATACATGCATCGCACACATATAATTTAATACTTTATTATTATTCGAATTAATGTTTTACAATTTGTTAAATTTACAATATACCGCACCGCCGGTTTAAACTTATTAAAAGTGACCGTATAAATAAAAATATGTTGCCGGAATACCTAAATAGATAAAATTATATCTACATTATAATAGATATCGCGGAGACTGCGAGATTAAAAATGACATTTGTGCGATGTAAAGTGAATATCTCTACATTTGATTTCTTTTAACTATTTTCCCATTGATACTCCGAATTTTATTCATTGCGCGTATTTTTTGATGACGACATTCTGGAAATAATATTTCCGAGTAGTAATAATGATAGTGGAAGAGAATTTTTAGGACCTTTTTTTTGTTCATCTGTCAAATTTATTATACATTTATCTTTCTTGGCGACAAAAAAAAAATTTAATTCGAATTTATCGGCGATCTAAAACGTATTTGCAACTTAAAATTTAATAAACTAATATATAAATAAATAAATATATAATATATACACATATCATCACCATTGCCATGTTGTTCGTTGACGAATGTCCTGATTAATATTTTTTCGTACAAAATGAGCTTGAATTCAACAAAGTACTTGATACACGGAGGGAGGTGCAACCGCTGCTTTCTCCGCGATAATTAAGAGTTACGTAATGATTACTTGATTACAAAAATCAGTTTAAATCACTAAAAGTAGTTTTTTGTAATCAAGTAATAAAAAATCACTACATTCCACAATCTAAACTTTACGTAATGATGAAAAACATTATATGTCGCGAGTTGGTTTCAAACTCTCGATCGTTGAGTGCCAGTAGTGTAGCAACTGTGTCGTTAATTAATATATATATATATATATATATATATATATATATATATATATATATGTTTTGTTTATTTTGTCAACATTTTCTTCATTAATAGGTTACTTACTGTGGACTTTATAGTCGATATACTCATATTTCTAACATCAAGCGAAGGTATAGCCTTTTTTATTGTAATGGTTCTTTTAAGAAAGAAGATGATGCGTTATATAGTTGAACGAGGATATTGTGGATGCAAAGTGTTTTCGAAATATTTTCGAAATGTTGACGAATCAGAAGCTGAAGATATTGACGACGATAATATAGAATACAAAGTCGCAGACGTAGGTAATAATAATTTAAATCGTCTTTATAGATATACATATATTATAATTATTTATGTACAATTTGATATTTATTATATGTATGGCTGTTAGATTGATACTAGGATTGAAGATAAAATAACATTTTTTTTTAATTGTTATACTGGGCCCTTTGGAGCGAAGGTGTCTCCCAATTGTTTCCAGTTATATTTATGATGAGCTTTCTATACACGGCTCTTCTGTTTCCCAAAAATTTCTTAAAATCGTCAAGCGAAAGGTTATATATATATATATATATATATATATATATATATATATATATATATATATATATATATATAAATAAAATGCGTTTTTAGCTGAGTTTAAATTAAGACATTTAACGATAAATGACAGGTATTTTTTATTCTCATACTGTCACACAATTCGTCCTACAATATGAGAATAGCCATAGTATACGCCTGGAAATTTATTTCGCGACAAAAGTTGTGACTGCTGTAAAATTAATTCGCCGGTTAAGATATATTTAAACTGTCATTTTAGTTGTTCCTAAATGTGGGATATAGATGAGACTTTTAAAAAGGAAAATTGATAAATATGCTCGATTTTATTACGTGATAATCGTACCGGTGTGTAGGTATTTCAATCTGTAATATATGTTTCACTACTTTCGTAAATATACAATCGTAATAGTTTCAGTTAACGATTACAGTTTTTTTTTCTTCTTCAACTGGTTCCCCAATTCAAACTTACTCGGTGGGGCAAATTTATTTGGAAGAAATGTTGTATAAATGAGCAAAGGTACCTGCGTACTTAAATATCTTGCTGAGTTAGCTTGAGGTACATATATATTGTTTATGTATATTTTGTGATTCACAACAACGGTTCGAAGCATGAATGTAATGTGGATAGATTTTTATTCGTTTAAATTGTTTTTCCATTCCTGCTGCCATCTTACTACCTTGTCAAGGTGCCTATGAATTATTATTTGGATATCTCTAGTTACTATTATAACAGTATCATCTGTATAAGTGGCAGTAAAAATTCCATCTGAGGTTGAAATGTCATTTGTTTATTATAGTGCGCACAGAACAGGTCTCAATACAATGCCTTGTCGTACATGAGTACGTATACGTTGAAATGATGAATTTGCTTCTTCGTATATTATTCTAAAGCGCCTATTTTTTAAGCATGACTCTGTGCTTAATTTGTACGGCCGAATGCCTGTGCCACATCCAAGAAGACTGTAGCATAATACTTTTTTCTTCAAGTGCTTTAAAGATGTACCTAGTAACACGTGCATTTGATCGATAATTGAATGGTAACTACGAAGACCAAACTGATGGTCGGGTAACTGGTCTTCTACTACTGACTTTCGTTTCAAAAGAAGCTTCTCAAGTAACTTTGATAAAACTGGGAACAGTAAAGTTGGCCGATAAGACTTTACATCTTCTGCTGATTTCTCTAGTTTCCTCAGTATGATTCATAATGATAATTATGATATGATCGGGCTAGTAGAGACATGGTTGTGTAACGGTGTACAAAGTAATGAGCTAATTCAATGTGGTTATGAAATTTATCGGCAGGATAGAGACGGTAGGAGAAGCGGCGGATCTCTAATTGCTGTGAGGAACTCTAAACATGAAGAGATTGGCATTAACCGCTATTTCTGGAGTTGAGTCAGTCTGTTTAAAAATTTCTGAGTACAACTTGATTGTGACGTGTGTATCCTTTGGTACCTGCTTACTATTTATTAACAGCTTTATTGTGAAATGTATGAACTACTGCTAAATTTATGCACTAAGGTTCTTATTATGGGCGTCTTTAATTGTCGATGAATGTACTTCTATAAATATTCAAGATAAAAAACTGGCTAAACTTTCGAATTTTATATAAATCAGTGGCTTGAAGTTGGTGAATAATGTACAACTTCCAGGGCTAAACATTGTTTTTGGTTCTGGTTAATTTGGCTTTTTAAACTAGCATTAGTTTAGTAGTTCAATTGATCTGCTTGGTATCAGAGGATAAGTATCATCCGGCTTTAGAAATTACTGTTTACGGATGTTCATTAACTCATTACGTTACTACTTATCTGGTATATTGAGAAATTTAACAAGTCGAAATCTCATGAATAGACCGGACTGGGATTTATAATATGGCTAATACATGCGATGTATTTCTTTAAATAAATAAATAAATAAAAAGTGTATTTTTACATTTATCTACGTGTCTGTTAAAGGTTATAAGCCTGTTGCTAGCAGATTCGGGTGCGATCTTAGGCGCTGTGCATATGTTTCACTGTATATCCTTATTTCATCTTTCACAGTTTCTATTTTTAGGTCTCACTATATATACATGTTATCATTTCTAATATATCAAGGTTCATTAATACGTCTAGATTTTGATTAGAGCCTTTCAATTTTAGAAATATTTGAATTGAATGCCGTACCCCATAATTGAATACGACCACACTGGCTTAAAGATAATTTTGTACAGTAGTAATTTATTTTGTACGGATAATGGTGATTTCCTTCTAATAAGCCGGCGGTATTTACGAAATTGAATGTCTAATTACTTTCTTCGCTTTATATTAATATATTTTTGCCGAGTTAGCCTTTTATTTCGGTCCATTCCTAGGTATTTTACACAATCGGTGGCTTACAGTTCTTTACCGTTGACAGTAATTGATTCTGCATTACGTTTGCATTTTGTAAACAGTGTATAATGTGATTTTGTTTCATTAAGACTTATCTGCGCCATTTCTTAATTCATTTTTCAATCATATTTACATTCTGCTGTGGTAGTCGAGTTACTTCTAAAGGATTCTTGCTTATATTTGAATATAGCCGTATCATCAGTAAATTTAGTAGTTATAGTGCTTTGACAGATCGGTAAGTCAGCTGTATAGCAGCTACACAGAATACTCCTTTGTGGCACGCCTGATTTTATTTCATGAGAGGGTGGTGTGCATTCCGTTTTGTATGTTATTTGTTATTTACTTGTTTTTAGTTTTATTATTTGTTATTATTACTTTCAAATATATATATATATATATTTTTTTTTTTCTGTGGAAAATAGAACCAACCACAGTTGAAATGAAGACAATCGCGCCTGTTATAATTTAATACTTTCTCAACATCTAAGCTGACGTTTGACGATGATCCGGAAATTAGTTCCCGCGACTAAAAGAAAATTAAATATTTATGTAAATCATATTTTTATTTAAATTTATTAACGAACGTTTATCGAGAAGTTGTCCGTGGTTTGAGCTTTGACGTTTAAAATAATTGAGATATTACCTTAAAAATATGTCATTCACGAACGATTCTTAATTTAAAATTATTTTAAACGCATGAAAAGACGATAACATTTTGAATTAGGCTGATTTTCATTTCAATAAAATCATAGTCGGTAAGGAAAAAAATTAGAATAAGGTATTCGTATCGAAAACATGCAAAAGAATTAAATTTATTTCTTTTATTTGGCAAACAGCACGGCATATATGTATATATATTATATATATATATATATGTGTGTGTGTGTATATATATATATATATATACATCATCGCAACATTTGAAGAAGAAGCTTTAAACGTTCATATAAAACTTCATCGATTTAAGCGCATGCGCATACAATTGTTACATTGGGCTGATAAATTGTATTAGTTTGTTTATATTAAATTTAAAAAAATGCTTTTCGAGACTGACTTTTTTTCAATTTTTGATTTGTATACAATTATAATTTCACACTGTCCGACTGGTGGCGGTCCTTCCAATCCTCAGAGCATTGCTGGAACTCGGATACTGGAGTAGCCTTCAGCTCGTCGGTCAAAGCTATTTGGTTTTACAAGTGTCCTAAAATGACTTCCATTGAGGAGGTGATTTCACCATTAAGGGGAGGAGGAAAAAGTCAAGTTTGGTGAATGGAGTCTCAGGAATGTTTTTACTGACCAAAAACCTGTTTATTAAGATTGCTGTCTGACATGTCGCGTTATCGTAATGTAACACCCGTTTGTTTTTGATGTTTGGTCTCACACGAAAGACTCTTTTTTTTAAAGTTTTTCAAGGACCACAAGGTGAAAGATTCACCGTTTGGCCCTTCAGGCAGAAACTCGTTGTGGACGATTTCGTGGCTATCCAAAAAGCAAATCAGCATGCATTTCATCTTCGACTTGCTCGTTCGTTCTTTTTCCAGTTTTGGGGAGAATGAAGTGCGCTATTCTATGCTCTGGCGTTTGGTTTCTGTGTCGTACTTAAAAACCCAACACTCGTCACCAGTACATTCCAGAAAAGGGGAATCACTTTCAACTGATCCCAAAAAGAAAGACTCATTTCATTTCTGAGATCCTTTTGGTCTTGGGAAAGGTTTTTAGAGGAACTGCACATATTTTCTCATCCTCAATTCATTCGTCAAAATCTGATAAATGGTGGTGTGATACAAATTCAACTCTTCCTGACTGTCAACTGTCGGTCTGAACGTACAAAATCCTGGATTCTGTTGACATTTTCATCGGTGCTTACAGTTGTAGGCCTTCCGCTCCATAGTTCATCTTCAATCGACTCTCTTCCTCCTGAAAATGCCTTACACCACCGAAAAACCTAGGCCCTTAATAAAACGATCATAGACCCGTTGAAGTTATGTTAAAGTTTCTGCTGTATTGTGTCCAAGTTTGAAGCAAAACTTGATAGTACACCATTGCTTGAAATCGATGCCACTCATTTTTAGAAAACGCTAGAAAAACCGGTTTCACAAAAACTAACGCTACGAACAAATGATTTTATTTAGTACAAACTCACACTCGGGGCGTATCACGTGTGCATGTGCACCTGATGCTGCTCCGAATCTCCCGTCTCTAGCGTTGCCAGATCGAACGCGAAATTATTCATTAGTTTACACACCTCGTAAGTCTTATTTTCATCGAATATGCAGAGTATTATTTGTCTATTTTATATGATTTCTATATAAATTTATAGTAAAGTGTGACGTTTTAGGGCGTCGCTTTGTTCAAAATTTATCCATGTAGATAAATTGCAGTAATTTATGCGAATCTGCACGTTAGTAATATAATAGGAGTTATATCAATTTAAACTCCGGTCAAATGAGAAAGATTTAAATGTGACAGGGAAGTTAAACAAGTGAAATTACTAAATATTTATTAGATTTATATGATAAAATAAAGAAAATTTTAACTTGGTGGCAAGTGAGACGCTGCACGAAAATAATGATTTAAAAATTGTATTTGAGTTATTACTTCCATGTGTTTTCAACTTAAAATTTATACTAGCATTATTTGCAATAGTCTGAATTTATTTATTTATCGATTCTTTGTTTTATTTATAATATAATTCGCGCTTTTTACGCATGATTTTTTAATAGGTTTTTTATTTTTATTTTTGAGTACTTATTTAATGTTTTTTTTTTTCTATTTCTGTTGCTTATTTGAAACTTATTTTTATTTTATTTATTATAAAATTTCGTATTTTAGATGTTTGTTTTATTTATAATATAATTCGCGCTTTTTACGTATGATTTTTTAATATATATATATTTTTTATTTTTATTTTAGAGTATTTATTTAATTTTTTTTTTTTAATTTTTGTTGCTTATTTGAAACTTATTTTTATTTTATTTATTATAAAATTTCGTATTTTAGATGTTATTTTGTGGCTGCTAACAAATGTTCACTTGTTTGCCACACGTGACTGAAATTTATAAAAATGTTATCATTACGCGTTGCTTTTGATTATTTTATATGAAATAACAGTTTTGTATACGTACTTATTTTAAACAAGACTCGAGGAAAGCCTTAAGATCTATTTTAAAAAATATTTCGATTTTATTTTGAAAATATCGTTATTTGTATATTATTCGTTAAATTATGACATTACTTTCATCTGAAATAATAGTAGTTCACATAGGCATTATATATTGATGATTTCCAATAATGATATTGAGTCTATGTTCTCGGTAAAATACCGGTTATAAGTTTAAACGAACACCTAAAAACGTGTAATTCAAAATTAACTTGTTTATACATTTTTTACATTCCTTATTTGACATTCCAATTATTGCGAACAAGTAATTCCAGTAACCAGCGGAAAAGCGGTGTGTAATGCTGTTAAAAACTTTTTATCGCTGGACAAGGGTCGCCGTATAATATTCACGTTAGGATACTTTATCTGAAGGAGAAAACAATTAATATTATAAATCTAACAGATCCTTTGGCCTGTCTGGCCAAGCTCATAGGTTAAGGCAGTTCTGAATTGAATTGTTGCTTAAACGAACTGAAACTAAATCCGAAGATATTATTCTCGTCTTTTAAATATTGGTTTTATTTACCTTTTACATTTTACGCTTGAGAAAGCTAAAGAATATATATTCACCTTTTTTTACCCACGGTGTTTTCCGAATTACGTTTCAATTTCTTTCCGATCAGTGTTACACAATACATAATAATAGCATAAATCACGCTATACGTATACGATAAATTAAATTCCACTTTGTATGATGCATAAATTTAGATTTCAAAACGGTAACAAAAATTATAATCTCAAAAGGTTTTTTAGTTTCACATATACGTAATGATGTATATAAACCAAAAATACAATAACGAAAAATAAGTTAAAATCACTAAACTTTCTTTATGAAAAATGAGAAAAAATTCGGTGGGTTGTACAATTTAATATATATATTTTTTTTTTTTTATACATAAACATTCGCAAATGATTACTGCCTACGAGTTTAGATATATGTTCTTCTCCACTCATTAGGATACCTTTTTATTATTTTTTTTAGATAAACACGTTGAAATTAGTAGAATTAAATAATAAAAAATTAAATTGATATTATATATAAGTTGAATAGATCATTCTTATAGTATCATTTAAGTGTGAAATCCATAGGTTTTTGTAATTTTTAAGTTACTGTTTCGTTAACATTTAAGACGCTGTATTATTCCTTTAAAAGGTCTTAATCCTTTTTAAAGGAAAAGTATCGCGATATTTCTTCAGATGTTGCTGGAATTGTTAAAATTACATTAAGTCATTTTGAACACTAACCGAATGTTTTACCTAAATTGTTTATTACAATAAATTCACGTAAACTGACGGGGAGAAATATAAATTTATTAGCGTTATACAGTCCGTTCTTGAGTTTTTATATGAATTAGGTGTGGTGCTGATGGAGAGATTGAGGAAATGAATTCATATTTTTTTCCCTGTTTTAAAGTATATTTATATTTCCTAAAGAGAGCGTAATTTTCAGTCGAGTTCAATTTTTTCAGCGCCCTACAATGATCACAAATTGCAGATTCGCATTCCGCAGTCTACAATGGAACTATTTTGTTGCAAAAAGCTCGAGTACTGTGTGGGGATGTAGAGGAGAAGGCGTGTTGTAATAATGTTTCAAGAGGAACTATTTAAGTTTGGCGTTGGGAAACTTGTCGAGCATAATTAGAAGTAATTTTTCCAATCAGTTTTACGAGCTAATAGTGTTTGTTTCTATTTCATGTTTGCTTGAGATACTTAAAATTAAAGTAATATGATCACTTTCTGTTAAATCAATATGATTATATCGAGAATTTGCTTTGGAATGCGATGAAAAATCTAAATCTATATTCGACCAGAAATGATGCGCAAAACTATAATTAGTTGACAATGTGGTATGAAGTATTTAATGTATATGTTGGATATCGTGTAGTATTCGCCCGGTTGAGTTGTACACTTTACTTCCCCATGCAAACGAATGAACCTTAAAATCACCCATTAATATAAAAGAAGACTAAGTTGCCGAATTATAAGTTGAAGATGGTTAAACGAAAGATGCAAATTCGGTGGTAAGTATAAGATACAAATAGTGATTTCTGTGGCAGTGAAGATTCTTGCAGCGGCAGCTAGTATGATCGTTGTGATTCTTAATTGTTCAGTGTCCTTCCTAATTGTTAGTAGAACACCGCTACGTGTTCGTTGATGCGATGAAGGTATACTATAATGTCGGAGATGAAGATTTCTCGTTTTCTTCTTGAAGAGCTACCGGATTGCATGTTGCAATGATTAATTGGAGATCTTTTAGGTGGTTTAAGATGCCGTTACAGTTCCAACCTTGTACGTGTTCTACTTAACCAAGATTTGTACTTTGCCGTGTCAGATGTTCAATTTTAAGTTTGTTCAAGATTTTAGTAAATATGATTTTTAAGGATCGGCCTGTTACAATTTGATGTGCAGATTTCATCATTTGGATGAGAGCTTGTATATCGGCTGTGAATTCTAAGGCAATATCGGATAATATCTCAGAGCCCTCGCGCATGTCAAAAATAATTGAAAGTTAGCGAATGAAATTGAATAGGTTTCTTGATTTTGCTTGAAGGTTTTTTTTCAGTGGACTCAATGTCAGTTTCAATGAAGAAAGTGAGGTTGAATGCTGTTGACCACTGCTTGGGTTCCGTGTGAATTCTTCGGATAGTAAATTACTGTCGGTGGATGAATTTTTGATATATTTCGCCTTTATAATCTTTTAGTCGTTTCGTTAGGCATGATCGCTATTTCGGGATTTTGCTTTAATTCGTTAGTTGCCGAGGAAGTGATGATAACTGTCTTTTAAGTGGTTGAGTAGGTAAAGATACATTTGCATCCTCATTAATGTAAATCTTTTTTTTTTCGGATAGAAGTTTTAAGTGCTCGGTAACTTCTTTATTAGATAACGGTGGGAATGCTTCATTCACCGCGAGGTGGTTTTGCGAGTTACATCGGTAGCTGTCAGATTGTTTTTATTAATATTGTTTTTAATTTTGTTGATTTTTGTAATCACCGTCAGATTGTTTTATTAATACTATGTTTTTCATTTGGCTCATTTTTGTGAATTGTAATTTTATATTTTTTCATTTTATATAGTTTTATCTTTTGAAATATTCAAGAAACAAAAACGGTTAGTTTCGGTTTGAAAATGGAGATTGCAAATACGTCCGAAATGTCGCCAGTGACGAAAAAACGACGACAGAGAAAAGGGGACGTTACGTAAAAGAGACATTTGAGAAAAATTTCAAGCTATAATAAAAACAAATTTTGGAAATTTATTATGCCGATATTTTTACGAGTATACCCTCCTCGATTTATCCGCATTTCGATTAATACGATTTTTAAAAATAAAATACAAGATTAAATATATAAAATTTGCTGACGTTTATAAGTTTACGAAAATTATCAATTTTCATTCGATATTTAATTTTATACGATACATTTACACGTGTGCGGGTGTATATATATCATACGTGACGCTGTATCTTTTATATTCCCTTGTTTCCTACTATCAATCTAATAGATTGACAAGAATTATCGCTAAAGCGGAAACATTTTGATAATTATTTATGTAATAATTACATTCGAGATCGATATGTTATTTCGACCAATTATAATTTTGGTTTTGGTTTTTTTCCTTCGCAACACTTAATTGTAAACGTTGTTGAATCTATTAGTCCACTTGAGGAATCAATACAGGAAATTGACTTTGTTTAATTAGATCTGAAAGATATTTGTTAAATTTATTAATCAACTTATCTAATTCTACGCCATAACTACACTGTAGTACATTATTAATGAATATATCTGCCAAATTAGAATTAATTTTAGAAACAAATATCTCTGTATCTATCCTCAGGCACTGCTTAGGAGGGTAACGAGCTACATTAGTAGCAATAGAAAAATAAAAAGTTTTGTGAAATGCAAGGGCAAAAGGTTTCATCACCAATAATACTTCACTAGTAATATCTGAAGATATTAGTAAGTAGTCGATTATACTACTACCGTTATAATTAATAAAAGTGGGTAATCTATTCTTCGCAATGATAAGATCATTACTACCAACAATATCAAGCAACCCTTGAATCCCTCACAGAAGGTTCCATAGAAGATAACCTAATATTAAAATCACCCACAATTACAATACTGAAATTAGGAAAACTAATGCAGAATCGATTGCACTCAATGCACTACACTTATCCTTATTAGCGGAAATGTAAGTAGCTAAAATAATAATTTTTCCAATCTCAATAGCAATCAAATTGAATTTGGAAAATACTAATCTACGAGCAACAGTCTTATTGATAATAACAGCAATACGATTATTAATATAAGCATAAAAATTACTATGAACAGATAGAATACCACCTCGAAAGTAGGGCTCAGCTATAATACACAAATCGTAATTAGAAGTGTAAAAATCTCTCAAGAATCGGGATTGGCATGAGTATGAATTATCAACATTTAAGTTATTACACCTAAGAGTCCCCATAGTCTACGCGGGCCCTGAGATCCTCCCGTGCCCTCAGCAGACTCAGACATTCTTTAGAAGGAGCGGCATGGTCAACTGCAGAAAATGCTGAAGCAAGTGCTTCCTTATCAGATATTTTATGAGTAACTTCATGCCATAGGCATGATCTTTTGATCAAAAACACAAGCTGAACAAATATGGTTATCTGTACAGGACTTGTGGATGCTACATAATCTTCGGTCGCTTGACAAAACTTCTCAGGGTGGCCATATTTACCACACTTCTTACATAGTCGAGAGTTAATCGCCTCAACAAACGGTAATGATTCTCACAGAATCCTAATCCTACCATTAGATGGCAGGAGTTTAAACTGCTGTGGGGCAACAGTTGAACATATATCCGCGATCCACGAGTATTTTTAATTTTATTGACAGTAATCGGAACAGATCCAGAAAGATCTTTAAAATGCTGTTTTACATCTTCTTCGCTAATATTATTGGCTCGGAAGATTAGTATTGTAGAATTAATGCGTCTTTTTTCATGGACAATACAATCCTGAATCCTTTATTTAATTAAATTACTCAGCTTAGTAGAGTTCGCTTTAAATGAAGTATTAATAATAGCAGTTTTGCTATTTGTCTTTTTATCAAAGCTAACACTCACCTTTTCCTTAGGAAGTGATATTGTTTTAGTTGGCTGAAAAATTTATCTGTATCTTCAGTTTATGATTTTATTTTTTGGCACTGATTTTTGCCCAGTAACTGCTGCTTTGTAGGAAAGACCATCTGAAGGTTCAGGTCTCTGTGAGTGCAAAACAGCACTAACAGCCGACTTAACATCAGTAGATTTTGCTTTAATAATGGATTCTAATTTTTTTAAGACCAAGGAAGCTTCAGCTATTTTCCTGCCAATATCATCAGCAGCAGTTATCACACAGCATTATTCTGTGTCTTAGTGATACTTTTTTTCATTAAACTGACATTAAATATTAACAGTTAAATCAGTAACATTTTTAAATAGCTGATCTAGTTTTTCTAGGTTGGCCATAATTAAAAAAACAAAAAAAACTGGAACCCGCAACTTATAACTACTTAAAAAATCACAAAAAGTTTAAAAATCAATAACTTATGATCTAAACATCGAAATTACACCAGGTTAGAAGTAAAATAACTACAAACACTAGCTTAATAATATGATAGTAAAAAGTGAAAAAGTTGAAAAAAGTTTAAAATTCAATTTGTAAAAAGTGCACACCCGAAAAATGCGTGGCTAGCACATATAAGACTGGAGGAGGAAGGAGAGAAACACTTACCTCAGCCGCGGATCCTGAACGCATGAACAGACATGCACGATAAATGCCTGGCACAAATTGAACACCTGGCTTGAACAAACAGATCATTTAGGAATATATTAAATATTACATTGTGATTTCAAATATTTTGTATTTTTTTTTTACCCACTAACTCATCTAAAGATATTATGATATGGCATTAGGAAATTATATAATAACAAGACAATACAGAGATCGTAAGAATGGATTAATGGGGTAAAATAGAGAAAGAATGATACTGACTGATTGAAAATAAAGGAAAAATAAGAAATCGTTCAGTATTATACAGTCTGACATGACAATTAAAAAATGTAAATGACATTTCTGTGATTTAATTTGCTCTTTTGTAGTGTAAATCACAACATCTTTCGGGGAGATACTTCACTTCGATCCAACCTGTTGTTTAATCTGAAAACATTTTTGAATTCGCAGAATATAATCAGCTCGGAAATTTCATCGATGTTACTTTATAGGTCCCGAATTATTCGCTAGAAATTAACATGATTTTAAATACTTTCCAACATTTCAGGGTTGATAAAGTAGAAATAACAAACGTTTTAGCCGACCACTTTTATCAAGTATCATCTAATCAAAACTATCCTGACGAGTTTAGAAAACACAAAGGAATAAAAGAAAGTACTAATGTCCCAGATTTCTCATCAGAAACTAACCTCAATGAATTTAATACCGTCCTAAAGACAATGCGACCCTCGGCCGCTGGTCCAGACGGAATCCACATTTCTATGATAAAACAACTTAATTCATTCTCTAAAGAAGCCGTTTTGCACTTTTTTTTAATAAACTCAGTCGTTTCCAGAGGCGTAGGCTCATCTTATTCCGATACTAAAACAAAACAAAAATGTATTAGACCTGGCTTACAGACCGATTTCTCTCACAAACACCTTATGCAATTTACTCGAAACAATTGTTAATAATAGATTGCTCTGGCAGTTAGAAAGCTCAGAATTCTTGGATCCCTTTTCGGTTTCAGGAAACAAAGAAGCGTTCAGGATCTATTAGTCAAACTTATAACAGATATATGAAATAATTGAATAGAAAATAAAATTAAAGCTGTTGTTAGCTTTGACTTAGAAAAGACTTTCGATAAACTCTGAAAACAAATAATTCTTCTCGCTTTGTATTTACCGATATTTATTCGCAATTTTTTACACCGCCTGAAATTTCAAGTAATGATAAATTCTATTTTATCAGATACCAAAATTCAAAAAAATTGTACCCCTCAGGGATCTGTAATTAGCCCTACGCTAATAGCTATGACTAATATTAAATAACATATACCATTTCCAGTAAGTTACTACATCTACACTGACGATATATCAATATACTACCCAAACCGAAACTCAAACTTTGTGGAACTTTTATTACAAAATACAATAAATAATAATTGGACCAAATCTCAAGGCACATAACATTCAGCAAAAAACGAAATACAATTATACCGAACTTACACATGGATACAATAAAAATGGAAAAGGCAGATTCGTTTCAGATACTAGGGCTAACATTGGACCTGAAACTTAACTGGAAAAAATACATAATCAAACTAAAAATAAGATGTTGAAAAAAATAAATATGCTCAGGATGTTAAAATAATTCATCGTGGGGATCTGATCGAAAAACATTAATACAGTTATATAAATCCTACATGCTTAGCAGGTTAGACTACGCCAGTATAATATATGATAGTGCAGCCTGTTCCACACTGAAAAAAACTTAATTCTGTTCAAAATTTAGCTCTTAGAATTGTCTTGAGAGCCTTTAACACTACCTCAAATACAGCTCTACACGTGGAAGCAAACATATAACCACTCCAATACAGAAGACAAATACTAGCATTAAAATATTACACACAATCAATTTGCACACCGTCCAATCCGATATCTCAGTCACCAAGGAATAAATTTCATCATACCCATTCTTAAACAAACCAAATGTATCTAAACTCCTATCAGAACGCATTAACAATGCATTAGCAAAACTTCAATATCAATTACCACAAATCGAAACAAACCACCCTTCAAAACGACCTTGGATAAAGGTTTCAATCATAATAAACACAGAACTTGAAAAATATAATAAACACTTAACAGCTACAAATATTCTCAAATCAAAATTCTAAAACATTCTGGAAAAAAAGTACAGCACACACATATACACTGATGCATCTAAGTCTATAAATCATACTTCATCGGCCTATCTTACACCCAACCAATCCCAAGTATATCATTTACCTGAGTCCGCTTCAGTTTTTATAGCACAACTTCTTGCAATCTATAAAGCTTTAAAATACATATCTAAGCAAGCGCAACCACATAAATATATAGTATTAACAGATTCGTATAGCGCTCTTCAACATATTCAGCAACACATCGAAAATATAAATACAGATACTTTCAATCTAAAACACATAATCAATAGCATGATCTCCAAGAACAATGAACGTGTTCTTCTACAGACACCAGCTCATTCAGGAATAGTCGGGAATGAAAACATTGATAGAATAGTTAAAACGTCTCCTACAAATGTAAGAACAATGAAATCAACTACCGATTTACATACAGTCCTTTCACAAATAATTAAAACGTCATATCAAAAATTCTGGGAGAACCCAATGTGCAAATACACACTTGTATCAAATTAAGCCGCGATTAGGAAACTGGAAAACAGCAGACCAGAAAGAGAGAACATGTGAAAAAACGTTAGCTAGACTACGCACAGGACACACATTGCTTCACAACACCTACTCAACGGGGACTACCCATCTACCACGAATACAATTCCCTATTAAATATAAACCACATACTATTAGAATGCACAAAATGTCAACGTATAAAGTCTAAACTATGATAAAAACAATACTAGAAGATAACCCGAACAAAGTTGAAAATCTTTTATATTACAGATACCGACTTAATAAATAGTTTATAACCGACTTTAAGACGCAAATGATCAATCAATCAAGCGTCTATAAATAAAATAATTAAAAAAAAATTATCTTCAATTAAAAAGTATTTAAAAAATCCGCCCGTGAAAATTTTCCCCGCTAATTTAACAACTGTCAGCTATAGAGGTACATCGCATCATAAAGAAACTTAAAAATAAAAAATCAGTAGGTCTAGATAACATATCTACTATACTGATTACGAGCATAGTAAATTTTGATTACTTTCTCATTTTCTCAACTGCTGGAAAATGTCGAAGTTATTCCTATAACTAAATCAGGTAAGGACATTTATGATCCCAGAAATCTGCGGTCTGTGTACTTAGTTATTTTAGTAAAATAGAAAGAATTATTTTGGGCTGATTAAAAAAATTCACAGATGATAATTCTTATAGAATAACAATTTGGATTTACGAGCAATTTATCGACTATAATAAAATTAGCAAGAATTAATGAAATTATAACCGACGGGTATAATAAAAATTTAGCATACAGGATTACCGTTATTAGACAGACAGAAAGCCTTTGATACCACTTGGCAACTTGGATTAATATGCAAAATTGTTCAACCTAAATTTCCTAATTACTTAGTCCGACTTATTCACGTTTAATCAAGTAACAAAAACTATCTATCTACAGACAACCCTGGTTAATGTAGATGATACAGGACACTTTTCGTTTCACTGTGCAAAATTCAAAACATGAAACATTAAAAAGTTCCTCTGTACAAATTAACAGTTTGCTAGAATATATGATACTATGCGACAAAAGTGTACACGCGTAAAATATATAATTTATTGCATAATTTAAAAGTTTTATTTTAAGCGTTTCTCCATTTTATGAACTTGTGTGTGGCATGTTGGTTTTTCTTCTTCTTTTGAAAGCGTACTGTGTGCTGCAATAAGGGACGGAAGCAAGAAGAACATTTTTTTAGATAAAATTATATGTTACATGACTTAAGGAAGGATAGAAATCTTTTTTTTTTCAGAAGGTACGCTCTGAGGGATTATGAGGAAGAAAATTGGCATGTTTAAACAGATATTTGTATATAAACAGTATAGGTTTATACATGCAGGATAGTTATTTGTTACAAAAAGATGAAAATGGGAGGATGCCCATGTTGCGATAAATAAGCGTGTGTCAACATGGTGTGTGACCGATGCATATACAGGTCAGAATTACATCATTTCGTCTTCACGATCAACTACTTTCAGAAGATGAAACGCATTTGATTTAATTAGAACGTTTGCTCATCTCTAAATCCATTGCTTTTGAATACCAGAGAAGAGAGCGCTCGGATATCACTAGCTGGTGTTGGAATTTTTGTAATAGTTCCCACGAAGCGTGATATTTTCGACTTATGTTTAGAGGCCTAGATTTGCACGGCGTGAAATCTAAGATACAAAAATATAGTTTTTCAAATCGTTGCATTGCTCCATGATCAGTTTTATGAATTCATGTTTTCTTTTTTTTTAGTTCTTAGTGGATCTGTATACGTTTGTGTATTGACAGCACTCAAGGAGTCTGTGCGGATTAATAACTTTGAATTTCCGCTATCTGGCACAGTTAGTGTTAAAAAGTATGGCGTATAAACGTACGAGAGTATTTTGAATGTTACCACAAGAGGGGGCCTAATTCTGGTAGACCAAAGCGTACACGCAATTGTCTTTTATTTTTTCTTTTCATCCTCGGTGTAGTATACTTTAAAGTCATTGCATTTGATTAGTCATTGAACTTCGATGATAGATTAAAATTGAGCGCGGTAATATTAGTTTCTGTCAGTGATCATCGGAGTGAGGTATTTTTGTAAGTGCACTGAAAATATTATACCGACAATATATATCACAACCAACGGCGATAAATAAATAATAGATAAGGAAAGGAAACAGTTTAAAGTATATACGCACATAACGCACATATGCGACTAACACCTTCACTGAGTTAAATTAGATCTATTGTCTGAAAGAAAAATATGAAAAATCTTTAGTATTGCCGGTTTCCGAGATGATATGCAAGGTATCTCGGCACCATTTCGTTTTTTTTTTTTAAATCGCCTTGGAGGGTTGTCTGGTTAAAACGTACGCATATGGTTCATGTTCAGATTCATTATAAACAAAGTCTATGTATTGTTCAATATATATACACGTTTGAATTGTTATTCTCTAAAGCCGCGAGAATGGCTATATTGTCAAAGATGGTTTTGATGCCGATATGTCGGCCGTGTGTGTACACTGGCCAGCATAACTGTCTCAGTATATTAATTTGCGGTATGGATGACAAAATGTTTTATCCGACCAGGATTGTATCACTTACTTTTATAATTTCGGTTAGAAAAGTACGATACAAAGAAACGAAGAGACTTTTATGGAGGAACTGTCGAAGTTTGAAAAGTAAACACTCTTTTAGCTTAAAAGACCATAGAGCATAGTCACTTTTTTTTTAAAGTGTAGACGATATTCCATCAGTCAGTCTATAATTTGTTGAATAGTTAAGTAAGCCGTACGAAAAGCTGATGGTTTGATATTATATATTTTTTTTCCGTTATTGGTTTTATACGACTTAGTATTCATCTTCTAGGACTTATGATTATAAAGAAAAGGAAGTAATCGGTCTGTTTCAAGTTTACCTGGTTTATGTAGCGGATGATAATAAATTTTTTCCACCTCTTCAAAAAGTATCCAATTTTTAAATACAGCACACGAAGACGCACTTTTTGGTATATGTAGGAGAATTTCACCACTTATATTATCCATTCCTGGAGTTCTATTTTTTTTTTTAGAGCTATCTGGATATATTTTAATATTTCTTATAGGGAGCAGTGTTTTGCATTCAGATCGTAATATGTAGAATATTTTCGACAAAATTTTGAATGTTTTATAATTAGATATTAATTTGGATTTTAAGTGTTCCGCTCATCAGCTTTTGCCTAATCGCTGTTGCTTAATTCTATGTTGAATGGCTCGAGAGTTAGTAGGATAAGCTTTGGTTTTAACCCACCAATATTATTACATTCAACGACTCCGGTTGTTAATTTAGTATATTATTTTTTTTAGTTCTTAATTTCCTTCCTGAACTTACTTTCTATTTTATTATGTAGATGCTTGGAGAACAGAGATAGCGTTTACATTGTAATTTTTTCCTGACGGTCCGAGTTCCTTTTATCTTTGGCCCTTATTTTCGTTGAAACATACATGTTTGAACTCTCTACACACACACACACACTGAACAACCTTGTCTTTAAACTGCGAGTTCAATGTCGTCTTCACACTTCAATGTAGTGTGCAAATTTTCTTGTAATAGTTAAATGTTTACATCCAATATGGTCGGTAACTTTAATGCGATGATCGTAAACGAGGTCTTTTGAATTATTTCTTTCTTTTTGTAATACTGCAACTCTCGAGTTACATCGGGTAGTGTATCGAAATATTGTGGCTAATAGGTTGGAGTCGTTAGGAAGAGGACGCTGAGAAAATATTTTCAAGTTTTCACGTTGGTTCATTAATTGTTCTATATGCTCAATTTGAGAATGTGGCATTATAATTCGCATAATTTGTTTCCAGCATTGAACTGTATTTGCGGTATACAGAACGTAGGATGAAAATAAATTGTCGTTTTTGTAAGGATTTACTTTTGGAGAACTTTTTACATTGCTTATAGGGATTTTCAACAATGGCCTGTTTCGTCGGAATTGTGTTACATATACCCTTTCATTTTGTAAATTTTTCCACACACTAGGTGTATTTCCGTGATTAATGCAATGTCAACGGTATTTTGGTTAAGAAAAATTTCAAGATTATTATTTTCTCTCGAACGCCATTCTCATTTCATAATATTACAACGATGGAATTTTGCGGGTCTGTTTATACTGTCCCACCATTTATGGTAATAATTTTTCAGAAATTATCAGAAAATAAAAATATAAATAATCCTAATATTATCGCGTGGAATGACAAACCATCACGCGCGCTAGTAGTAACAATATAGTACACTACAAAAAAAAAAAAACACGCGGGGCTGCATTGTGTCGTGACAACAAAGCGATTTCAATCAGTTTTCCCGCGTGTGTTGTGTGCGTCTATCTGCGCTAACGTCATATTATTGCCTTGTACGCTACTTACACTGTACGACAAATTATGTATAGGTAAGTAGTCGCCTACCTCCGATACGCAGATGGCACTTAATGAAAAATGGGTATTAATTAGTTTATTATGGTTTTATTTGAGAACGATTTTAACATTAAGGAGGTGTTGTTTTTATTAGCACTATCGTCGCGGCTGGTGTGATATTGGATATTTTAATCAGTAGCAACATGGATTCGTTATTATGTTTGCTTGATGCAGCAACGTTCTCATATGTTTATCGATCACTATAAGGTTCTAGGGTTGAACAGCGAGGAAACGAGTGTTATGAGATTGTAACTGCTGTCTGTGGACTAAGCAATTTTTGTACCTTCGATCGCCATAGTGCATAGTTCCACTTCAGGAGGTAAATCTTACCATAATTTGACCGGTCTAGTCTCGCACGTGCCGGTATTGATTACGTTTCTTTTTAGTCCATAATATTATATTACCACGCCCTTGACGGAGAATATCGTTTGGGTAGAGATAATATCGGTTGGCTGTTTATTATTATTTACTATTTTTTCATATTTCTTCTTATCTATAATAAGGTATAAGGTATAATTTTATACATATATTCCCTCGGCGCTCGTTGTCAATATGACATAATAGCCGGAAGTATAATTTCGTAAGAATCAACGCCACTAGGATCGCTTATCTGCTTATAAGATAAAGGAGATGATAAGTTTTATCAAATAGAGAAAAGTTTAAATGGATTTATTTCGTTTGAAACGTAATGATATAAATAAAAGAATTGCCACGCTGGAAATGGATACCTTCGTTTTAGCAATAATCGTTATTTTAGCGAATTTATTCAGTAAGTTTATTTTGAAATAATTTTAGAATAAAAACACAAAATCGAGATTTTATTACTTTATAATTTGAACAGCGTGGAATGTAGCGATTTTTAAAAATGAATAAATAACAAAAAAAAAAAACTTGGTTAAAATCACTAAATTTTTATATATAAAAAGATCACGAATTCAGCCATTAAGTCAATAATCTAGTAGTCGTAAAAAAGTAAAATATAAAAATACATACAATTTATAAAAAATATAAAAGAAAAAAATAATCAAGTATTTTTTTATATTATATTTTATTTTTTTATTTTATATATTTTTTAAATAAATTATATATATTTTTAAATAACATTTTTTATGTCCACTCGATAATGGTTTAATAATGCCGAAAAGCTTTATGGTCCGCGCGATATTTTCAGAATAATCTTGTTTTATTATTATTATTAATTTTGTTTGTAATTATTCGTATTTTATTTTAAAATCCACTTTTACGTATTCGTATTATTTGTGGTAATGGATCGATTGTACATTAAAAAACAATATGTATATGTTTATATATATATATATATATATATATATATATATATATATATATATATATATATATATATATATATATTGTTTAATAGGAAAAGTCACATCTTTAATTTTTTAATTTTTTAAAATTATCTTCATCAGCCATATGTAAGTGTATATATATATATAGTGTATGGGGGAGAATTGGAGTGTCCAAAAATAGTGTAATTTAAAAGTCACATTTCAATAATTTAAGAATTGATGATAATGAAATCATGGTAAGTTTTGATGTATTCTGGTTGTTTACCAATGTACCGATTAAAGATACTCTTGAGATTGTAAAGAAACGATAGCAAAATAGCTACATTTTTTAACACAGCTCTTAAAGCCAACACATTCGTGTTTGATGGAAAATACTATAGACAGATAGCATGGCGATGGTATCGAGATTAGCACCTGTCTTAGCGAATTTATTTATGGAAGAAGTGGATAAATGGGTAGCAGAGGTTTGGAAGCCTAAATATTGGTTTAGGTATGTGTGACGATACTTTCGTCGTTTGGCAAACTGGTAAAGAGAAATTATAAAATGTTTTGGGGCATTAAATTCATTTCGTAAGAACATAAAGTTCACTATGGAACGTGAATTTTGCGCTGGTGAAAAGGAACAAGAAGTTGTCTACGTCGGTGTACATTAAGAGCATGCAGACAGGACGATATTTGGTAAAGGAGTCACACCATCACCCGAAACAAATGTTAGGAGTTTTTAAAACATTAATTACCAGGGCAAAAAGAATATCCGACGAGGAAAATTTAGTAAATGAATTGAACAGAATAGAGCAAGTGATGGTTTGCAATGGTAAGAAGGAAGCACACTTTCTGGTTAAAAAATTTAGCGGAAGAAAGGTGAACGTAAGCAATTCTAGTTTGGACAAAGAAATATTAGCTACGATACGCCTCCAATTTCTGACGGGTATTACGGATCGTTCGGGCAGAATATTGTACAGGAATAATATTAGGCCGGTCTTTGGCACGTTCATAAAATTGTGTAATATGCTGATAAATGTAAAGGATATTACACCAGAGAGAGAAGTAGCGGGTGTGTACAGAATACCATGCTCTTGTGGTCTTAGATATGTTGGAAAAATAGGGCCGAGCTGTTGCTGTAAGGATTAAGGAACATGTAGCGGACTGAAAGTATGGGCGTGTTGAAAAGTCGGCTGTGGCGGAACATTTAACGGTTACCGGACATTAAGGTTTGAAGAAGCAACAGTTATTGCCAAAGTAGATAGGTTGGGTGAAAGAATTGTTACGGAGGCCTTCAAGTTCAACAGACACTTGATCCGGCATGGAGAACGGCGATTGGTCAATTGAGAACCAATCGGATGTAGTTTTCTCTATATAGTTAAGGTAAGTTTAGTTCTGATGATGGGCACGACATGTTGTTTGATAAACTCGTGTTTATTAATATATCGTTTTACTTTTATTAATAAATCGTTTTTTTTCCTTTTTTGTACGCGGTTATTCCGAAATTGTTGCATCTAATAATAAAAATAAACTATAAAATAAAATATTCCCATCGGAGATTTCAAACTCTATAGAAATGTATAACAAGCATGTCGCAAAATGGACCTGAGAGATGTATATGAAGTTAACCCCTCTATATGCTTTATTAATCATTTGTTTTTCTTGTCTTTATTATACTGTTAAATTAACTACCACATTGCTGTCTCTCTTATCCGGCGTCTCTTATAAGGCGAATTCGACTATATATATATATTGCAAAGAAAAATCGAATCTAGCTCGATTATAAACGTAAATATAACCCCGGATCGAATAGATTTTTTATAATCGATCATTACCGATTGAATCGGATATTTTATAGAAGTAAGTATGTTTCAGATGTTAAAGTTGCGAGTCAGTGCGTCTCGTACAATGTTCCGAAGACGTCCTATAATAAATTACTTCGCGATATATTTTGCGAGTATAATAGCGATGTCGTACCAGTTCGATCATCTATAACCGTTATGAAGATAAACATTAATATTATCCCGGCATATTTTCTAATCGTAAGTATATTAATTCATTTATTTAGAGCTTTCATTATACCTGAATAACAGATTAGCGTTTATTTTCATCCATCACGAGCTATTCAGTCAGATATTCCGTTTCATTTGTCTATTTCTTCGCACCATTTCTTGCTTATTAAGACTCTAATTTCACTTATACGGCAATTATCTTTGCCTGTGTAATGTAGTACATGTTGCGATTACATATTGCGTTTTCGCCTAGTCTTCTTACCTCGGCTAATACGAATACATCCCATTTTACATCGGCTATATCTTCTAATTCGATTAGCTTGTCTTCATGACGTTCTATGTGCATATATCTGAAAGAAGTGAGTCTTTTCATTTTTATTTTTGGTTTATTTTGATTAAATTTGGGATGTTTTTCGTCATTGGAAGTTTGTTACGTCCACGTGTACTCCTTTTATTTGAACTAGACGGTAAAGCTTTCTTTCTCGTTACCGTATTTATAAAGCCTAACTTCTGGGCTAGTTGGGCAACTTGGAAGATATATTTTATCCGTACTATTATTTGTTAACTGTAATTGGTTTTTATATTACGTTGTTTCCTTTATTTTTATGTTTGCAATCGTTAGGTTTGCGGGGATTGTAAGGCTGTTTGGGCTTGCTTCGTGTCTTCTGTCAGGGTTTACAACCTTTGCTTTCATGTAGCAGGTGGGACATAGTTCTACAGGAAGTTTAACCTCGCTAAAAATGAATTGGGCTATCGTAGGTATATTGAGTTTTATGAACAGTTCTCATATGGACTATCTCTTTCTAACCTATATCACGTCACTACTGAAATCACCTACTCTTATTCTGAAACTGCTTATTTAACTATGCCTTATTCGCAGCTAACCTAAATATTTGCAGTGATTATCCTTCAGTTCCGGTTAAAGCTCCGGACCAAAGCGGTACTAGTACACCATCCCGGGGGGGGGGAGTATTAATACAAGGTATATATATTATCGCTGTAAGCTAGTTTTCAATTGTTTTCCGCGTTGTGCAATGATTCTGGATGTCAAAAAAATTGATGGGCCACTTATTCCATAATGAGTTAAACACTTATTGCAACGCTGTGTAAATTATTATAGAATGGGGTTATCTCATTGGGAAGATGTACCAAACGATTCATTAAAAAAAAAAAACAGATCCGCCGTACGATAATTATCGGTATTTTCGAAATGTCGATATTTCCAAAAATGATCTCCGGATAAATTCACGAAACCACAAGACGTAGTCCTGTAATCGATTGAAATATAATCAATATTTTGCGACTTCGATTAATTAGCAACATATTTTATTCGTAATTACCTGACTAATTATTATTATCATCGCCATTGCCAACATTATCATTATTATTACTAGAATTATAATAATAATTATTAAGAAAATACGCACATATACATAAACATATATACATGTATATATTAAACATGCGTACATTTACGCATAATTTGTATTACTCGATATTTACTGAAGAGGATTGATCATTTGTTTTAAAATCAATTTTTTCAAATGAAAATATTGAAACCATTTTTTTTTTATAAGAAGCGAATTATTTCAATTTCAAAGTTGTATCTTTATTCTTTGAAGTAAGAGCACTGATATATATATATATATATATATATATATATATATATATATATATATATATATATATATATATATGATGTTATGAATTGTATTAGTTATGTTGCAATACTGACAGTTTGGTATGTTATTTTAAATTGGTGCAGATATTCGTCAAAATTACAGTTTGCATGCACACTTTTTTATAACGGATCTTGTTCAAAATTTAGTTATTAAGAAAAGTTATTTCTGTAGCTGCATTATTTGCTTCTTGCTTGGCAGTGTTTAACCGCTTATTCACTTTTACACTTTACATTCTTACTCCGATATCGTGGTACTGTGTTCCAGGAACACAATGTTTGTAACCTGTATAACTTTATGCAAATATATTATTATGTTGCTTCTGTTTTAAATCGTATAATATTTTATGTTTTTTAAATAAATAGATAACAGGTAATATGCCAGCAATTATATTACCAGCTTTATAATTTACAATTTTATAACCTTTAATTAATTTCAAAATATATAGGTGATTTATTGTTTTTAAAGAAATAATTAACAGGAAATCAGTGACAGAAAACGGTAGAACGATAAACTAATTATGATTTACTAGTTATTGTATATATGTATATATATATATATATATATATATATATATATATATATATATATGTAATGATCTATTAAGAGAAATAATTTATAGATAGCATCTATAATAGATGATCAGATGCAATAAACAAATTATTCAGGTCTTTTAATAAATGAAAATAAAAACTGACGATACTGAATCACAGAAGCTTCTTTTCGTATTAGTCGCAGATTAATTATAAATAAATTAGTTCTAACCGGTGGTAATGATAAATTTAAACAGAAACAACACATGAATTACTTAGGCTCGATGTCAGAACAACAAAAAGATTTTTTATTATTTCGTAGATAATAATTTTTAAACCAATATTGCCTAAATTATTTATAGCAGTCTTAGAGGAAATATTTAGAAGCTTGAACTGGGAAACAAAGGGGAGTGAAAATAGACGGAGAATATCTCACCGATTTGAGGTTCGCAGATGATGCACTGTTCAGCAATAACATGGTAGACATACAGACAATGTTACTGGAACGAAATGAAACATCCAAGAAAAGAAGTAAAGCAGAATGCGTATGGTTTCTGACTTCCAAATAAGAAGCAGACGTACTAATATTACAAGAGGCTCACAGAGAATGGAAGGAAGACACCGTGAATATATCACATGGTTCAAAATATTCAGGCACGTCTCACATTGAAAATATGATATAACTACTTATATAAAAGTATAATTAAAAAATCAAATCACCGATGAATCTAAAACTAACAATAATATACCCTGATTACAGATGTAGCCGTAATAATAATTATAAACATATACAAAACCATCAGTTATTAAATGGCCTACACTACCTTCAAAATACTATAAACAACCATCGGTGTATATATATAGGCAATTCCAACAGCCATACTATAGCCTGGGGAATGGCAAAATTATCTTAGATTGTATGGACATAAATAATGTATAGCTAAAGCAAAATACGAACGTTGACATCTAAAAGATATCGGCAATGCGTTTCGAAGGTAATACGAGGTGCTGTACAGATCAAATCTCACATTCATGCTACACTTATGTAGTTAGAGCGGGATAAATTGACACGTAGTTTCCAGAAGTAAATATTAGGTTTTGATAACAAGAAGGAAGTTATTCCCCGGTATGAATTCCACTCCTTTTGCCAGTTATGGTGAAAGAAGAATTTGAAGGCTGTGTTTGGTACTAAAGATGGCGAGGTTTCATAGGTTGTTAGGGAACCCAGTATAGAATGGGCCGCCCTATCCGCAATTTCGTTTTCTACAATTCCTTTATGACCTGGAACCATACTTGATCTGTATCTTGCGATAATTGGTAAAGTAATTGTATGCGATTAACGAGAGGATTTTTTGGCATTGTGTTCTTGAGAGCTGATACAACAGCTACGTTACAATTAGTGTTTTGGCATCGCTAGTATTTAGGAATAAATGTTGGAGACAGAAAAAATATACCGTATAATTCAGCATAATATGTTGAGCAAGAATCATGCAGTCGTATGGGGTAGCATAAATCGTTGATAGAGAACGCGCATGCTGTAGGACTACTAATAGAACGGGGTAGGTATTTTTGACGCCCTCAGTAAAGCATAACCGGAAAATAGCTGCTGATTAAGTTATTTTCTTTCAAAATGAACTCATTCTCGGTCATATTCTTATATTGTAAAAGAATTATATTGGTATATATAATCTCTTTCTAGGGAGGAGGAGTCGGATATTTTTATTTGGCCGTTGTATAAGTGCTATAATTAAGACTGAAATCATTTAGAGTGGGTGTAAGACGAGGGAAAAGGTCGAATGGGAATTTGGGAGAAGATATATGTATAGGAACGGAACAAATGTTAGGTATTCTTTATAATCGTGTAGTGGGAGTCCCCCTAGTAAGGAACACATGCTTACAAACGTTGTGTGCGTTGAGCGGCAAGGATTAAACAGAGAGCAGAGTAGTGGATAGGTATTTCACACCCATAGTTTAATCTATTAAGAATGAAGTATTTGTAGTAATTTATTATGACATGTAAGTTGTAAGTTTGTTTTAAGATCGTGTTCTACAAGGTATTTGATACGTTGCATAAAATGATACTTTTTTCGTAGATGATGACAATCGCCTAGCTTTGATACGGTGATCATTGATGATTATGGTATCTACAGCGTCCATAAAATTGGCGACATCGTTGGTAGATTTGAGGAATATCTGCCACTAATTCGCGACGACGCAATAATTTTTTTTCGGCTGCAAATAATACTCGAGGCAGTAAGGTTTTAATAGCCCCTTTATTGCTCGATGTACGTAAAAATTATTCCTTCGTTTTCGTCCGGATAGTCGAATTCTGTATGGGAACAGCAATTTTAAGAATACGTTTTAGCTTTCGGGGAATAAGAAACTGATTGAAGCTTGCGTTGGTGGTGGATGATTTGGAGAGATAGGAGTGAAGAAATTTGTCGTGTTAATAAATTAATATTTAGATCAGATGAGGAAGTTTTAATCGATTTACTCTCGAGCATAAACTAAATATCAAGAGAAGCAGATTTAAAAAATAGTATTTTCTTATAACTTTTTCTAGAATATATGCGTGTATTTTGAAGTTTTTCATACGCCCATATGCACTATGAGATTAGAAGTAACTTCGAAAATTAAGTTACTTACTTTCCGTGTTCGAATAATTATTATGCATCGGCCCAGTAAGTAGCCACATATATGGCTTTTTCGTTGCACTAAGTCTTGAACGAGCACTGCAGTTGGTGATCACAAGTCTGGATTTCTCCACATTTGCATTTATCATCTCTTTCAATATTCCATTTTTTAAATTAACCTTACATCGTGTTGTACTTGTCCTAACCTATTAGGAGAATGTCAGATCTTCCACGGTAAGTTGTGGCCGTAAGGTAAAACTTCATTCTATTCATCATTACTGGCTGCATCGGCTTCGTTCCACAGCTTAGGTTTTTCATACTTAGAGTGCTTCGATAACATCGACGTCGATTTCATGAAACTATTTCTAGATTTCAGCCGACTGATTGGAGCACTGTGTCCAAATAGTGGATGCCTGTCGTTTGTCAATTGAGAGATGCATTCTGATGACGCTGCTACTTCTCGCCTTATTCTGGGCGATGCAATTCCTGCCAAGGGGTAGATTTTGTGTACTTTTGTTGATTTTAGGCAACCTGTTATTATCCTCACTGTTTCGTTTAATGCTACATCTACTTGTTTTGTGTGACATAAGTTTCTCCATACAGGTGCTGCATATTCGACTGCTGAAAAACAGAGAGTCAATGCAGTTACCCTTAATATATACGATTGCGCGTCCCATTTAGATCGTTCTGATTATATTGTTCCCGATTGCGACTTTTTGACTTATAGAAGTGCAATGTTTTTTAAATGTGACTGATCGGTCTGTGTGCTGTGTTCCTTTCCATGTGATGTTCAGTTTCCTATTTGCACTGTAATTACGTAAATGAAAAGCGCAGATTTGTGTTTTAGTCGGATTAGGCTTCAACTTATTTTTATCATAATATTCTCCTTTAGCTTCCAATGGAATTTTCAGTTTCGACATCTTCAAAGTTGGTTTCTTGAACTGCAATTGAAGTATCGTCGGCCTAGATAAATTCTCTAGTGTCTGGGCTAGTTGGCTGATGAAAATGTTGTATAATATATGTGCCAGTAGGCTTCCTTGGAGTAAGCCGTTTTCAGGTTCCTCCAACGACTATTTTTCCTTTGCAGTGTTACGTAGAATCGGCGGCTGTATTTCCACTACTTTCGACAGCTGATAGTCGTTCGTCAGTTTATATACTTTTTGCAACAACAGTTTATGATTGACTGTGTCATGCCGTTAAATCTGTAACAGCTGCTCCTGTAATCTTTTTTAATTAAAAACCATTCTCTATATATTGGATTAAATTATTTGTCCACAGCATGATTTGCCGCGTTTAAAGCCAGCTTGTTCTGTGATTAGCTTCTCATCTATATAGTTTTCTATTCGATGTAGTATAAGCCGTTTAAAAATTTTTAATAGGTGACAAAGTAATGATACAGGGCGAAAGCTTCTGCGATCATTACGATCCTTACTCGGTTTCAGTAATGCAGTTATTTTCTCGCTTTCCTCCAAATTTTTGGCATGTCCAACGATTCTTCATATTTAAGGGTAATAGTTTTATTTTAGGCCCAAAGTGTTTAAGAAAATAAAGTTTATAATATTATTTATCAAACGAAAGACAAAAAACAACCGTATTAAATTATATCGCTACATTTTTTTTAGGCTGAAGAATATAAGACCATGGGATTATTTGGATCGATGGACATGGTAAGTTGTATATACATATGCACATGTTCGTTAATTATCGAATGCCAAAGATCATTTTTTTCTTTTCGAAAATTCTATTTTAAATAGGCTCAATTGTTGTTAATCTAAAAAAAAAAGTTAATCGAAAATATACTTAATGTTTATATGAACTCGATATATATATATATATTCGATAAATAATGTCCTACTCAATTATTGTTTATAAACATATGATATCAACAGTTGCATGTTTTTACTGTTTTCTTTTACGATGGCAGACGTGGCTAGATCAATATTTGAAGTGGAAACCGGAGCAATATAATAATATTACATTCGTGCAAAGCAATAATTTCGATGTGTGGGAACCGGATTTGGTATCACATCGCGGGTCTGTTTATTGAATTCAGCCAGTTTTTAATTAACACGTTCTATATAATCGACAATAATATTCATGCAACACACTACACCTGTATGAATATATATATATATATATATATATATATATATATATATATATACACTAACGCTGGCGAACTCGTGCACGTGTACTCACTAACACACAAAGATATATATATATATATATATATGCGTTTGTATTTGCTTATAAATTATCATGCAGATTAATGATAACAACATTCCTATCTGATTATGTTTACGCGCATGATTATTCATATATATATATATATGTATTTTCTTTTATTTTAAAAATATCACATTAATTCCTCATGAAATACCAATGTTATTATTAATCTTAAATGGTTTATCCTGTTGCCGAACATTTGTTTAATTGATTTTCTAGATTTAGTAATTTAGTAATACTATATATATATATATGTTAACTGTTAATTTACACGGTACTTAACTTTACGAACCTTGTTATGCATGTATCAATAAAAAAAACAAATGACCTATATTCGTCAGGAAAACGACAATCGTATTGCGTTCCACACGACTTATATTATAAATGACGGACTCAATCAAACAGCTGCTAGAGATTCACTTTTCTCGAACTTAATGAGGTGCAAAATTATATGATAGTCAATATAGATTAAGCGCTTTCACGATTATAGCGCACAATATTATATATTCAATTCAAAGCTAGTCGCGGATGGTGTGAAAAATTCACGTCTTAATACCACAATTTCCCGGAAACTACCATCTGGCTATCAGTATAACTTTGTGCAATATCAACGTCATGTAATACAACTAAGGTTAAAGAAACGATACCATCTTAGTGAAATCGGTAATGCTGATTAAACTGCTGTTTTCTACGAAAAATTAACAGTAACTGTTATGCTCAGTGCTATTGTAGTAATAAGTTGCCGACCGTATGTAATCCTGAACAGAAAAACCGAGCCAAATGTGACGGGGCTACTGTTCGAGCTCGACAAAATGCTTGGATGACAAGTGAACTTATGCACAACATCGGTTGGGGATAGCGAAGACCAGGTGGACTTCTCTAACGAGATAGCATGTTAGTAATGTATGCGTTTCGCGGCCATTTATCTGACGATATTAAAATCAGATTGGCAAGTGGAATATATACGATTTAATCATTCTTGGCGATATGATAAGTCAGTTACCACCTCTTGATGTCGGTGTTAATAAAGCTTTTAAAAATCGTAGTCGTGGGCAATACAATTAGTGGTTGACGGAAAATAATCATCCTTTCGCACCAACTGGTAAAACGAGTCTCTTCGCAGGTACGATTGTAGGATGGATTTCAAAAGCTCGGAAAATTTTATCGCCGGGTATAATCATCAAATCCTTTTTGAAGTGCTGTATGTCGAATAAATCTGATCTTGTATGGAATCAGTGACAAATATGGCGCAAACGATTCTACTTCAACGCCCGGGAGTGACGGCGATTCAACAATTGACGATAGAAATAAAAAACGTAATTAGAAAAACCAATAAATAGGTAATTTAACAAAATATTTTATTTTAGCAAATCTTTTCGACTTTCACGTCATTTTCAAGCGATAAAAAAACTTTACACATAAATTAACAGAGATATTAATAAAAACTTATATATATATATAATATATATATATTATAATATATTATTGGCAAGGGGGTACGTCAGAAAAATATAAAATCCATTTAAATTAAATTAAAATAATAAAAAAAAAAGTGATTTTGAATCGGGATAGAAAAGTATAAATATTATAAAGTAATCAATTCAGCTATTGCGTAATAGTATCCTTACAATAACGGTACGTTGATCGTCGATAGAGATAGCGTACGCTTACAAAACTCCCTAAATACGGCAAATAGTAGTCTGTATCGTCAAAGTGTAGAGTATTATATCTTTTTGATAATAGTTATACGATTAAACTTACATATCGATACAGTAACAGATTACGGTGGAATTTTACGTTAAGGCCTGACGATTAACATAGACAAAACAACGAAGTTTCGTTTGCGTTTTGATCGTAGTCGATTCCATCCGTTGGAACCGTACAGAGCAGCGTGTACGTTATGTAAATATCGAAAATTATTAACACGCTTCGTATTTATATAAATTTATTGTTACTCGATTTTGTATATTTTAAATATTAAAAATAAGTCGCCCGAAGAGAACCGTCGCGTTCGTGTAAATCGTTTCGGTAAAGGACATTATACGTTTCTAATTTCGATCAAGATGACATCGAGTCCGCGATGTAATAATAAAAATAATTAAATCGAGATATATAAATAAACAGAGTGATGGTCATAATAAAATCTATAATATAAAAATGAATCGCTAAACGTTGTAACCGCATAACTCAACAACGCTTGGACCAATTTGGCCAATTTTTTTTTTAAATGTTTGTTGAAGTTCAAGGATGGTTTTTACGGCGAGAAAAATTTGAAAAAAAAATTCAGGGAGGTTAGGGGGTTGAAGGAGGGTTAATTATTAAAATTTCGATGTTGGAAAAATTTCGACAGAATCAATTTGGTAGATATTAAAATGACCGATACGAAACAGAAACCCGTTTTTCGTTACGATCGATAGGTGTCGAGCTACGGATTTTTGAAAATCGATGACCTGCCACCTTTGGCAAGGCATAGCGAGCGACGTAAACATTTTTAAACGATTCCGACTTTACAAATAGTCGTTACTATATAAGATTTGTCGGATGAAACGAAAAAACCGCGAAAAAAAATTTTAAACCAATCCGAAAATTTCCAAAGCCTTGCGATTTTTTCGAAATTTCGATTTTTTCGCAATAATTCGCGAACGATTCGAAATTTTGGAAATAGTGTTTTAATGAAAGTTATTCGTCATTAAAAGACGCGTCTAACGATGGTATTACCGTATTTTTATATCGAATAACCGCCGAGAAAATCGGGCTTGAACGTTTTTGGGGTTTTGGGCCCTTTTTGAAGCCTCTATGGTAGCTAAAGGGTTTGGGTTGATCTTAAAAGAAAGTAGACGTAGAGATCTATAATCTATGTTATAAGATAAATGTCTTAAAAATTAACTGGTATCGAGAAATCGCGAGTTGAAAATTTCATTTTCGATTTTTAAAAATTCTGCCGGCGATTTTTGGCCGGCCGATGATACTAATGCATCTTAATCTATAATATAAAAATGAATCGCTAAATGTGTTGGTAAGCGCATAACTCAAGAACGGGCTCACTTATCCAAACCAAATGTTTAGGCTTTGTTCGGACTATTTAGTAGATGGTTTATGTGAAGTTTGCACAAAATCGGTCGAGCGGTTCTTCATTTATCACATTTTTTGTAACAAATTATATAGCGAATTTGTTTTCGACTATAAATCGCTTACGTTTAGAGATACGAAAAAAATTCCAAGTCATCGTCAAAATTAAAAAAAAAATCAGAGGGGTTATGGGGGGGTGACTCATTAAAATTTCGATTTTGGAAAAATTTCGATTGAATCGATATGGATATGATAGATATTAAAATGACAAATTCAAAACAGAAAACCGTTTTTTGTTACGATCGATAGGTCTCGAGCTACGAATTTTCGAAAATCGATGACCTGGCACCTTTGGCAAGGCATAGCGAGCGACGTAGATATTTTTAAACGATTCCGTTTCTCGAAATAGTCGTTACTATATAAGATCTATAGGATAAAGCGAAAAAAACACGATAAAAAATTTCAAGCCGAACCCAAAAATTTCAAAAGGGGGACCCCACACCTTTCGATTTTTTTCATTTTCGATTTTTTCACAATAATTCGCGAATGATTCGAAATTTGAAAAAAATGTTTACACGAAAGTTATTTGTCATTAAAATACGCGTCTAACGATGGTATTGCAGTATTTTTATATCGAATACTCGCCGAGAAAGTTGGGCTTGAAAGGTTTTCGGGGTTTGGGCCCTTTTTGACGCCCCTATGATAGATCGGCGGTTCGGGTTGGCTTAAAAGAAAGTAGACGTCGAGATCTATAATTTATGTTATGAGGTAAATGTTTTAAAAATTAACCGGTAACGAGAAATCGCGAGTTGAATATTTCATTTTAGATTTTTAAAAATTCTGCAGGCGATTTTCTGCAGTGCATTTAAGTTCAATAAATCTACAAAAATTAAAAAGTATCGACATATCATTTAAATTTCGTTATAAATTTATTTTTTAATTTTTTGTATAGTTCCTAATTCTCCATCGGTATTTGTGCTTTATTTAATTCAGCTAATAAATTTATACATTTATTGATTGTGGGTCGAGACAAAGTTCGCCGGGTCAGCTAGTAAAATATATAAATAAATATAAGAAATACCTAATCTAGTCGCGTTACTATATCTACCTACGGTCGTTATTACCAACTGCTACACCACGCCGTCAGGTTATATGTTTATATTAAAATTTTATTATAATTTATTATAGATTTACACATACATTTTGGTATTTATTTTGCATGTTTACGAATTTTTAAATGTTTTTTTTTTGTGTGTGCACCAATAATAATAATAATTGTAATAAAACGCACAATTTTAAATCGTGCCTTTGATAAATTTAATTTAATTATTTTTAATTCTGCATTTCCGAAGTTGTTTGGTCTATGTCAGCACGTCGGAAGCCATAAGTTGTAGAGATTGAGGTAGTTTATAGTGGGTAGTACCCACTTGGCGATCAGGAAAATTTAATCCCAGTTCATTATTTCGTTTAACACCTACGCGTAGGGATTCTAGCACCCCTAATACGTATTAAATTAACAACCGACGACGGGATATAAAGCATTTAATTCGTATTAAATTGACATCTCACGTCGGGATTAGCCCTATCGGTACGTATTAATATATATCGATTCATATTGATTAGCCAGATGCAATTTAATTTACTAAAAAAAAAATTTTTATTTACAATAACATTATAAAACCGATTTTAAAATTAATTCTTCAAAATTGATCATATTATTTAATAAACGATTACTACTTGTATGTTTTATAATTTGTAATTTTTCTAATAATTTTCTTTCTTAAAATTTATATTCTTTGTGTAAAATTTATATAATTATCTGTAATGTTTTCTATAATATGTTTTTCTTCTCTACAGTGTTCTCCATAAAGTGACTTATCATCATTTTCATTTTTATACGAATTAAATTGTTTAGTCTATTATTTATTTGTCTCCCTGTTTCACCTATGTGTAAAATTGATTATATTTTGTGCAGTTTATTCTGTACACTACAGATTTTTGTAATACCCTATTCTCCTTTATTTTATCGTTGCGAATAGATTTAAATAGTGTTTTATTTTTATTTATCGCTATCATTGTACTTTTTAAAGATTTTTAAAAATTTATATTTTCCTATATATATATTTAATCGATTCTAAATAATTATCTTTTTCTTTTTTTGTTTTGTAGAGGTCTGTTATTTTTTGGTTTGTTCAATAAATATTCGGATTGTATTTATATTCGGGGCCTAAATGAAAAATCTAGCACGAGCGATTTTTCTAAACCGTCTAAGCTACATTTTAAGTTATTTACAGGATAGTCGTCCGGTCGACCGTCGAAAACTCCAGGAATTTGAGCTTGTCATAAAAATTACTGTTATTTCATGTTTTTTCATGTTTTCCATGTTTTTCCATGTTTTTTTTTTTTTTATTGTAAATGAAATTGCATTAAGTAAGCCTATGTACTTAAGAGTTTATAATATTTCGTATTACGTTGAAGAAGTATACGGATATTTGACTATTAGTATCTTAAGTATTTCTATTTCTTCTAAAACTTCTTTTCTTAAAACCTAGTAATTTTAGTAATACGCCTAAATTCGATATACCTATTTTTATTCCAAAAAACCTTGAAGACCTGGGTGCGTCTTAAATTCGAAGTTATTATATATATATATATATAAGTGTGTATGTATATATATTTCGAATACAAAATATTTTTTTAGAAGTATGGGTCAGTATTATTTCGGCATTACGGATACGTTCATCGATAAACATGTAACGATCTTTAATAACGGTACCGTAAAATATAATAGTAAATTCCGACTAAACGGTCACTGTACTACTCAGCTTCAAGATTGGCCGCTAGATCTTATGCAGTGTACAATAATGGTCGGTATTACGGAGCTGAACGCTGCGCACATCAGGATGAATTACGTCAATCGAAAATTGGTAAGACTCGTTAGCCAGTTGTTCAAACTTTTAAGTATACTCCTCTTCTTCGAAATGTTTACTCGAAATATCTGTATGCGGTTTTAGCGATGGCTTAGCGAAAGTTTACAATTTCCGGTGAACATTAACCGAAGTTATTCCGCTCCATTTTAAAGTTCAGAAAAGTCTTCTACGACTAATTCGTACTTTTCCTTCGATTTTTCTCGAAAACTATCTCTTACATTTTCCCTTTGATAAGTTGTTCGACGTATTTAATTATATATTACCTCATAGCGCCATTTGGAGGCCTTCACGAACGGTTCTTAATACAATTGTGTTTTGTCACACCAGTTGTTCGAGATTTTCGCATCTTGTCTGGAATACGTTGTAATTTCGGTACCGTATGATGGAATAGATCTAATACGATATTTTATTAATCATTTTCAGATCTCTTTCAAAATCTAGCAACTTATCGTCGGTTAGAAGTTTCTTCATTTTACGACGACGCAAGTATCCGAACCTTCGTTTTAAATTCCTACTTACCGGGGTTGGATTTTCACTTCCAGGATACTCTGATTCTGCGATTTGTTCTCTGATTTGAGATTATCCGCGTTTGCGTTTAATTCAATTCCGCAAAATTTTCTTCGCCGCAGAGACACCTTCTTATTCTATAACGTAAAAATTTGCGTACGTACCCGGAAATTGGAATAACGATCGAAGTGATTAGTTGACGTTCATTCATCTCGTCTGGAAATCACGAGAACTGATCTACCGCTATCTATAATCAGAGCAGAAACATTCAAACGCTCACGCAGAAAATTTTTTATTAAAGATACTCCACCTACACACGTCTTCATAGCAGGAAACCATCATATGGCTAACAGTGCAGCTACCAAACGGAAAAAATTTAAACAGTCTCTAAAAAACGGGCAACTAATTACAGAGTAACATGGTGCAACTTAAATCGCGTCAGAACCAACCACTGTCGCTGTAAGTATTTAATAAACAAACGGTGACTCTAGGAATTGGAGCTGCGTAGCTGTGGTGAGATCTAAACGATGTCATATTTTGTTAATTCGTGTAAAGTAAATAGCTTCAATAAATGAACGCGTTCACTCGAGAAAGGTACAGCGGATTGGTTGTCAGTAATTTGTAATAAAGGATATCGATTTTCTTAAAATTAATAGTGTACTTGAATTTAAACGCGTAATTAATACGATTAAAAAAAAATTAAATTAACGAAATTATTTTATCGATAGAATCTTGATAGATTTTTCTACGAAGACGAGAAATGGATGGTATCGAAAATTGATGACCCTAGTGTGCCGCAGTCATGTGTTAGAAGCAAACAACGATGCCCTGTAGTTTATTCATTTTCTTTCAAGAGAAAATCTTCCGTTTACCTATCTACATTATTATTTCCGCAGATATGTAAGATATAATATTATAAATGTACATTATTTTCCATAATTTTTAGAAATAAATTCTGTAAATGTTTTTTTTAGTTTTTTTTTTTTTTTTTAAATCTTTCAGTCCTTCCTTATAAATAAAATTTTCGACACAAAATTACAAGATTTCGAGATAGTATTACCGCTTCTTAAGCGAACTGTAGATAATATTCCATGTGTTTATACAAACACATTTAAAATTGAGATATTTCACATTAGCTAGAAAATAAACAATTTTGTTAACATTAGAACTAGGGGCTACCTATCAGGGGGTATGAATATTTAGGGGATGATTACGAACAAAACCAAAAAAGGTTTGCCAAAATCCGACCAATATCTGCAGAGTTATCCATAAATATCCATGTATGCCTACTTTATCCGTGAAAAAGCGCGACAAAACTTTTTGCTGCATCCATAAAACATTACAGGCGCCAACGGATATGCAATAGGAGAGTAAAACAACATTAAACAAAAAAATGTTTATCAAATTGCGGCCATTATTTAAGGAGCTATCCCCAAAGACCCATCCTTAAAGATTTCAGGGGAAGCCTCCGCAACTTGGAAGTATCTATAAAAAAACAAATATATATATATATATATTGCTACTAACCTACCCACGATATGTTATTATTATTTCGAATTAGCCACTGATGCACTATTTTTCTTCCTTTTCTCCATACTGCTTTCATCCTTTCACTGTATCTTTTTTTTTTCGTTCTTTGGTAATACCAGTTCCTCCTCCTTTCTTTTCTGCGAATTCTTTACAATTAAATAGTTTCTTCTTTAATATTAATCGCTGTTCTACATCTCCGGGCATAATATTCAGAACGTTAACTCGTTATTATATACATGTGAAATATAATTGATAAAAATTATATTTTGTATTATAATTATTTTGCTCAATTATGTTTTAATTAAAAACCGTACATATTCACTATTTTTGGTTTATGCTACAGGTATAACTGCACCTAAAAGCTAATGTAACGTCATTATTATTATTACCATTTTTAAATGAAATTCGTTAATTATTATTTTTTTTTTTACATAAAAATTGTTATTTTTGTAGTTTTTTTGTTTTTGTTAGTTTACAAACTTTAGAGCTAGATAGAGTCGCGTTACAACTTGAGAAATATTTTAAAAATTCTAGCCCCGACTAAAAAAGTATTCTAAAAGAAGCAGTTTACCTTCGTGCATCCAAACAAAACTGACGTTCAATGCGTCCTGGTTTTATGGTTATTGTTATTATTATTATTATTATTATTATTGTTATTAATTAAAAAACTGTATTTTCAGGTATTTCAATTTTGCTACTGTCTACGTTCTTCATGTTTAAAGGAACTCATTATCGTCTGGCATTGTTCATAACCGTTTTGTCATCGCAAATTATGTATCTTGTATGGATTGTATCCGTACTAAGTATAACAGAAAGTTACGAGTCCGTAAGATTATGTAAGTTTAGGTTAACATCATATTTTATTTTTGACTTTGTTCAACTTTTGAAGTGAAACTACTATTGGTGCATTGTATAGGGGGAATTAATCCGTAAAACGAGCCAGCCTATTCATATTGTTTCTTGCGCATGCGCGCACGTACGCACATAGGCAGGCCTATTCTCACAGCGTAGTCTACTTCTTCCACTCGTTCTCGCCTGTTGCATCCATATACGAGTATGTTTAGTTTACACACATACGTGCAAACAAGCACAAAAATTATTACAAACACGCGTAAGTGCGTGTTTTTACATCGGCGTATCTCCCTCTCTCTATACATACATACATACATATATAACATATATATATATATATATATATATATATATATATATATAATGAATGTTTATAACTATCATTCGTGTATATTTTTTAAAATTATTATTAAGTTTATCGGTTAAGGAATTTTTTATATTTCGGAACGATAGAACTGTATATTATAAGTTATTATTTTCTTATAAAATTTAATCAATCAAAATATACTTTTCTTCTTCTTCTTTTTCTTCTATATATATATATATATGCGCATAAAATTTTTTTGCATGCATTTTCCTTCTCTTGTGCATGCGTGCACGACTATCTGTTATTTCGTTCAGATCTTTTCTGCACAAGGGATGTATATAAGACGTGAATTTGAGAATGAAAACATTTGAGTCATTGCCAAGTAAAGTTAAGCATAGTGGACAGTGTGTTCCTTTTCTTTGTAAAATTTATACGAAATCGTGAGTTTATTAAAAGTGTCTTTTCATTGTTCCCAATGTACACGTTAAATTTAATATATCGAATTGAAATTTATGTTCTCTGATATTTACATAGTCTTTAAATTTCACTTCTTCCCTTCGCCCACAGGCGCCACAGAATTTTTCTTTTGGAAGCAACTGACTTTTCTTCCGCCTCTGTTGTCAGTATTTATTCATCATTTCACTATACTTCTTCTTTCTATGTTTTCCTCTGATTCTTTGACTTTTGATTCCTTTAAATTCATCATTCGTTTTACGTTTTATTGGTTTTATTTTTCGCGTTTGAGAAGCACCTACGATTTTAAATCGATCAAAGTGTTGAAATATTATTTTTATTATACCGGAATTATTTATTTCACGCGGATATGTACATTTCCCTCGTAATATTGAATAGTTTTTACATCGTCTTATATAGTTTGTTCAATTTAATTTTTATTTAATCCGTTTTATTATATATATATATCTCATCATCATCATACGTAGGAGTATCGTGATCAAGGTAACAGCTTCATTATTTTCTGCCTCCATCCTGGACGATCTTCGGCATCATGAACACACCTTGAAAATGACATCCGAGCTGCAGCAGTCACTGCACCTGTCCATTTAATTGGTACTCTGTCTTTTGGCCGCACACCATTCATTATTCCAATAACTATTGTTCTTTCGATTCCGTCATGTTTTCGTATGATATGACCAAAAAAATCTCATAATATGTGCGAGAACTTCCGTTGTTAATCTGCGGGTTGGACGAATTTCTTCCAAAATAGACGTATTAGTACGCTTTTCCATCCACGAGCACCATATTTCGAAACTATTTATGCGAATTTGTTCGGACTTTCTGATCGTCCACGTTTCTGCACCATACGGAAATATTGAAAAAACACGGAGTACGTACAAGTTGAATTTTTGTATTTTTCGTAACAGACCATATCCGTGTTAGTTTAACCATCGCACTCTGTGCTAGTTGAATTCTTCTCTTGATCTCACCTTCAGATCCGCCTTTACTTTCCAACAAGGATCCCAAATAAATGAAATTTTCTACCGTTTCATAATAACCAGGAATGGTTTTATGTTTTTCCTTTATTGTATTCTTCCGATCAATTACCATTAACTTAGTTTTTCCATTATTTATTTATAGACCATATAGCATTTACTTATATCTTCTAATTTCTTCAACAATCGTTGCATTTTTTTTCCATATTAGGTGCTATCAATGCTATATCGTCAGCAAACAGTAAATTTGTAAATTTGTGCCCTCCGATAGAAACGCATTCGTCCCATTTCTCTAAAACTTTTCTCATTATATGTTCTCCGTATAAATTAAACAATATGGGTGAAAGTACACATCCTTGTTTTACGCCTTTCTTTACAGTAAATTCTTCAGACTGTGTACCGAGTTCTAGCTTTATGATATTTTGGTTGTGCTCATATAGTTTTTGAATCAGATGTACAATATGCTTTGAGGCACCCATCTCCATCAATATTTCTCATAGTTTGCTCCAGATTACATTATCGAAAGCCTTTCGATAATCAATGAAACACAGCACTATAGGCACATTGTACTCTCTTGATTTCTCTATTAATTGTCTCATATTTAGGATCTGTTCCCGTGTACTTCGTCCTTTAACGAATCCAGCTTGTTCTTTGGCAATTTGTTCGCTCATTTTTCCGCGGATACGATTGTTAAGGATTCGTAACATTACTTTACTAGCGTGCGGCAATAGAGAAATGGTTCGATAATTATCACATTTAGTTCTCTTTCATTTCTTATATATAGGAATATATATATATATATATATATATATATATATATATATATATTTATATATATAGATTTACACTATTCATGTGGCCATTCTGTAGTTTTCCATATGGTGTTACATATAGAATGCAGCATCTGCGCGCATACTTCTCCAGTATTTTTTAGGACTTCTGCTGGTATTCCATCAACACCCACAGCTTTATTGGTTTTTAAATAATTAATACCTTCTATGACTTCACTTTTTAGTATGTCTTGTTCTACTTCTAATTCTGTCAGCGATTGTGAGATTGCCCGTGTTCGTTCATCATCGTGATAATATAAAGGTCGGCAATAATTTCTTCATATTTCCGCTACTTCTTTCTTTTCTGTTCTAATAATACCTTTTTCATCTTCAATCATCCAATTCCTAGTTTGAAAATCTCGTAATAATAGTTTTACTTTTTTGTACAAATCATTTGGTTTCATATTCTCTGCGTGGGATTGGATTTCTTTACATATATTTTTGATGTACGCGTTTTTATCATTTTTACGACTTTTTGAAATTTGTCGATTTATTAATTTTGTTATATCTGCATTGTACTGTCCATTTTCCTTCATTTCTCTTCGGTTGTTAATAAGTTGTTTCCAGTGCTGTTACAAAGGGTTTGGGATCATTGATCACCAATCTCTGTGCTCGCTGCTGCTTCCTAGGAGCTTTCGGTTTTCCCTGCATTTCCATTATTATTAATCTGTGGTCAGAACCGCACTCAGCTCCAGATCGAACAATAACATTCTTACAACATGACTTCCATCTGTTTGAGATTATGAAATAATCTATCTGATTTCTATGCCAATCTCCAGGGGAGATCCATGTGTTCAATCTTCTATGGTGATGTTGGAAAATCGTATTCGCTATCGTCAGTTTATTTTCAATTGCAAATTCTATGAGGCGCTCACCCCTTTCATTATGTGTTCTCACTCCAAATTTTCCAACTACATTACATGTTTTAAATGTTTGTCTGCACATGTTGCTCCAACCTTTGCATTTAGATCGCCCATCACAATTACCATTTCATTTCGCGGAATTCTATTGATTTCTTCTTGAACATCGGTATAGAACTCTTCTACCTTCTCATCTTCCGAAACATTTGTTGGTGTATACACCTGTATTAAATTGACTGCTATTGGTCTTGTATTTATTCTTAGTGCGACTACTCGATCGTTTTTAGTTCTGTAGCCTGTAATTAAACTACACAGTCGTTTATTTACTAGTATTGCTACGCCATTTCTACTTTCGTTAACATTACTCGAACAAAATACGATATTATGAGTCGTTTCAAAATGACCGGTTTGACGATAATGTGTTTCGGCAATTCCACATATATCTACTCCATATCTTCTTAATTCCATTTCCACCACAAGGAGTTTGCCTGGTTCTTGAAGACCTCTGACATTCCAAGTTCCCAAATTGAACTTTGCCTTGGTAAATCTCCCAGTCGCACATTTTCCATATGGAAGCTGGGAGTCTCTGTCCATATGGCCGGTCACATACTTTACATCCTGACCCCGGTATTCAGGACGCTGATTGCCCTTCGGATCGCATGGCGTGATATTTTTTATTGAATCGTCTGTCATCTTGATGTTCTTGGGAAAGTTACTCAGGTGGTTTCCCGTTGCCTGCCTGAGGATTTTCTGTCAGGGTTTACTCCCTTAGCCTTTGGGTAAAGACCCTAACCGCAAGGCAGCGGTTTGTTACTGAGGAGGTAACATTTGTTAGGCTTTAATGGCGACCTAAACACGCCCAGGGAGGGACAGTCATAAGATTTGTGCAGACTTTTATTGGCCAGTTCCTCAAGCTGGCCATCTGCATCCTCGTGTCCCTTACCCTGTCACTACTGGAATCACCTGCCTGAGTCTTTTCACCAGTAGTCGCTCTTGGTCCGCGACTGCTTATTTGACTAATGTCTTATTCGCAGACCTACATATCTGTAGGCTGTTCCACTATCCATACAAGTTAGAGCTCTGGTCCCCAGAAGGTACAAAGTACCCCCTGGAGGATATATATATATAACGTTATTTACTTTACATGCGTATGTGACGAACTCTCCTCCTGACCGGGGGGGGCGATATTTGTGATATTTTGTACGTTTAAGTGGATTTCTGGATGGTTAAGATTTACAATTCAACCTTCGTAGACGCTTCGGGAGTTAGGACCGGCGCCCGAAAATTAAAAATTTTTTCGAAAAACTAAATCTGTAAATAAAAGACAATTTAATAGGAAATCGGACAAACGGTTATCTATGGCTAATTAAAAAATACAGAACGCTAAACGTTATTATTTTCGCGCTAATTTTATGGATAATAAATTAAAATTCGACTAATCTATCATTTTGACGAAGGATTTTTCTTCTGTACTTCTATTTCCCCGTCGTATCTTAAAAACTGTTCGCATATCCAGAAATATATAAATTACCCCTCAATATGGATCATTAAACCGCTGAAAAAAAATAAAAAAAATGATAGCGTTTCAGCACCATAGGTAGCACTGATATACACTTCTGTAATATTTACGTACGTATTGCGTCGAACGTGACGTTTTGACGAATTTCAATTCGCTGAGTATATCGAGTGTATTTTAATAAATGTAAATCCTAAATTAATTATTAACGAAGTTACCATTCTACGAGAAGAAGAAAAAATGAATGTAAAATACCCCTCGGTACAAATTTGGATGAAGAACTAACACGCGGAGGTGTAGCTATAATAAAAAATGAATAGAAAATTAAAAAGAAATAAACGTTTGACATTAAACCCGAAATATCTATCGAGAATACATTGCTGTTATATAATCATGTCTTGAAACCAGTTTGGCGATACGGCTGCCAATTATGGGGGTGAAAGCGATATTTTGCAAAGGGTTCAAAATAAAATCGTGCGGACCGTTGTCGGCGCCTCTTGGTATGTATAATCAATCTTACGTTTCGTGAGGATCTAAGCTGAACAATATGAACTAGAAAACGATCCAAATCATAGGGCGATTTCTTTATTGGATAATTCGATCGAAATTTGCAGACTAAACAGAACGAAACCATTAATGTAAACGACGCGTATTAATACTTAGTATTAAGTTGAATCACACACGGATGGCTACTCATGTCACATTATGCAGAAATAGTTACAAAACTTGTATACCATCAGCTAAGTGTAAATTAGGAAATATAATAATAATAATAATAATAATAATTACTAAATTGAGTTTGTATAAAAGATAACACGACATTCGATATGCGATACGTAATTTTTTTTTACGTACAAAATGAGCTAATTCAAGGCACTATTTATATGCGACACAGGTGCTGTCGCATATGACGTTATACGGAGTGGGGTGCCACTGCCATCTCCGTATCACTTATATATATAATAATCGTTCTAGGAATTAAAAAAAAAACAAAACGAAAAAAAAAATGAATTTTAAATTAACGATATACCGGTTGAATTTTTGGTAAAATTTATGTTACAATATAAATGACGACCTCGACGTGTTCTAAAGTCAAGCTCAACGCTCTGTCTATTATACAAGCTTAATATCGGCCCGAAGCTCGTAAATCTTCTAACTTCTATTTTCACGATATGGATATTTGGTTTTAAATTACGACTGTACCGTCGTTTAAATCGTAATTTAATACTGCGTAACACTTTTGTATAAAATTTTTTTTTTTTGGATTTTGAATCGTTCAAAAAACACACGAATTGAAAAATAAAATCGAAATACCTTTGAAAATTTTTGGTTTGTATTTTTATTCGCGGTTTTTTGACTTTATGCGATAGATCTAACACCTATATTTATTTAAAAATGTTTACGCGTCGCGCGCAATGCGTTGCCAAAGATGGTAATTAATTATAATCGTCAAATTCCTTAAATCTTATATTGTTCCGTTCAACTGTCTAAATTTCTTTCTTTCGTAAGAATCGTCTCGCGACCATAGCAAACGCAACAAATAAAAAAAAATTCGCGAAATCGGTCCGCCGTTGAAAATTGGGATTCACTTTTACCATTATTGTTAACTCGCTTTCTTCTATATCTGTCCGGTTGGGACTTTGTATATTAAACTTACTTTCCGATTGGTTAGCGACTTAAAATGTTGAACATAGTTTAGAATGGGATTACAATAAAAGAAAATATAAAAAAATAAATAAAAAAAAATGGAGAAAAAAATTTCAGCATATTTTTTTTAATATAACACGTTTTTAAAACGAACTAAAATTATTTATATATATATATATATATATATATATATATATATATATATGTGTGTGTGTGTTTGAATTTATTTAATTTTTAATTTCTTTTGACGTATAATTTATGTGCAGTCAATTTTTACGTCGCGATATCGTGGGTGTCAATATTTGGTATCATTCTGACGTTAATCAACAGATATACGTTGTCCGATCAAAATCAATCGTTACCGCCATATTTCGTAATGGATATCATAGATTATTTATTCGAAAATAAATACGCGAAAAAATTGAATAATGTTCGCATGGTAAACGATATTCTTCCTAATTGTTACGTATAGTATTTCGAAATTTTAAATCCTATACGATGATCGCGAGCAAAACAATTTAAGAGCAGACAATAGAACACGAGTTCTAAAGAGCGCTAGTTTCTACTCAGAACGTTTAGTGCTGCTACGGTGAAAAAATTCATAAATAACAGAATTTTTTTTTCCATAAGCAGATGTTGAAGAAATCACTCTAGAATGAGACCGGGCGATTACAATCGGGTTGAAAGACGTGTCAATGTAGAAAAATAATTAAATAATACAGCAGTCCGTTGTTAACTAGCCGAAGTACCCACCAAATGAGATGAAATTCGAATGAAAATTATCCTAAGTTGGACTAAAATCGGAAAACTCAAATGGCGATGTACACGATTGCAGGAATCACACGAAGAACCACTTTTTTGTTTTGGTCGCGTGTAGAAGTGAGCATGCGTAAAATTCGAAGACGTGTGAAACTTGAGACTATGAAAATATTGCCACAATATGTGGAAAGATCGCTGTTTAATTAACGAGATAATACACTAACGATACAATAGAAAAGCGGTAGAGTAGGTGCTTGAAAGAATCATCAGTAATCTATGATCTTCAAATCTGCAATTTAGACACTAAATTCTATATTGAACCACTATAGTGTGTGCGTGAAACGCAGCTAGCGGATAAATTAGTCGGATGTCCGAGGAGCGCTCTAGAGCTTCGGAGACTGTCAATTGATGGTAGTTCGAAATGCGATGAAAATAAATTTCTATATTTTCCGAAAGTATTAAAAATAATTTCGTTTAAATTAATACATTTTTTAATATTTTTGTTTTGGTGCAATATTAAATTCCTAATTTTTTCCCGCTTATAAGAAGGCCGGAGCTGTTTGATTGTGGGTGGTCTCGAATCTTTTACTGAATAATGATGACGAAATGTGTAGAGTTCTCAGAATTTCGTACTTGTGTAAATTTATTAATATTCGTATATTATTTCACATAGATGAACTCCGAAGAAGTTGTTATTGTTACCGACGTGAATCCTGAAAACCGGCAAGGCAATTTCGAAAGTAAAAGTTTTACTTACAAATATTGGAAAAGACTGGCGAAATTGTGCAACGCGATTTTATTTATGGTGGCACTTTTGTTCATACTCGCCCATTTTATTATTATTTGGATAAATTTCCTGAAATAAATTTTAAAAACCTCGAAAATAACGACCGGTAACGGCGAATTTAATCGATTTAAACATATACGTGTGTATACAATTTAAATTATCTTTCGAAGTATATAAATAAATAAATAAATAAATAATGAAGTATACGACGAGTTGTTATTTTTGTTTATCGTTAGTATTATATTTGGGACTGCATCCGGAAGCTAACTTGCAGTGTTCACAACGATGCAAAAGCTCACCAGATGTATTAGATCACAGGGCGACATTCCAAAATGAAGTTAGATTTAACTATCGTAAGGCCAATCTGGACGTATCCGTCTGTAGGTTGCACCAAAGCTTCGAACAAGCGATAATTCCTTCGTATGATAGTTTCGACGAAACGAATAACTGCACGCCGATTTAAGAATTAAGCGGGTTAATAAAGACTTTGTAATCATCCGAATCTAGACGTTTCAATACTCTTACCTAATGATCAATATGTAAGACCCTTTAAACCCGATGACTTAGCGACATCGTAAGTAATGAACGATATGTATAGATAACGAAGTCTAGCCAATGAGCTGTCTTTTTATAAACGCGCAGTAACTTTATTCATTAATTATTACTTATCTGCAATTATTTTTAACATTGTAATATTTATGGAAAAGAAAAAAGAAATTATAGTTCTTAGAAAATCATCGATCGTCTTTAAGAATTGTATCTGCATTGGTTTCACGAAGAAAGCCAAATATTCTTTTCCATCGAATGTAAAAAAACTGGAGGAGGATGTGGTCGACTATTAAAAAAACTTTATACGTATTGTGGTGGTTTTTTGCGTACAGTCGGCGAATCGATCTACAGTGACCAATTCGTAGCCTTTACTAATATAATTACTTCTCTTCGGGTTTTTTCACACGATGTAATGAAAAAGTACTCGATACAGGTTGATTGTTGAGCGATGTACTTGTTATTTAGATTGTACGAGGTTGCAATTTTACTTTTTTTTTACTTTTTCTATTATTTGTTCCACATTTTTTTAACGTAAGTAAGTAAATACATGAGTAATTGGAGATTGAAGTTTTGCGACTTGGTCAGCCTGTTTGTTTCCCCGAATACCAACCTGAGCAGCAATCCAGATAAAACGTGAATTTTTCACACGAGTACGTATCGTTCGGATTATTTTGTAGAGTAATTGCTTAACTGATGCATTCCATATTGAATATTATTTAAATCCGATAATATATTCTGCAATATCTCTTTAAGCGGATGAAGTTAATCACCTCTTTGATAGCCAACAGTTCTGTTGATAGAATATTGGGAAAAAATAACGTGCTAAACCGTTCATTATATCGAACTTCTAAAGCCATCCTTGAATATATACAATTTCTATATTTCTTCATTAGTAAATCACTGAGCAAAGGTATATCGCTAATCACAGTACGACAGCATTTGGTTTTGTTAATGACGTAGTCTTCAATCGTTCAAATGTTACTTTTTAATGATATCTTCTTTTTTTTTTTACAAAACAAAACATAAATAGCCTATCCTCTTAAAGACTAAAACTTGATAAATTAGAATAATCGTATTCCTGTAGTGTGATATGAAATTTTTAATTTTTTTCTATTCTATTCGAAGTTGTTTCTAATGGTTATTTTGCGTTTTGTTTATAGTGTTGCTTAATTCTAATTATTATCTGATAAATAGATAACGGTTAAGATCAAATTTAGATTATTATTATTTTTTTTATTCACCAAGTTATATTAACATATTTTTTTAATTATTATTATTATTATTATTATTATATTGTTTATATCCTCGCACACTATGTAAGTGTTTCTATAATGTGTCGATGTTTGATTTATAGAATTAAGCGATATCTATATACAGATTAGCCATCTAATACCTTTATAGGTGGAAGTATTAAACGCTTTCATTGATGATTCGATCGCTCGTTTCATTCGTGACAAAAGACGCGTCATAATATAGTTTCATGATTTCATCATACGAACGTTTTTATTTAAACCGAAATAATCGAATCGTTTCATCCTAAAGTGATCTATAGCGGCATATACTGACAAAATTAATCGTGTACAAAGAGCAATAATGAAGAGATCTGTACGTGGAAATAGAAGAATTGATCGAATTCGTTTGTAAATCGTAAATCGTAAAACTAAAATGAAGAACAGTGCGAAGATCGGTCTGAAATGGAACCGGCCTGGTCACATGATTCGTCGGGATGGTTTGGCTGCAAATGTAACCGAGCTAGTTACTTCAGATAATTTTCTAATAATCATAAAGGCCACCGTTAAGTCTACACAGACTGCTCTTGTAATGCTTTTCTTCTCGAAGCCATCCTCTGTATGTTGTACCAAGCTAATTGTTTATCCAGTGCACATCGTTCTGATTAATTGCACGCCAATAGTTTTATTCTGTTTAGTACAACTTTTTAAAATATTTTATAGAGATGGCGTAAGGATATTTTAGAGAGATGGCGTAAGGATATTTGGCGACAACTTTGGACATCATCGGGATCTTTTCCTGATTTCAAGCAGGCAATAACGTGTTTCGCCAAAGTTTAGGCATATTTCGCTTAAACAATGATTATACATCTGTTGGATCCATTTTTTCTCCTGCTACTCTAAACTATTTTAGAATAATCGATTCCAGGTGATTCTCTATTTTTTGTTATCTGGATAGCTTCAAATCTCAGTGTCCCTAAAAACGGGTTGACGAAGTGATTTATTTCAGATGCGTAGTGTCTTATTACAGATTTTTTATTTTTGACCTTTATTCCAGCTATCCAATTTATTGAGCTATTCCGTTTGCAGCTATATTTGTAGTTCCGGTGTGCCTTATTATTTAGTTTGTTTTTTTTTTCAGTAGAAGCCATTTTCCGAATATCTTTTTTTAAAGTAAAGATTTTCAATCAAATTACGCCATTAGTTCCTGTCTCCTATGTTCTCTGCAATAATTTCCAGGTCCATTTTGATTGTTTTATCTTCAAATGGATTTTCATCGAATTTTTCCCGCATATCGCGTGTATTGATTTACATTTCCTTGCTCATCCCGATATATATATTTCACGTAAACCTCATGGTATTCTTTTTCTAGATGCAATTTTTACAGTCTCAACGGACTTGTCGTAATGTTTAAGATAGAGTTGCAGTTATATTTTTAACGGTTTTATCCAGTTCTTTACTAAATCATTGTGAATTTGCTTTCTTAAATTTGTAACGTATTCTTGTATCTCTAGTTATTATTGGTTTGATAGCTGATTCAGCTGAACATACAGTAGGTCTGTTCTGTGTGTGGGGAATTGGATTTGAAACCTCGTTACATGTGTGAGACATTTTGCAAGCATTTTCCATTTTCCACTATAAAAGGATGCGGATAATTTCGGGCGCGTCAAATTTTAATTCTAGTTTCTTTCTCGAGCCTACTTTTCAACGACAAAGGCGTACCCAGAAATTACCAATGGGGGGGCTACACCTGAAGCAACTAAAGGGGTAAATTTAATGAGACAGAATAATAAGTCAACGTAGGCGTACCTAGAAATTACCTATTTGGAGGGGGGGATGTAAATCAACTGAACGGAGTAAATTTAATAAGACAAAATTAGTTAAACACCTCACTTATAATTTTTAGCTCAAAATTCAACAAAATTTCATTTAAAAAAGTATATGTAAACAACTTATACCTTCAATTAACAAGGAACGATCTACTAACTATACTCTAAATTCTAAAATCTAATCTCTTTGGCCCATTTTTTATTAAAACATCGATCACTTCTTCTGGTTTGACTTCGATATGACGGAGAATGTACAATGAAGCTAAACCATTCAATCTTTCTGCACCCATAGTGCTTCTTAAATAGCTTTTAATTCGTCTTAAAGATGAAAACGATCATTCAGGAGTACATGTTGTAACTGGAATCGTGCAAAAAATTTTTAGCAACGTACTAATATTTGGGTACATTGCCTCATTACATAAATTCAACGCTGATATCGCATCAACAGGAAAAGGCTGAGAATTTTCATTTTCTGAGTTAAATTTTTCGCACCAAATTTGATATTCTGCTTTTAAAATGGATTCTTTAAAAGCTTCTAAATCATCTTGATAAAAAGGACAAAGTTCAACAAACTGGTTTTCTTCTGATCTCGTTGGATGAGTTAAACATTGAAATTTTGTGAGTACGTTTTCATGTTTTTCGAATCGATTAACAAGTTGACTGATGAAAGAATCGATCCATGGAATAAAGATACTTCGTCGAAAATATTCTTCCGTGCTTGTTGAAGGAATATTCGCCCTGTTGGTCTGTCTTTCAGTAATTCTAGGCATTTGTATATTTGTTCCAAATTTTGCGGCAATTTCCTCCGCTTCCCTGAAAATTGATCGAAAAGTTTGTTCAGCAGTTTCACGTTCGCGACGAATGAGGTTGATAATATCTTTTGCTAAATTTATTGCTCGAGTTAGATCGGATTCCTTAGCTTGAAGAAACTGACTCAATGTTTTGGTGAAACCAAGAAGTTTTTCAGTAGAAAGTAACGCAATCAAAAATCCAGACTGCTCCATCGACCGTCCGAACATTACCGCCGAAGATGAAGTATCTGTATCATGCCAAGTGGAAATCTCATCTAGCGATGCATATACAGCTTCAATCACATACACAAAAACCAGAATAGCGTCATGTCTCTGAACCCATCTAGTTGGACAAAAAGGCTTCAATTTTTGAATTTTTGTATCAAGATGCCCAATATTTCGATTCAAAACTTCCGCTCTTTTTGCAGTATTAAAAAAATCTATAATTTTTTTTACAACGCCTATACAATTACGTATGTAGTCGATGTCAAATCAAAAATTGCCAAATTCAAACTATGCGCCATGCAATGAACATATAAGGCTTTCGGATATTTTTCTGCAATGCGAGCTTGTACACCACTCAACCTACCACTCATGTTGGCTGCACCATCGTATCCTTGGCCTCTCATATATTCTGGATTAATACCATACTCTTGCAAAGTGGTCAAAATTGCATTTGTAATAGTTTCCGCATCAGTTCCACTTAGTGGCTGAATGTGAAAAAATTTTCACAGATGCTAAATTTTCCACTGGCTTCTTTTACATATCGAAAACAGAGAAAATTGTTCAACTGTAGATATATCAGTGGTTTCATCTGCTAAAACAGAAAAAAATTTAGCATTTTGAATTTCTAAAGCGAGTTTTGATTTTATAATGGTGTCACAAGCGGATATTATCTCATTTTATGTCTTTGGAGCTAATATACGTCGCATTTTTTGCAGCAGTTGCAAAATAATTTTCCAAAACATCATCTCCAGCATCAACTCGTGTTCGTAACAATGCTCGAAAATTTCCCTCATTTTCAATTGGCGGATTTTTCAGGTTAAATGCGCCACTGTCTCGATGTCCTCGTAAGGCAATACCTTGACGTCCGCAAAAAATTACAGTTTTGATGATTGGAATAAGTTTTGCTCTATTCTCAGCAGCTTCAGTTTTAACTGATTCATCTAAAGAAACATCGATCGGTGGCATTTTTCCGGATCTGACATTTAGAAAACTATCAACTTTTATCGTAAAAAATTTATGATATTCCAAACAAGCATGCTCTTTGAAAGTGTCTAACGCTTTTTTCCAATTATTGAATCCATTTAAAACAAGAGATCCTAATTTTTGATGACCTCGAGTAATTTCATTTGGAGCAAATAGAACACAATTTCTACAATATGCGGCGTCTTCAGCTTTTGAATAAACGAGACAAGAAAACGAATTCAACCATGCATATTGAAAGCGTCTAATTTGTTTTCCTTGTGTAACTTTTGGAAAATCAAAATTCGAGGATGACTTCCATATTTTTTTCAACACTTTCATTTTTTCATCATCAGACAATATTTTATTAATTCGTTAAATTCTTTTGAAGTGATCGGAATTTCAGTTACATTTACAGATAACTTCGAATCATTTATATTTGCCAAAACAGACTGAGTAGGCTGAATTGACTCATTAAACGGATCTACGGTACTCACATTTTTAGTTGTGGACAGGTTGGACTGATCTTCCACTGGAGTTTTATCTTTTTTGGAAAAAAAGTTCAATAATGTACCTTGATCAGCTTTTCTTTTTCGATTCATTTTTTTAAAATACACGTCGCGTCGATAAAAACAGTAATTTCCAAACGAGTCGCAAAGAAAATAGTTAAAACGAACATAAAAACTGCTTAAAAGTTAACCCGTCAATATTTGATATTTCCTATTACACTCTAATAGGCTTTTAGACGGCAAGAATTGCACCGCGCTGACTTCAATCTCGCAATCCACCTATTCGGTTATTTCCGTTAATGTTCGAGGTCACGAGCTCAACTATTAAAATTTGCATTCCGATCTATGTTTAAGAAATACACGCACACGTCTATACTACAACTGTCATTTCTTGTAACTGTACGCTATTCCTTTTCCGCTGACTGTTCCTTAATTAAACCAGTATGCGTTAGGAAGCAAACTAATATGCCACTAACTATACTATTAGAGCGGATTGTTCATAACATAATATGAGCGTTATTCCTTTGTATCATATCTGTAACCATTACTAATATATATTCGTTTCATCACTAGCTGTAATGTCATATAATCAAAAATTTTTTAAACATCTCGGGATTTTGGGGGGGCTTTAGCCCCCATAGCCCCCCTTGGGTACACCACTGTTCAACGAGCTCCGGAATTCGAATCACAACATAAACTCAACGTTGTGGCTGTTAAATTTGTCTATTATGATTTCAGTTTTGTGCACATTATGTTGATATACAAATATTTTCTTTGGCAGTTTATAGATCGAACGACGTAAACACTGATAATATTTCTATTTCATTTCTAATTTAGTAGCTTTTGTTTAGGTTGTATTTAGCGAAAATTGCATTTCTTACGCGGTCTCTCAATTTGCGTTTTCGATGTTCTCTTCTTTTATTAAATTGTTTAATATTAATTCTTCGACGTTCACGGACATAATTCTGACCGGGTTTATTGCGGTTATTATATGGCGATCCTGAAAAGGATCTCTGCTCGTTCGTACAGTATGAGTTATTGTTTACAGGAGGCGCCAGTTGCTTTGTATTTTCTAATTGAATTGTTAAGCACACGTGGAGGCTCATCCCGTGCTCTCTGTCCACGAGTAGTTTTGGGAGGACAGACCATTTAAAGTAGACTTGTCACGTACTTGATGAAAATTCACTTTGAAACGTGTTGTTAAAATTAGGATTGCCATGAGGAAATACTTTCTATAATCAGAATGAAGCTAAACAATTCGGAAAGCTTATGGCGTTTTATTAAATTACCGATTTGTGTCACATCGATATAATCTCTAAGCGAATTTTTATTAATGATTCTACACTGGTAGTTACGTAAGTCTATGTTTTATATCGTTGTATTAAATTTGTTTCGAAAACATAATGCGAACGTAGAAAAAAATGTTAAAATGTTTCTTCTTCTTAAATCACTCGATTCGAATGACCCAATTATTAACCGATCTCTCTAGGCTACTTCATTCATTTGTATCAAGAGCCAACCTTTTACGTTACGGTCGGCGTTATTAGTTGAAGCATAAGTCTGTATTATAAGTTCGTAAGATTTACTTTTAATTTGATCGCTATCATTTAATTGGTTCGTAATACTAGAATTTTAAACCTACGACTCATTAATTGTTCTTTTTCCAATCAGCCTGTAATATGCCAACTATCGCATAAGTCTGTATTAGCAAGTTATTTTCGTCCGGTCGTGTACTTTTCGTGAGAAGCCTCGTTTATCGCTTCAACATGTCCGGTAACCCGTTTGACGCTACCAGGTTCGGATCCTGGACAGTGTTAATAGTCGGGTCGCATGAGACGCAGTATCATCTAATTCGTAATACGTTCGTGAAGCATCTGACAACACTCTCGAATATGTTATGAAAAATTTATTTTTTTACATCGAAATGTTATATTTCTGCTATCGCTTCGATTTAAGGTATCGGATCTTCCGGAAATATTGTTTAACTTACGAAACGATTATTTTAAGAAAAAAATCCCGTTGGAAAATTACAAAATTCATTTCGAAAAATACATCAAGTCTGACGACATTTCTAGTTATGGAAATTTACGGGCGATTCCTACACCGTTAAAATAGTTACAGTTACGTATGCGTAACGGTTTCGGTAAGCTACATCTGAATATATTTTCCGAAAATACACCATTTTATTCTGTCTTTGTACAATGTTTTCAAGTCTGTAATCCGTCTCGATCTCTTGCAGTATCTAGAGGTCGGGTTTTTATGGGTAATCAGAATATTCGTCTCCAACAATATATTTCAAATGTTATTCTTGTTAGCGGTATTCCGCGGCATTGAGGAAACCGGTGAAGTATATTCGTGAGACGCACTTTTGTATTCCGCGTTATATAGTGACTGTTTCATATTATTTTTGTCGGTTGCGATAGTGGTTACTATCATTATTCTGCGTTTAATTTCTTAACCATCTTTTGTAATCGGCGTTCCTAAGTGCGCAATCAACCACTTAATGAAACGCCTAAACTTTTCGGCGATTGATAGTTGTTATTTATAATCATTCTAAGTTTTTATTCCGTACTTCTTTATTATTCCAGTTTTTCAAGATGACAAGCAACTTTTTGCTCGGACGAAGTATTACGGTGTCGTCTGCGCAATCGCCGGTTATTGATTAGTGTTTTCGTGAGTGTTGCATTGACGTGTGCGACATCAATGAATATTATAACTTTCGCACAAATCTCGTGTTCTCTTTTTTCACGAATTGGTATACTAAAAAATATACAAACATCAACACGCGTTTATGTATTTAAATATTACATCTCGGTATGTAAATTATCATCATATGCGCGCGCATCTGCGTCACGTATAAATAGTGCATTTAATGCTAGCTTATTTAAAAAATAAACGTATAAATAAGCTAGTCACGACGTTCGGCAACGATACGATGATGATGATGATGTAAATTATAATTTTTGGTATTATTAATTAAATTTGATTGACGTCGAAGTTTAAAAGGAATTGGTTATTTATTTGGATATGTTTTACTTTACTTAAATTTCTTATTTTACGTTTTATACGCGCGACTTTATTATTATGTCCGCGTACCATCGTTATCGACATCGTTAATTACTGTTCTTTTTCATCTCGATTCATTTTTCTTCGAATTGGTCAGCTATGGAGCACGTGGTTATCATCACGATGGCTGTTTGTTCCTGTTTCTTTCAATCCAGTATTTCCACATTCAACGTTTTTTCTTCTTCACTTTTTCTTCGAATCGCTGGAAAGTATTTGCTCCTGAACCTGCTATTCATAGTATCTTCTTCCGCGGTGTTAATTTCTTAACATACCGGAAAGTATTCGAAAATTCTTCTTGTTAAGCGATCCGTCTGCATTCTTTTCGAGCGACCGTACTTATTTTGTTCATCGCCGTCATAATATCTTCAATATGCCGGTATGTTTTCTTTATTACTCATTAGTCATTATGGATCGCCGTTTAACGTTTAATAACCATATTAATTACATAATTGACAAAACTTATAAAGCTATATGCTTTCTCCCATATTTTACCTTCGGTCACACCTTACTACCCTAAACAAAAAACTGATATATACATACATTATTCGTCCAAGATTAACTTATGTCTGTCTTGTTTGGTTTTCAGTTTCAAATAGTACTATCAAAAAATTACAGTTGGTTCAAAATATCTGCTGCAGAATTTTCTTAAACGCCACTAGATACCACAGAATTAAAGACACGCATTATAGATTGCACCTCCCTTACATTTCGAATTATATCTGTAATATTTCGGCAAAATTTTACGCAAACTGTCAGGCGCACAACTAACAAACTGATCACAGTGGTGGGAGACTATGGCGCTGCTCCGCATGCGCTATACTCGTTATAAACATCGTCGTATTAAAGATAGATTACTCTTAAGATAATTTTAATCTATAATCAAATACTTTCCTACTAACTATTACTTAATACTTTATTTTTTCTAGTTTTAATCTTTTATCTTTTCTTTTATGCAGGTTTTTTCCACTTTTCCCGTGTTATTAACTCTTAGCTATTTATTATTATAGATTAAGTAACTATTTATTATTTGTAATGCGGTCGAGGTTGTTATATATGTACTCTCCACTGTATAAATTTTTATATTATGTAAAATTAAATGAAAAAATATATATTTTATTTTTATTATACTATTACTCATTTTTTTTTGTTCACATTTCCCGATCACATCTCGGTGGTCTTAAAATTTTTCGTACTATTTTCCTTTTCTTCATTTTGATCTTTACTTACATTCGTTGCTAAACATTCCGAGACGCGTATAGTCCTTCCGGTTTAATCACGCATTGCCTCAATTTCGATTTTACGGACATCGATTTTTTAATTATATTTTTTTTTTCTGTTAATTGGTATGCTAATTCCATTTTTCTTGTTCTTTCTTGGTTAGCTGTTTTATCTAAATTCGTATAAATTCTTCCATGTATTTAAATATCTCGACTTTGTTAATACGTCCATATTTGGTGACCTAATAGACCTAGGAATATTTTTTACAATAAAACTAGTATATATTCTTTTTCGAATTATATTTTTAGTTCTCGCTTTCTTAAGCTACCTCTTTAACGATATATTTATTTGTTCTATGTTCTCCGATAAAATAATCGTAATTATTATTATTTTTTTTTTAATAATTTAATTTCATTATTTTCTTTTAACTTTTGACTGACGCAATTAAATCAGCATTTATTTATTCATTCGTTTATTTATTTATCTATTTATTTGTGTTCGAATAAATAAATTTGATTTTATTAGATTTTTTTTTTTTTTTTTTTTTTTTTTTTTAAATGGGGATGCCTTTACAGCTTACCCAACGTGGAGCCGTAATAATCACTAACTCATATTCTTATGAACTCGGACAACTTCTCGAGAAAAGTCGCTATGTCCGGGAATAAATCTAGATTCTCAACATGTAGAAGGGACATTACATTATAAGGAGGACCACCACGAGATGCGTAAAGTAATTTGAGATACAGTTCAGAACGTAGTGCTGTTAATGAAGGACATTCGAAGAACACGTGATCGGGGTTGCAGACTACACGACCAGCATGTAGAGGACAATACGGATTATCTCTAAGCTGCATAACGAACAGGCGGTCAGGCAACAAGCAATGCCCAAACCGCAATCTGCTGATAAGCACAATTCCTCCCCGCTTGATGTTTTTGAAAACGTAGAATTGATGTAGTATTTACACAGTCGCTATACTAATTTATTTATTTCGGTTGTGCATAATTTTTTTTTTTTTATTATACGATTTTCATAATTCGAAGAATGTGAAATTTAATGATTTTTTTATTAAAATAAACAGTAACAAAAAAAAGTTAAAATCACTAAATTTTATTTCATCATTACTTTTTATTTCAGCGATTGTTTATTTTTATAGAAAATCGCTACATTCCACGTTCTTTAAATTATGAAACGTAATTAAGGATTCACTTGATAATGGTCTAACAGCCGAAAAGCTGTGTGATTTTTCATTTTTATATAAAAAACCAGCGATTTTAACTTATTTTGTTGTAGTTTATTGTGCGATTTTTGCGGACGAAATAAAAACCAATCGAGCCGATGAAAATGTAAAGTTTAGATAAAATTCTTATATGAATTTTTTTTTTCGAAAATCTACATAAGATCGAGCAATAGTGTTAATAATTTACAGGATACCGTGACTATGATAATTCAGCCACGTGATTACTATTATTTTACTGTTATAGTCGATGTTTACGTAATTCGGTATTAACGACGTTTACAGATTGAACGTTTTCATTTAATTTCATTATTTTACGTCTTCGAGGAATTAATCGAGATGTCTGTTTTATATCTAGCGGATTTTAAAACATTTACATATTCCCATCGGGGAACGCCGAGCAAAAATATTATTAATATCGATGATTCCCATTTATCCGGCTGTCTTGGATTAGTTGACAGAATGCAGATCCGTCCTTGTTTTAATCTCGAATTACACTCTAACGAGGAAGTGTAAATTTTAATTCGAAAATTCAAACTAGTTCCATTATCAAGCGAACGGAATCGGTTAAATTAGAGTTTTTTTTTTATTTAACTTATTTTACAACGACCGCTTTTTGCGTAAAGGTGTATAACGTACGTTAAAGATGAATAATGAGAATAATAATATTAAAAAATGTTTGTCGATGTTGGCCGTATTGCTCGTTTTGAACATTAGTGCGTATACCTAATGTATATATATATATATATATATATATATATATATATATATATTGATGTTTGGAGAGTAGTGATTTTATGAATTTAGAAAAACAAAATAAAATCAGAGTTAATCACTAAAAATTTATTACATAAACACAAAATACGAACACGAAGCTTTTCGACTATCAAGTCAAAAAAATATTTTTACAATAACATGTAGTTATAAAACCGATTTTAAAATTAATTCTTCATCAAAATTAATCATATTATTTAATAAATTATTACTATTTCTATGTTTTATAATTTGTAGTTTTTCTAATAATTTTCTTTTTTTAAATTTATATCGGTTTTATAACTACATGTTATTGTAAAAATATTTTTATATCTGGCTATTCAATATATTGATATTTATAAAAGTTTTTTTTTAGTAATATCTTTGGTTTATTTGTAACATTTTTAACAATAGCTTGAAAATGACTTGATAGTCGAAAAGCTTCGTGTTCGTATTTTGTGTTTATGTAATAAATTTTTAGTGATTAACTCTGATTTTATTTTGTTTTTCTAAATATATATATATATATTTATTTATATATATACACACACATATATATATATGTATGTATGTATATATATATATATTATAGCTTAGAATTTTGCCATTTACGCTAAATAATTTCTGCGCGATTGTCATCTTCTGCAGTCAATATTTGTTCATCCTATGCCAACTTTCTTATTTTCTTATATATATATTGCTTCCAATTTAGCCTGCCTACACGATAGTTTTCCTCTGCGGTCAATTTTTCTTCATCCTATGTCGTTGTTCTTTTCTTATATATATATATATATATATATATATATATATATATATATATTATATATATATATATATTATAGCTTCGAATTTTGCCATCCACGCAAAATAACTTCTGCACGATTGTCATCTTCTGCAGTCAATGTTTCTTCATCCTATGCTGACGTTCTTCCTTTCTTTTATATATATATATATATATATATATATATATATATATATATATATATATATATATATATATATATATATACATATTGCTTCGAATTTTGTCATCTGCATAGAATAACTTCTGCACAATAGTGATCCTCTGCAGTCAATATTTCTTCATCATATGCCGACTTTCTTATTTTCTTATATATATATATATATATATATATATATATATATCTTCGAATTTGGTCATCTAAGTAAAATAATTTTCTATTCTCTTTTTGAGGCGGCGTCAATTACCTTCAGCAGAAATTAACATTGATGGCAAAAGTATTCACTGGCGAAACCAAGTTCGATATTTAGGTGTCATCCCTGGATTTTCGTTTATCCTTTAATAATAATACTAATTATATAATTAATAATAAAGCAATTCGTGTATACTTTCGACAATCTTTAATCGACGATCGTATTTATCTGTCGTTAATAAGAAATTATTATATACGCATATTATTCGACCTACGCGTTGTTTTTAGCTATCGGTTTCAAATAGTACATTTAAAAAATTACAACCGATTCAAAGTTACTGTTGCAGAATTATACTAAATCGTTACAGGTATACAAAATTGCCGATATGAACTCAGAATTAAACATTTTATACCTTATATTCTTATATTAGTGAATTATCGAAAAAGTTTTACGGTAGGTGTAGAATACATCGAAATAGATTAATTAATTTCATAGGTGATTACCACAAAGTCCCATGCGTTATATACATAGTACAATTAACCATAAGTTACTCGTTTAATTCCGTAGTAGTTAATACGGTGTGTGTGTATGTGTGTGTGTGTGTATGTGTATGTGTGTATATATGTGCATATGTACTTTGTATATTTTTGTTTTTTTTTTTACCATATTTTCTTTATTTTCTTGTAGGTTTTTGTTTGTTTTTTCCTGTAGCCTAACATTTTGTATGTATATATATGTGCATATGTACTTTGTATATATATATATTTTTTTACAATATTTTCTTTATTTTCTTGTAGGTTTTTGTTTATTTTTTCCTGTAGCCTAACATTTGTTTAATTGATTTTCTAAATTTAGTAATACTATATATATATATATATGTTAATTAACGGGCATAGCGCGTTGAGTACGGCGGCTTTCCGACTAATCGTCGAAATGAAGCAACGGTACTTGGATAGGTGACCGCCGGTTCAGTGTGTTGTATGTATCTCCCAATTTGCCTGGCCCGCACGGGAGATTAGGCTATTTTCTCCCCAATTTATTGATTTGCGGTGACGTACGTCCAGTAGTGGACCGATATAGCTTAAATATATATATATATGTTAACTGTGAAGGTATAAGGTATTTAACTTTATGAACCCTTTGTTATGTGTATATCATTATGAAATAAAGCTTCTTTCTTCTTCTTCTTCTTAGCCTAATCTACCGAATACCACATTCCTTTGTTTAAATTCTACATTTCTGATTATCTTTTCCAGCATACGAATTGAATACTAACGGAGATAATCCACATCACCTTGTCTTACTCCCGTTCTTACTTTAAACGGTTTTGATCGTACTTTCAGTAAGAATTTAATTTTTATATATCGCATTCGTCAATTAACGAGGCAATAAGTATAAATTAATTGCACATCCAATTCGTTTAATATATTAATGAAAAATTTACATTTTTTCTAGAGTATGTAAAATGTGCGACAGATTGCAATTCAACGAAACCGGCCCCGATAGCGAGACTTATGAAAGATCTACTTCGCGATTATGACAAAAGAGTACGTCCAAGCTGTCCGACCAACGTCGATGTTAAATTTTCACCATATTACTTCACTATTGTAAGCACTCGTTTATGCAATACGTTTACTTACAACATATTATAGTTATATTTATAAATAGTAAATAAGCATTGATTAACATACTTCACATACGGAAAAACGTAATATATTTATATCATTATTTATCCATTCGTGATCCGAGTATGGAGCACCATCCGCTATTTATGAGTCCTACGGTGACTAATTATTCTCGCGGAACCTTGCCGCATGCATCACGTGTAAAGGCGCCGGTATTAATGTAATCTACTCCAGTCGTTTCGAGTAAGCTTTTAACGTTATTTCTTTTTCCTTTTCTCTGCAACTCGAATACGGCTTGCTGCAGACCTGTTCGATCCATTTCTAGTTTCTCTCGTTTCTTCAGATCAACATGCCTTCGGTTTTCGACGCAAATAGTGCGTGTATCGCCAAGAAGGATTCCCCAAATGCAAACAGTCTATCGTCGTTCATTCTGATTATACGTCCGGTCCGACATAAAAGGAATTTTGTTAGCGTAGAAAATGACTGAAAATGATAAAAATATTCTGAATACCGCTTAAAATTCTTCGCATTTTCTTTATTCTTTCAACGTGATTTATTTATTCTTTCAACGTGATTTATTTATTCGAGATAGAATAAGATTTCTGCGAACTTTAGAACGTTCGAATTTCAATTTCAGGCGCGTAATTCGAAAACTTTGTAACAGCTAAAAAATTCTCGATAATAAAGAGTCCAGTAAATGAGCTCAGTAAGAATCGAAGATAAGCCTGCGTTTTTTTCTTTCGCATTCGTAATCACTTTTTGACGTACTCAAACCCTGTAAGTTATCTTTAATCATTCCTATTCAAAATTTTGCTCAAAGTTTTCTAAAGCTCCGCGGTTTGTTTATAATTTCTCCCAAACCAATTCGTTTTCTCTTTCGATGTGTTCTCGTTTAATTTCCCGAGTAGTTGTTGGAAAGTTACATCCGTGGCTTACATCGATAGTTCTGTTAGTTCGCCGAATTTATAACACGATAAAACTACTTTCATAAATTTTTATATTTTTTTCTCGTGCTGTTAATTTCGGTTTCAATGTTTCGTAAGACGAAGTATCGCAGAATAATTTTCGTAATGATCGTCGATTTTAAGTATTCATTACCAAACTCGGAAAGTTGGTTGAATTTTTTCATATATTCTGGTCTCGGCTTTGCAATAATAACGAAGTACAGTACAGACTCGATTATCCAGTTCGATGTATTATGGGCAATAAGAATTTTCTTAAGGTACGTTTTGCTTGGGACGACTGTTACGATAATCGTCCTACGATTAATCGTTGAACGATAATCGTTGGTGACCATTTTGCTCGGAACGTTTTGTCGTACCGTACGACCTGTTCATTTTTCACAATACGCATATTTTTCGGTGCTTCTCACTCGCGGTCGTCATTTGTGTACCTGTGTAGTTGTCAATAATGAGTTTAGTGTTGAGTCGATGTAAAAGAAAAATGATTGGACACCTTTTGATCGAGGAAATGGAAGACGATGAACTATTACTCCACATGTATGTCATGAAGAGGAACAAAGTGCACCCTACATTCGTCATGAAAACTGAAGAAGGGTTATATCAAAAGTTGATAAAAAATCATCTGCGCGAAGATGATCAAAAATTCTCGGAATTCTTTCGTCTTTCTGTTAAGCAATTTGGAAATAACTTACTAGGTTTTCCGAGTTTTGTGGCAATCTCAGCCCATATATTATCCTTGATCCTCTGATTTTTATATGACACATGTGTCAGCTGCCACAGCGAAGGATGATTTGCTACTTACTCAACAAGGACATCATCGTCTGCGTTGGAAAATGAAGGAATGATAACATAAACCTAACGATTATATTCACCAGTCAGTTGAACGACTATTCAAGCCGCACGATAGTCGTTAACGATCGAAGCCGTAGTCGTTCGAAGCAAAACGGCGCCATAGGAAACACAAAGTAGTAGGGGTCAACGATTATCGTCCAACGATTATCGTAACAGTCGTCCGGAGCAAAACGTACCTTTAACACGTGTTTTCAGCTACTGCCTGAACTCATTTTGAAACGAGTATTTTCTTAAATGAACAATGAGGATTTTCTTAACACCTACTTGCAGCCTGATTCCATTTTGTATTTTTCAGTACGTTATAGTTAGGTCCTTTCTATGTAACTGTTAAGTCATCTACAGTTAACCTAAGAATCAGTATCCTATAGTAAACGGCAGTTTTTGCGTAGAAAATTTTATCACGTACGACTGAAATAGTTAATTTGCAATGAAAACTATCGATATGGACGACTAAAATTTTATTATGGTAATATATGGAAAATCTATGAAATTTTATAAAATTATACGGTGCATAACTGTTTGATATTTTTAGAACATTCAGTTTTGACATTTTCGTTAATCGACTCTTGAATTTGTTTGTAGGATGAAGAATGGGATTTTTTGAATATCGCGGGCGAAGTTCAGATGGTAATAACTTTCAAGTAAATTTTGATGTTATAATTTTTTCGGCTTTTTGATGATTATTAATTTTCGAGACAGCTAGATCCGACGGTTGACATTTTGTTTTCTACAACATTTAGTAACTGTTCTGACCTTTAAATTAGTTGCCGGCGAATTGCGCAATAATTTTTGCATATATATATATATATATATATGATGACCCAGAGAAGACGGACGGTTTTGTATTCTAAATAGCGCAGTTGGTAATACTGCTACAACGTAAAGCGCGTACTCCACGTTTAGTGTACACGCGAGAGATTGATTTTTGTATTTGCAGTTATCACGGCATCCTATAACGAGAAGCGAAGCGCGTTTCGTGTTTGTAGAACGTTATTTTCGGCGTGAATCGATCACGAGAGTGCAGAGTTTCGTCAATTTTTTTTCCCCCGAGGGATATCTTAAGAGCTTCGTTTACGAAATACGTCCACGAGATCTGGAAGACCTGAAAACTCGAATTTCTGAAGAAATCGAAAAAATTCATCGACCAATAAAAATCGAAAATATTGCACCGAAAATACGATATTGCGTTTCACAAATGATTGTAAGCTAGTTGTCCGATTTTAAATAAAATTTCATTCGAAAATTTTGGTCGAGCAGTTATTGAGTTATTCAAAAGATGACAAAATCGTCCGTCTTCTCCGGGTCACCCTATATAACAGCTAAAATCATAATAGTTCGTAAAATTTACAATGGTATATGTTCACTTAAGTGCAAATTTATCCGAATTACGTACGAACTAATGAAGAAATATTTACGAGCGCTCGTCGACTCATATACATACCCCCCACAAAACAATAATGCGAGTTAACTTATACTAATCCGTATACGCGCGTACGTATATGCGCGTTTTTTAGACTAAATTGCTGAAACTGTGTACACATCTATTGTAATTGCATGCACACATAGGTATTGGAAGCTTCGAAATTACAATTTAGCGAAACATATGAAAATGAAGTAGAATAAATGAAATAAATAAATAGGAGAAGAAAATTTGAAAATTTAATTTTTCCAAATACGTCTTATCTGTTATGAATTATTGACTATATATACATACATACACACATACATATATATACATATTAATATACGTTGCACACGCTTCATCTATATCACACACCTATGTATTTTAATCATATTACATGACATTTTTTTTTTTAGACTAAATCGTTAAAACTGTTGTACACATATATTGTAAATGTATACACATAGGTAATGGACGCTCCCAAATTACAATTATATATACATATAGATACATACATACACACATACATATATACATATTAATATACGTGCACACGCTTCATCTATATCACACACATATGTATGTTAATCATATTACATAACATTTTTTTTTTTAGACTAAATCGTTGAAACTGTTGTACAACATATATTGTAAACGTATACACACGTAGGTATCGGAAACTTTCGAATTACAATTATATATACATATACATACATACATACACACATACATACATATATATATATATATATATATATATATATATATATATATATATATATACAGTAAAATCCGCTTAATGTGATCGCAAATGTCCGAGGGGATATCGATAACATTAAGCGGCTGATAACATTAAGCGAAAAAAAAATCGAGTTGAAAAAATTTTTTTTATTGCACGTACATATATCACATACTTGATTCTAGCTTTGAAGTACATACCACAAAGTGCGTTTGATAAAATAGATACGTAGGTTAATATGATTAGGCATTACTTACCCTTCGGAAGGTAACGTGTCAAAGAACTTTGTTTCAAATTCTGAACGAGTAAATTTTTAACAAGTTTTTCTGACGCATAAGTATCATTGAAATTATCAACAGTGCCTCTGCACTGCACAAATCGTCGAATGGTTGCGAGGGCATCTATAACTTCTTTGTGAGAGGGTACACTATTTTCATTTTCCATTTCCTCCTCTGATGATGAAAGCTCTTCGTCGTCGTGATTTAAAATGTTGTCGCATACAATCCCAGCCATGCTTCAAGAGATGGAGAGCTGATAGAAGATCAGTTTTCGTACTTAATTCGGCCGCCGATAAGCCTTGCATGTTGCCTTCGATCTGTTCCAAAACTCGTTGTCTCATTTCGTTGCGATAGTACGCCTTTAGGGTCCTAATTACGCCTTGATCTAACGGCTGAATTAATGAGGTGGTATTCGGCGGCATAAAAACAATTTTAATGTGGCGTAAAGTTAGGTCGACATTATGAGCTGTACAGTTGTCCACCAGCAAAAGAATGTTTCGATTTAAGCGTCGGTCCCATTGCACCAACCATTCTTTAAAAATTTCCAACGTCATCCAGGCATTCTTATTAGCCGAATATGAAACTGGTAGGTTTTTTACGTTCTTGAAGCATCTTGGATTTTTACTCTTACCGATAACCAGCAGTTCTTCTTTTTCACCGGACATACTGCAGCAGCATAGCACTGTAATTCTATCTTTGGCTACTTTAAACCCCTTCAACGCTTCACTTTTGAACACGTACGTGGTTTCAGGCAGTGCTCGGTAGTAAATCCCGGTTTCATCAGCGTTAAATATGTCATCAGGAGAATACTGATCAATTAAGGTAGGCCAAACATCTTTGATCCACGACTCAGCCGCAGAAACATCAGCGTCAGCTTGTTCGCCGCACGGCTTTCTATAAACTAAGTTGTGCCGATTCGTAAATCTACGAAACCAGCCTTCTGTAGCAACGAAATCTTCTTTGCCTAACTGTTTCGCTAAACTTTCCGCTTTTGCACGTAAAATCGGACCGTTAACTGACGCGTTCTTGTCACGTACCTGATCGAACCATCCAACCAAAGCTGTTTCAACTTGTTCATCTTTACCGAATCGTTTTCTTTTACGCGAAGTGTTCCCGTTGCATATCGTCGCAGTTTCCAATTCTTCTCTCGACTTCAAAATTTTACATAATAGCGGTTGCGAAATTCCTAATTTTGATGCTGCTTCACGTTGAGATATGGGTACAAGCGCGTCATACTTTCGTAAAATGTTTACTTTTTCCGAAACACTGCAATCGCGACGTTTTGGTTTCGACGACATTATCATAAGGAAAGCGATGAAACAACTGTATACGAAGACAATTTGTTATCAACTTCGTTATATGCATAATTGTAGGTACACATTCAATGAAAGAAGATAAGAAACGAGATTTATTGAAAAACCTGCTCTGATTGCGATAACAATAAACGACGTCTTGATCACATAAAAGGGGGAAATTTGTGTGTAAAAAGGACAAGAAATCGGGACCGAAGCATTTTGATAACATTAACCGAATGATAACAATATCCGGCTTCACATTAAGCGGATTCTACTGTATTAATATATGTTGCACACGCTTCATCTATATCACACACATATGTATGTTAATCATGTTACATAACGTTGTTTTTAGACTAAATCGTTGAAACTGTTGTATGTGGTAACTGTATACACACGTAGGTATCGGAAACTTTCGAATTACAATTATATATACATATACATACATACATACACACATACATATATATATATATATATATAAATATATGTTGCACACGCTTCATCTATGTCACACACATATGTATGTAATCATATTACATAACATTTTTTTTTTTAGACTAAATCGTTGAAACTGTTGTACAACATATATTGTAAATGTATACACACGTAGGTATCGGAAACTTTCGAATTACAATTATATATACATATACATACATACATACACACATACATATATATATATATACATGTTGCACACGCTTCATCTATATCACACACATATGTATGTTAATCATGTTACATAACATTGTTTTTAGACTAAATCGTTGAAACTGTTGTACGTGGTAACTGTATACACACATAGGTATCGGAAACTTTCGAATTACAATTTAGCGAAAAATATAAAAAAGAAATAGAAGAAAAATTAAGTAAATAAATAAAATCAATAAATAGGAGAAGAAAATTTGAAAATTTAATTTTTCCAAACACGTCTTATCTGTTATGAATTATTGGCTCGCGGTTTGCTTCAATAAATTTATTTTAAAATTTTTCTGCGTCTACACTTAACATTGAACAAATCGACTTTAATCTTTGCAGACAAAGCGTTATATTCGACCGGTCCGTTGTACAATGTTTGCATACTTAACCGAAATTTATTAAACGGTGGCAATACCATTAAAACTGGTTGCCTTGGTCTTGTTTTGCTCTCTTCAAAACTATATATTAAATTTCTTTATCGTTTGCTAATACGAGTCTCGCATAGCGTCAAACTGTTTTGTCCGCGTAGACCCAACATTGCATGCGGAGGGTCTCGATAGGCTTTATAACGACAATAATAATAATAATCGATCAATTGAAAATTAGTTAAATAACTAATATTTATTTTCTTATGGAAAAACACAAAGCTTTTCGGCATTTACGCCATTATCAAGTGAACAAATTTTTTTTAAAAAAATCATAATTTTAAAAATATAAATTAAAAATAATTACTTAAAAATGTTTGATGGTGAAGGTGAAAATATATTCCATAAAATGTTGTTCCGCTTCTGTACTGTTTATTTTTTGAATTGTTGAAATTTAACATCGATATATTTGTTTAATGATTTTTTTGTTTTTTTTTTATATTTATTTTTTCTTCATAAATATTAGTAATTTAGCTAATTTTCAATTGATTTTTTATAAAAATCACTACATTCCACATTATATAAAAAATTAAAATAATAATAATAATAATCAAATCAATTTATTTAAAATATTACACGGAATTCAATAATAATATTGAGAATATAATTACAACATTAAAATTGTTATAATAAGAAACAGCGCTAAAGATAATACACAAATAAATACAAAAAATCCCCGTTACGCGCATAAATAATATGCACGCAACTGCAACGTAGTAAACTTAACTAAGATCTGATTGTAATTTATAAACTAATAACGAGTTTCGCGAACTGGGTAAAAATATAAAGATTAGTATTAAAAGTTAGGAAAGTTGAAAATAAAAATTTAGAATTAGATTACAAAAAGAAGGGAAAACCGAATTGTACAATTGTAAAACAATAAAACACAAAAATTACCCACACACGCACATCCATTTAATACAACCAGTTTCGAAATTATAAACAAAAGCTAATAAAATGTTTTTTGTTTTTTTTTTAATAACAAAACGTGCGTTACGTCGACGTTTATAATTAACCAAGTCTTACAGATGCCGCAATTGAATTATACCCCGGTTGTAAAATGGCTTGCATGCGGCAATGGAACTTATTAAAGCGCCGTACTTTTGCTTTATCCGTGCCGGCAGTTCTACTTGCCATATTGAAATAATATCTTTATGTTTTATCACGAAATTTAGAATGTTCAAATCGAACAATCGCCGCGCGTATAAAATGGATTTATTCAAAATATTCTTAGAAATATCCCCTAAGGAGCGTTTTTTGCAATGAACACAACGGGTTTAGGTGGTACTCTGCCGCTCCTGCCCAATGAGATAATACCGTAGGTAAGAACAGGTTAGTATAAAGCTAGATAAAAACGATGGAAATGGTTTAGAGGGAAATCTGTTATTAAGTAATAAAATAAATAATTCAACTTCCGTATCTCGCTAGCATTATAAATCAACATAATAATGATAATATTTCGAAAGATGAATTTTTAATTTTGATTTCACGCACAAGACATGGAAGGATGAAAGTCTTACGTGGAATGTTTCAAACTACACTATAAATAATGTTCGTTCTAGCAACTTGGATATTTGGACACCGGAAATCATAACTCTCGATGAGTAAGTTAAAATCTATAATAGCTTATAAACGGTATTTTAGCAGTTTAAATTATAAATACTAAATAATGTGATATAATAAATATTTTATTGTAGGACGATAATTGACAAACAACGGTAACAATAATAATAATCAAAATGTACTCATTCACGTTCAAGCAGTAAATGGAATATAAGATAATCAATTTCAGTGCAAGTTATACAAATAACGGGCTAATATTAAGCATGATGAGATTTGAAATAAACTTAAAAAGTCAATTATTTGCATAGGCTATCATAATGAGATAATTAATAACACTATATATATATAATAACGATTATTAAACAAATAAAATAAAAATAAAAATAGTCTTATAGTATTCGAGCGTATTGAAAAGTTATATAAAGTTAAAAATCGGTTTATCTCTGGCAACGGTATAAATTTGATAAAATGATTATCGATATACGGATAGTTAAAATTATGAAATTTCCCCGATACGTTCATAATGATCAGTACAATGACGAGAATAGAATTCGATGCTATATATAAAAAAATTGTAGTAAGGAAATCGGGATTCGCGAATAGGATACATCTCCGTCCTGCAGCATGATCAACGTTCCTAGCTGCGGTATACCACAGATCGTTCAATTTTTTTAAAATTTATATTGATTAAGTACACGTATGTTTTGAATTTTTTTAAATATAAATTTTATTCGTGTTTTTTTTATATGCGTATGTTACACGATTTATTTGTTTGATGTATTTTTTATTAGATTTTTTTTATATATTAATAAAAGCATAGTCAACAAATCGCAAAATTAATATTAATGTACGGCCAATTCGGTAGTTGGCTACTTTACACGTGATCGTGGATATTATTAAACTAAAAAATAAAAATAAAAAGTTTAATTTAAAATACTACCCAGTTAATCCGTTATAAATTGACTACATGCGACGTGATCTAAGTACCATGTAATTCTACCCTCTGATCATTGTTATATATATATATATATATATATATATAATCTTGTATATAGAAAAGTAAAGGACAAGTAAAGAATGTGTAATTAAAAAATAAACCCTAACTCAAAATGCATATATAAGTAAACTAAGTAAAGCAAAATGAAACAAAAAAAAAGTATACCAAACAAAAGTTGTGATTTTGGCAACGTTCGGTGAAATATTTCTAGAGATGTGTCTGTTCTAATGCAGCGTTATTCGAACGGAATCTAAACTGATAGTCGAGTATTATGTTGGAGTTTTAGTTATCGGAACGAGTTTTGATGAAGTATTCTTTCAAAAACTTATAGACAAAACAGGTAACAGACTAATAGGCCAGTATGATGAGGTTTAATCAGGGGGTTTGCCCGCTTTAGGAACTATTACTAGCTGAGCCATCTCTCACCGGGATGAAAAGTAACGGAAACGGATGACGGAATAAAATATGGTAGCGAGTAGTGCGATGACTCCCCTCGGATTATACTTTTTCTACCTGTAATAAAATCATAACCGGGTGGTGATCGTCCAACTTGATTATCAGCGCTCTTTTACTTCCGATGGTTTAAACAGTTTTATTGGACATTTGTAAATGAGCATAATTTTACATTATTGTTAATATTATTCTAATATAAAATTAAGACTAAACTAATCGTCGTCTGTAACTAGGATTTTATAATTAACGAGACAGTGTGTACAAGAGAGAAATTAGTTCTTGGCATAATACAAGATGAGCACACACGTGTGATAATAGAAATAATATTAAGTGATATCCAATGCCAATGATAAATATAATATCGACGATAAATAATCCCATGGTGCGCATAGATAATGAGAATAATACACATACATAGAGATTAAGTCGAGTACATAAGAAAAGACGACAACAATAAGCAAAATACTACGGGCGGTCGATTGATAAGGAAATTTACGCGATCGATCAGATAACACTGGCATATATCTGATTGAAGTTGTATATGACGACTTTTATTTACATGAAAATTAGTGTTTACTCTATTTAAGAAACATTTGTGATCGAGGAATTCTAATTATAATAGGCGATTTCAATGCGAAAATTAGGAATAGAAAAAATGATAACCACCTGAGACATACAGTGGGCAAATATGGTCTGGAGGCCAGAAATGAGAGAGGTGAAATGCTACTATAATTTTGTACGGAAAACGAATTGTACATCACGAACATCCGTTTCCAGCAACACTCCCGGCGTTTATACACATGGAAATAGATAGACTACATCCTCATTAAGTCTAGATGGAAGACATTTATAAAAAACACGAAAACCAGATCAGAACTAGACTGTGAAAGCGACCATAATGCCTTAATAGCTGATATTAAACTTAAATTGAAAAAACTTGAGAAAAAATCAACCCTAAAAAATAGATAGGACCTATAACCTCAATACAACAGCAACGTATCAAAGTCATTGAAATAAATTACAAAAAAGAAATAATCACCAGTAGCAGAACTTTGGAATATTATGTAATCAAAAATGAAGAAAGCTGCAACTGTAAACCAAAAGACAAATAGATTAAAAAACCATGTATATCACAACAAACATGGTCTTTAACAAAAGAACGAGAACAAATAAAAATAAAAGAACAGAATAAGACTCAGTTAATGGAAAAAGGTAATAATGAAGTAAATAAAAAAGGCGCTGAAGAAAGATAAAACCAGCTATATCACATCAATCTGTAGAGAGGTAGAAAAAAATTAACATCAAAATGAGCCAAAAGGTCTATTTAGCAATGTGAAAATGCTCGCTAGAAAATCCAAACCCCCCGATACTCCTCAATAAAAGATGAGAAAGGAAATCTTCTCACCGAATCGAAGGAAATACACTAAGTAGGTGAATAGAATATTGTTACAGTCTTATGTACAGCAAAGAAGACAATAACTCGTAAGACCTCGATCAAGATGGTCAACCAAATGAGCTAACAATTTTAAGAAGCGAGGTTATATCATCCATATGCAAACTCTTTAACAACAAGTCAGGAGAAAATGACGGAATAGTGTTGAAAAATGATTAAACTGACAGAAGGCATTGATATATTACAACAAATATGTAAAAAAATTTTGAATACCAGCATATGGCTATATATTTTATTATATAAAAAGGAGACAAACACAAATGCACAAATTACAGAATGATTTCATTAATAAATCATGCCAGCAAGGTTATGCCATATATTATACAGGAACGTTTACAACCGTATATATTCACCCATTCATATCTAAAGAACAGGCTTTATGCCAGGCCGAGGGACCGGATACTGAATATAAGACAAATAGTAAAAAAATGTTATAAATTTAACACACTCGCTGTTATATGTTTCTTAGATTACATCAAGGCCTTCGATAATGTAAAATGGGACTAAATTCGGAAAATACTAAAGGAGGTAGGAGTTCTAAATCAGATTATACAAATAATAGCTTCACTATACATAAATAACAAAGCATATATAAGAAAAGATTAGTCTCAGAGGTTTTTTTCAAGTAAAACAAAAAAAGGCGTAAGACAAGATTTTATCGCCACTACTTTTCAATATATATGGCGAATGGATAACCAGCAAGACTATAGACAACTGGAATGATGGTATTATAATATGAGAAAGAAGAATATCGAACCTTAGGTACGCAGATGATACTACACTGCTGTCATCATCAAAAGAAGAGATGGCCGAACTTTTCACTTTGGTTGAAAAAAGCAGCAACGAGGCTGGATCAAGATTAAACCGATCCAAATGCAACGCGATAATTATAGATAGACAAAATATAATTCTCAAACAACTTCATCATATAAAGGACATCGCAATAAAAGATGAAACAATTCACCTGGGGGTCTATCACAAAAAGGACAATATGAAAAATAAATAAAAAGAATAATCGGAATGGCAAAAAATGCTTTGGCCAATCTAGTGAAAATATGATCACTAGATAAGCAAGCAAACAAAACATTACCTTGTTCGCACGCTAGTCTTCCCCGTGGCCACATATGAGGCAGACTCACGGACTATGAATAAAACTGGCCAAAGACGAATCGATGGATTTGAAATGATATGCTACCGCTGCGCCCTACACATACCGTGGACAGCAAAGAGGACGAACATATCTGTACTAAAGGAGCTTGGAATCGAAGAAAAAGACCGTTTACATAAATCCGTCGACAAATATTAACTTGGACACACGATCAGACTCGATGGAGAATTGGATAATTCAAGGAAGATGAGGAGGAGTGCCCCGACCGATATATAGATTAAGTCAAGTTCTGGACAAAGTTGTTACTTGAAGAGCTGATGCGGACAATCGAAAATCGGGACAACTGGCGACGAATTATACGAAAAATGTCATGATAAATCACGGCGCTCGAAAGCGAGCAATACGACGATGATATATATATATATATATTATATAAATCATCATCATTATTTATACTCAACCGCTAGGTTGGTGGGCAATTTATGCGACTACATACCTATATACATATTTTGTTATATAGTATAAGCAGAGTACAAAGCAATTCTAATATGGGACAGCGCAGTTAATCACACATACATCAGGAGAACTGACTGTAATCGCTTTGTTGTCACGACAGAATGCAGCTCCGCTTGTTTTTGTAGTGTATTATACTATTACTAACACACATATGGCGTTGTGCATGGTGGTTTGCAAGCCTTCCCACGCGGGAATAATCGAATTATGTATATTTTTCATTTATCTAATGATGATATTCTTGCGTCGTTGATCGTATTCGAACCCGGTACTTTTCTTATAGAAGTCCGTACTCTTAGCCATTCGGCTATTCCGACGACCTATGAAAGATTGAATCACTTACGTTTCGCAGATGATACAGTACTAATCGGTAATAGTGCTGATGAAATACAATTAATGATAAACGAACTTGACGCGCATTCTGTGAAAATAGGACTTAGAATAAATGTACAAATAAACCAAAATAATGATGAATACCGCGGAAGATACGCCAGTAACTATAAATGGCGAAGAAATTGAAAGTCGATACGTATACCTGGGACAGGAAATTACTATGGATAAGAATAATATAATGAAACTGGAAACTAAATGAAGAATATCTCTTGCCTGGATGACATTTGGGAAATTAGGAAACGTTTTTAAAAATAAAGAAATACCAAATAGTCTAAAAATTAAGCTGTATAATCAATGTGTGATGCCAGTCTTGACATAGGAGCTGAAACATGGAGCCTTACTAAAGAGACAGCTAGAAGTATTAGGAAAACCCAAATGGCTCACGAGAGGATTATCCTCGCAATCAAGCTCAAAGATAGCAAGACGGTTATTATATGGGAATTAGGGAACAGACGAAATTGGTAGACGCAGTGGAGCGGATCAACCGGCTAAAATGGAAATGGGCCGGACATTTAGCGAGACAAAAAAAAGATGGACTAAACAGCTATTACAGTGGTGGCCCATTTGCAGCCGGCGTCCGCAAGGAAGATCTATGGCTAGGTGGCGAGATGACATAATTAAATGGACAGGAATCAATTGGATCCGAGAGTCGCACAAAATAGGAGTCGTTGAAAAAGTTTTGGTGACTAGGCATATCGTGATATATATATATGTGTGTGAGTGTAGCAAGGTATAGTGTGGACTTTACAATGCGAGACAAATATTGTAATTATTAAGATTGTATTGTTAGTTCTGCAACTCGTACAAAATTTTGATCAATGTGTTGAAATATGTTTCGATTTTGATTATTATTATTATTACTTTTATTTTGAAATTTAATAAAGATATTCACGACAGTCATGTAAATTTTGTTCAGGGGACTTGCCGGATTTTTCAAACACCAACAATCGTTTGTTAAAAAATTCTTTGTCGTAGCGAATAACGGAATAGTTAAATTAGATGCTCAAGTCATACTGACTGGTCCCTGCAGAATGTATATTCATTATTGGCCACATATGAGAGCAACATGTGACATCACACTCGGTCCGTTCGGTAATGATCCAGATGTAAAGTATAACAATTTCTTAGATAATATGGTACGTCATCAATATATTCAATCATTTCGACTTTGTATCTTCAGAAGAGATTATTTGAGATATAATATAAAATATGATGTTTCTAAAATCTAAAAAGAGCGTTTTTGTTGTGCTATACATATATATACATATATATATATATATATAAATATATAAATATATAAATATATATATATGTGTGTGTGTATATATACGTTTGTGTGTGCGCATGTGCGCGAGTGTGCATTGCTTAGAATTCTCATCTGTTAACGGGATGGTTGAGTTTCAATTCCAGCACACTATAAAGTGTTTTATCATTTTAGCTTTAATTATTACAGAGTAGACAGTGGCACTCCAATCACCGTAACATCAATTGTGCTCACATTTTTTTTTCGTATTTGTAATCCTCATCATCGTCATGATATTATTCATTGCCGAACGTCGTGACTAGCCATTTTGTACGTTTATTTCTATACTCAAATTGGACTAGTATTCAAGGCACTAATTATATGCAACGCATATGCACGCGCATATGGTGTTTTACGGAGCAGGGTGCCACTGCCTTCTTCGTGATAACTTAGCAAATAAAAATACCACAAATATTCAAACCTCGAAAACGCGTATTTTAGCTAAGAAATGGAAATCAGACTGAAGAGTACATACACAATGACTACTTGGAGATTAACGCTAAGTAAATTATTATTATGTTTACAAATAAAAATTGACGATCATATATTGAAACAAGTCGGAGAATATATATATATATATATATATATATATATATATATATATATATATATATATAAAGTAATTACTGCAGGGGATGAAACAATGCAGAGCAAGTTGAAAGATGAACTCATCTCTGATGGATAGCTTTCAGAGAGTTGAGAAATGTGCTCAAAAGCAAAGAAATACCTCGTGACCTAAAAAAGAGAGTGTATAAACAGTGCGACCTTCCGTGGTGATGTATTGAACAGAAACATGAAGCGTCTTACGAAATACACACAGTTAAGAAACTTGCTACGACCCAATTGTTGGTCATTAATATCTCAAACTCGAAAACAAGTATGGACAAGTTTGCAAAACTGAAGAACTGCCGGATGTAATGTAGGGGGGCGGCAGTAATAGAACTGGAATAGACTATGTGGAAAGGAAAAACCTTGATATGTGTTTCATGTCCCTTATAATTTAATTGTAAGCTAGTATATGTATAATCTGCTGTCTTATGTATAATGGGTTAAATGTTTAGTTTGCAGTCATTAAAGAGTATTTTAGCTTGTTGATTTATTACTAGTTGTACATAAGGTTATTTTAAAGGCCTATGATCAATCCTAATATAAAACCTAGTTTTCAGAATAATTCTGCAGCATTTATTTTGCAAGCGTTACAATTTTCTTCAAATTAAAACGACTTGTGTAAGACCAAACGGGACATCCGTATAACATTATCGGGTGTAAGATATTTTTGTAGATAATTAATTTATTCGCGGTACTAGCATTTCCTATTAAAAATCGGGAATAGTTTAAAAGAATGATTAATGTGTATTATAGTATGCATCTGATTAAAGCAGTTATTATTATTCCCAAATTCCAACAAGTGGATAGGGCAAATCTATTTATGAAATGTGTTTATAAAAGAGCAACGAACTAGTGTGCATTGAGTTAAAAAAGAAGAGGGTGTATGCATTCTTATGTTATGATACACAGATTGTTCCTCGCCAAGTATACTTAAAAATACAGCGAAAGGGGGATGAATAACATAGTCCCTCCGACCACGTGCGTGTGCAAGTGGTTAAGTCTCCCTTAAATTTATATATACAAGATTAGAGAAAAATAATATACAAGATTGTTACAAATGCACGCTTATAATAACTTATGGTACTAATGATTATTACATGAAGAAGTTTTAGAAGTATATTGGGCAGAGGTAAACTATGCAAGATACAGTTTTTTATGACGTGGTTCAGAATTGTTGGTATGACGTTCGAAATTGTTTTTATTTGACGTTTTATGAATTTTCGTTCCGTTGCCTTTTCTAAAAATGTTAAGAGGATTTTCATATTATTTTTGTTTCGGATTAGAGATTGGTTGGGTTTAATTTTATAAGTATGTCTTAAGTCATTAAGGACACTTGTATATGTTGGATATCACTATAACATACTGTACATTGTGATGCACTAGAGATTCGGAATCTATCGAGATATTCTCCAAATTTTCCATGCCCACAAAGAACCTGAAGAAATTAATATTTAGTTTTTTCATTCCTCCTCTGGCTTCAATATTAGGGGAAAAATTATAAGCCTTTCTTAAGTGTTCCATCTTTGCTTCCAGATATCGATTAGTACTTGATTAATATATTTTTTCAGGATTTTATAGGAGGGCCTATCGATCAACTTGAGGGAAGGGCTTTACTTTTTAAATAAGTACTGTTAAGGAGGCGAATGCTGCCAGTTATTTTATATTCTGAAGCAATTGCCTGATATATATGAATCTAAAGGTAACATGTTACTAACGACATTGGCAGCGGAGGAAGGTGCAGTCCCGTAGAGAGAGCAGATATTTAATAAGAATTTTCTTCGTTGTTTGTTTATTGTTTTAAGTGTGAATTCATTTATATAAATACAGGCAATCCATATAGTGACTGAATTAGAACTTTATATAGGATGGATCTTTCATGATATGTCAAACCTTTGATGTTTGGTGGTAGTAAAACTTTATGCATAGAGTATATTTTTTTACTTTTATTATTAGCAGTTACTATGGAACTACCGAATATAACATTTGCTATAAAAAATCCGGTAATATATATGCATAATCCAAATTTGAAATGATTAGGTTGCAAAATTATCTTAATCAATTGACTACGGAATCTATAAAGCTAGACAATTCTGAACACAATATATTGGTATCGATGGACTATTATATAGAGGAACTGTTAAGGCTCAATGAGAAATTTAAACCCCGGCCAAAATTAAAGCAAATTTCATTTCGCCTTTATTAAATAAATATTTAAAAAAATAATTAAAAATAACCTATTTCCCAAACTGGTGATACAATTAATTCGATTTCTGTTTATTATCTATAGTCATTACAGAATGTGAAGAACGACACAGCGTGGCAACTGAAATCATTTAATTCAGATTACGAAAAGTGCTTAAAAAAAACCAACCAAGATTGTATTTTATCCTTGAATGTTGAAATGGTAAAATACGCTAAATTATATTCATCTCCGATAATAACTCCTGCTTTAGGTACTTCACATTTTAAAATACATAAATTGAGAACATTTATATATTATTATATACATTATATATATATACTGTATATATATGCATTTGTACGTATATATGAAATTTTAATTTTGTTGTTAACAGTTAAATATGTCAGAATGTTCAATCGAGAAATATATTACTCTCGAAACGAAATAATATTATTGTCCTCGACTGCGATAATATGACGGGGAAATGTTTTCGCTTAAGTTTCATCGGTTAATCATAAGTTGAACATAATACTCGAAATATCCTGTTGGATAACTTAGTTCAACTGACTGTTTAAACGTTATTATAACCGATTCATCATAAAACTACCATAAAATTTTGTTACAATAACAAAGTCGAAAGCAATATTAGATAATCCAGATTCGTTAGGCGCGATGAAGAAAGATTTCTCTCCCAGAACTATCGACAATTTTATGTTAGAAACAAAATGGAATAGTCTTTACGCTCTTCGGCAATACTTTACTGTTCGAATTACACGCGGTATACCTCGCAGTCGAGGATTTAACGATCGATCCATGGGACACATCTTCATTAACCACTGTCTGCTCGGACTCGCTATTAGTACTAAAATCGATATGTAACGCGTATGATCAAAAGAGTATCCGATAGCGAAGAAAATTATCAATTCCTTAAGGAAAAGTCCACAAAAAACGGTCACATTTCTTTGAGTTCCAGCTCGTATTAGACTCCGCGGCAATTATTCTGCCTGCGCTTAAACATCGCAGTTCCCCGATCAGATTTTGCGCGACACATCAAGAAGGAATTATTGCATCTATGAGAACACAATTAGGGCGTTCTGTTCCTTCAATGAATAAATTGCGTTCGGTCAAGTATACGACAGTGGAAAATGACTTTTAAAGCTTACTTCTCGAATTTAATCCGGAAAATTTACACTAATATAATTATAATATTCGTCTCTTACATTTCGAAACGTAATCCCAATGTAAGTAATCTCTTGACGATTTCCAGCATTTCCTTTTATCAAATTCGTGTTTTTTCCCCCGATAAATCTTCCCTCCTCGATCGTGTCGCGAATACCAAATATTTTTGCGGTCGATATTTAGATGCAATAATTTCGGAACGAGCGCGTACAAAAAGGTAAAAGTAAAACGATATATTAATAAGTTCTGCTGATGGGTACATGTTGCTTGAAATGTAAACTGGGGTTTATTAATATATTGTTTTACTTTTATTAATAAATAATTTTTTTTGTTGTTCCGGCATTATTGCATCTAATATTAAGTTCTCCTTTATGACTCGTATACGTATTATTAATACTTTTTTTTTTTTAATAAATATTTTTGAATATCTTATTCCTTGGCTGTCAATAGATGATTTCAGTTGGAGATAATTGTTTACATTTCAGCTATCCAATGATGGGCAGAATTATCATGCTGAATCCTGTGTTTGTCTTCTTTAGTCTGATGCTGGATTAATCAGCCAGATCAAATAGTTTTGTCCTCTTTATCTCCGATGAATTGTCCGGGAGATTTAACAACGCAGTATTATTAGTACGACAGTGCAGCGTAATGTCTTTTATATTTATCTTCTCTACATGTCGAGTGTTTGTATCTTGGTGAAGGGTATTCACGAACCAAAGTACGTTTGTCATTGTTCTGAAAATTTTGTTTTGAAATCTCTGTATTACTACGCGGATATCGCTTTTAGCGCTGCAGCCCCATACTTGGCATCCCGTAGATCCGAACGGATGCGAGAATTTGTTTATATATTCATAATTTATTTTCAAGCGATAGCTTTGCTTGCCTATTAACCAGTAAACTTTTAGGTTTAGCTCGACTCGTTTGCTTATGTTTGCGCCATGTTAATCTTCTCAGTGTAGACCTAAATATCTTACCTCCTACTTAGTAGGGACTTTTTTTTGTTATTTATGTATATATGCTTACAGGTGTTATGAATAACACGAGTACACTACTTTGTTTCGTTAATTTTAATCCTCCATTTTTGGCACCAGCTTTTGATCTGGTTTATTGCCGTTTACAAGGTGGAAGTTAACAATTATTAACTCGCACGTCTCGATTTTATCAAACACCTTTTGACGAATAAAATGCGGTTAACGTAATGTTGTTTAACGACCGTTCGATTTTATTTGTAAATTTCTCGTAACGAGCGATGAAAATATAAATTAAGATTTCGTAGACGATAATTCGTTTTTATCCATCGATTAATTTAAAAAAAAAAAAAATACTAGTAACATATGTTAATGTTACAATATTACGTAACGTGAACCAAAGGTACGAGTCATAATAATATTTAAACGATTTTTAATTTTAATGTTTTTTTTCAAATATCCGCTTTCAGTGTTATCGGTATTAACCTTGGTGCCGTTTTGGATACAGTATAACATGTTACATCGTCTAATGTTATCTCTGTTCGTATTTTTCGTACAGCTGATATTTTTAGCAGTACTCGGATTTCATTTAGAAGATAATATTTCAGAATCTATAGTAATAGGTAAGTACAATATTAGACGATCAAAACTTTTACCTCGTATCTACACATAAAACAGAAGTATTCTCTTTTAATCGTTCATTTTTCTTCATTTTACAAATTGTAATCGACATTCGAATTAACGATGTTAAAGTTTTATATTTTCTTTTTTGGCTTTGACTACAGTCTATTCAACTTGAATTATTATTTCGAGTTAAGATTTGCTCGATCGTCGTATTATATAGTCGGTCAATTCTTAAAACAGAAATTCTTTTTCCGAATTTCGATTTGCGTTTTTTCTTTTTTACACACACACACACACACACATATATATATAAAATAACTGTATGAAGATAATCTAACGAAGAAGTCCTGAAGAAAATTAGAGAGAACAAAACAATAATAAAATTAAGGATGAATATGATTGGGCATATAATTATAGAAGGAATAATGGAAGGGAATATTAAGGAAACGATATATGCAATGGGCTAATAGAAGACACCACCGGGTATGCGGATATGAAGAGGAAAACAGCAAATATTGTGGAGAAAATTATCACAACAGTCACTGATGACTACATTACGGTGATGATACAAAATATATTAAATATATATATATATATATATATATATATATATATGGAAGGAAAAGTACGCTGTCTTTATGTTTGTGCCGAAGAAAAATGTGAATACAAAAGAAACATTATGTATAATTTAGCTCGTATTACTAATTTCTTATATAAACATTTGTAAATCTAAAATGATTTCATCTTGTTCCATTTATATCGTTTCTCATTCTAGTGTTACGTTTACTAAATACTTTGTCTAAAGCTGCGCTAAATAATATTAATAGGTCACCATGTTTATAATTTTTGGCCAGGTTTTAATCTAGTCTCTTGTAGACAGATCACTGTTGGTTGGTGGAAATTGATTAACTGTTGCAATTCAAATAATTTAGTAAGGATTAACGTTCCACTGCAGAATTCTTATCATCCTGATTTTGATTGTTTATTCGTTGCAATTCATCGTTCAATTTCTTTGTAAATTTTGTTATCGTAATTTTTAACGACCTTTCTTCCGTTGCTTCATAAATTATGTTTAGTTGAGTATGTTGCTTACAGGTACGTTTGTTAATCCTAGTTTACTGATTATGTTACTGACTCCGATTTTTTGGCCTCTTGCAGAAGCATTGTAAGTTGCTCTATATTCAGCATCTGTCCGATGTTGTTCATTTATAATATTTTGGAACGGTAGTAAAGCTTTATCTTTTTTCTTTATGTCCTCGGCTTGGTTAATTTTTCGCTGTTTGGATGTTGATGGTTCCATTGAGACGTAATATGTTGGCTGAGGAGCTTGTGTATCGGGGGTCTTTTCTTTTGGTCTTTTATGTGCCGATTTTGAGCCATCATGAGCGTAGGACATTTCTGTGTTCGAAGGGCTATCAGCTCTTTTTATTATTAAAGGCGTTAAAATCTTGGTCGGAGTGTTCTTGACCTCTACCGATTGTTCCTCTTTATCAGATCTGCTATCCACAATTGATGCGGTCAGGATGATTTTCCCATTTTCCTTAAATTTCTCGCCGTCGATAGTTAGAAATATTCTCGATTTTTCTCCATCATATTCAACTAGTAAGGAATCAGGGATTTTTTGTACTTGTTCGTCCGCCACTTTTATGTAAACGTGTCTGCGAAAACTGCAGATATGGCTGAGATCTTGTTCTCTCAATCCGGCTCTGAGGAACGCCACGGCGGATGTCAGTTCGATGTTGTTTTGAAGGAGTAGGTTTTTGATATGTGGTATGTACGGGGGAGACATTTGATGGAATTAACCTTTTCGACGTATTTACGTATCTGCGTAATTTGAATATTTTGCCGTTTACATTTATTGCTGGATATTCGGCCGTAAAATGTTTTTGAGATAAAGACATACTCGATTGTTGGAAATTTTTGAGGCAAATAAAATATTCTTCCCTCGAACGATAGCCGCTATCGCTTTTACAGCGTCGGTGTACGTTGTTTCGTTGTCAACTTCGATTATTATTGCTTGCTTCTTGGTCGGGAAAGCCTCATTTACAGCCGATGCATAAGTACGAGCGATAAAGTTGGTTCGGTTATTAGTGGTTTCGTGTGAAATTACCGATGTCGGTAATGTTGAATCGCGGTTAGTTTCATGTAGATGAGTGTTAGTAGTAGTAGTATATAAATTAATATTACCTGCCGCTTCGGCGTTATCACTCGTCGGCGATACCAGATCGTGTCTCTCCGTTTTCTGACCGGGCGCCGCGCTGGACACAGCCAGGGGGGTTTTATACATTGCGATAATGCAATGTACGGTTAAATGTTTCATTTCTTTCTTTCGCAGAAAATATTTTCTCATTTCTTCTCATCGATCTTGCTCTCGTATCTTCACGTATATATAACTTTCAAAAGAGTTCTCCGTCATTTTCGGAAATTCGGAATTGTTATCAACGCCGCTAATTAGAAAATGTATTTTCAGGAATCAAATTATTATTAACCCTTTCGATCATCGTTAATTTTCAGGTATAAAATTACGAAAATTTTGTTAACATATATATATATATAAAGTAATAAAGAACTACTTGGTATTTAGATACTTTCTTTAGACGATTTCTTAAAACTTGAATTACGAGTCTAGTCGGCTGTTACATTTAGTCAATACTACTATACAGTATAGAAAGCCGGGTTCTCGTACGAACCTTGGAAAAGAAAATCCAAATCTCAAAAATGTCATACCTAGATATCGTGCGATCGATAGAGAAATTCTGAATAAAATGCCAACAAATCAAGCTGAGGCGCATTATACCGTCCGAACCAGAAATACTACGAACACACGGTTAAAAGCATTCAGAAAAATATCACCTCTTCCATCTTGTATAATATGGTGAAATTATTGGCCACAAAATCCCTGGTAGGCGAAAACTTCCCGAGAAACAGATATGAGAATATGGTATCAAATATCAGCAACTCCAAAATGCGTTCAGAAATGAGGGTTTAGTATGATCGCCGACCTTCGACTTGGTGTAACGAGAAGAAGATTATTGCGAAAACCTTAATGTAATTTTCTTCGGTGACGAAGTCGAACATACAGCTTTTAATGATTTACCATTAATAGTTTTATCTTTGGAATTAACGTCGATTTTAAACAATACTCTAAGTAATCATTTAGAGAAATCATGTCAATAGATGGAAAAACCATCCGTTGGTCCTAAGAACATATCGGATGACCCTACATTTGTAATTTCATTTTCTGGGTATCTTGCTTTATATATTGCGATCGTATATTTTTTTTTATTTATTTTTTTTTATTTTGCAATCTAGTTCTATTCTAATTACAACGTGTCAGAAATAAATAAATAAGAAACAGAAGTCTTTTGCAAAACGAGTATAAAGTGAAATAAATTATTGCTGAAAATAAAAAATATAGATTAATAAAAATAATGCGCGAAATTCGTTAATTCGTATGAAATTGAAATTTTCAAATTCACGAATGTCCAGCTTTTTAGACTTTATAAATGAAAAAAAGACCCTGATTTCTGTAAGTCTCCTGCGGAAACAGTATCAAATTAAAAGAAAAAAATAATTTTTGAATATATACCGTAACGAATAGAAACCATCTTCTTCTATATAAACTTATTGCGTATTTTACGGCAGTGGTTTAGAATTTATAACGAAGTTATAACTGGCTCTTACATTTCCACTACTTCTACTAGTAGCGAGAGCGTATACATTAAAATGTATGAAAAAATATCTAAAAAATTCGATGAATCTAACTTAAAAACTCATTTATATAATAGCTATAGAGAAGTGTGACTACTTACACAGTCGACATTAGATTATGTTTTCTGTAGAAAATAATTAACGTGTTCGATGAAAAAAGCCTAGTAGCAGAAACGGAACTCGCATATAAAATAAATTAATGAACATATTTTTTTCTTTAATGTATTTTACGTTTAGGTTAAAATTTTAAAAAGCGAGTAATATTTATATTTTCAATGTTAATATTTTTCGATAGTAATTCTAAAAAATTGCGCAACCCCTGTTTCGCAACTGACGACGACTTTCTGTTAAATGTCATTGCGAAATATGACCGTTGACATGTGTTTACTCGAATTTACAGTTTAACGTTTACTTCGATTATAAATGCGGAATATTTTAATTTGACAAATGACTTATATTATACGGAATATATTGAAAGTATACGCCAGGGAATTAAAGATTACGAAGCTGAATTATATGTATCTGAAATAATAATAAATATAACATATACACTATAGATAATAAATCTGGCCCAATATATATGTATATATATAATATATACATATTAAATCACTACAACATGTCTCACACAATTCCTTTTTACCATTATCGACGAACTTAATACAATCCAGTTTTTGCGACATTTATAAACTCCCATCACTCGTATACCTAACATATAGTTTCCTACCTGTTATTTCAACACCTGTATTAACAATGCGTCTAAACTGATAAAATATATATAAATCATTATGTTCATATCCAGTTCATATTATTTTAACATATTTTCGAAATAACCGTCTTTAAAGTAATATTTCTGTTGTTTCGATAAACCTTAGAAAAGAATAAAATATTGCGTTCGTCGCAATATAATATATTATTAGGTTTAAATAACCTTTTTTTTTTACGCGACTAGCTACTGTCTATGAGGCTATTACTCGAATTATTAATTAGTTAAAGATAATTATAAAGTTTAACGTTTATTATAAAGTTAACGAGAAGGTGAAGATTGTTTCGGAATGTTTTCAACTGATTGCAACGATATTGAGTACATTTTTGGCAGATTACAATAATATGATAGACCATTGTGGTTGGATTCAGCGCGTGGCCAATATATATTCTGTTGACAGCTATTTTCATACTCGATTAAGAAATTTTACCAATTTTTAAAGGTCAAATTCCTGAATCCTTTATATTGCCAACTATACTCGACCGAATATGGAAGGACTGGTTCTTTCATGGCTATACTCCGAACGTTACCCCGGTAAACTTGGGTAGGACCTTGTGCCACACGGGATACCTTATGGTGACGTATTATCGCTCGATGACTCGGAATCCAGACGAAAGTGATTTATATTCACTTAATTTAAGAATGCCGTGTAATATTTGGTCGACCGTTGTCAAAGTAGTGATTCTCGTTTCAATGTACTTGTCAAAGTTGAGTCACTAATACTGGCCAGCAAGCAAATCCGCGATTTGCACTAATAACGAAAATGCTTTGAATTTTGTTCGCACGACTTGAATTCGAATCCTATTAGGGATGCTTTAATGGTAAAAAATCTTCTAGTCAACTCAGCTGCATGCAATTGGTCGGTAAGTGAGTATCAGCTTGCTGAATAATTAAAGAAGCTAAAGAAGAAGTGCCTGGCATGCTTATTTGGCGGTCCTCTATCAATAATTTTGTCGCTTAAAAACTTTTTAATTGATGGGCTTTACTTTTATGTAATCTACTATTCTTAACGACGCGTATTTGATCATTTTTAAATTCTTGATCATCGTTCGTAAAAATTTATTTCATTAATTTATTTTACAGTTACGTTCTACAAATACTGCTTATTGTTCAGCACGATCAGTATCATTACAACTCTTTTGGAGAGGTATATGTTATTACAGTCTGAACAGCCGCCAACCATAATAATGAATACTATTATACGGTTATTACCCAGATTGCAGAGATCTACATTTTTTTGGATAATCTTTGTGGTAAGTCAACGTAATCTCGTGTTCCGATCTCGCGTAATATATACGAGCATTTGAATAAACTAAAGTTTTCCGACGTATATATTCTACAGAAGAAGTGACGAAGGATTCTTAAAAAATCTATCTTCTTTATACTCCATACTACTTAAAATATTGCACTGTTTTAAGCCGACTTCGTTTTGCGGAAATTTATTTGACGTGATTAAACAAAACAGCAATTCGATATAATAAATTATTGGAGCCACGAAGTACATACTATAAATTTGATAACGATGAAAATGAAATTATCATTATGTTGGTTTCTTAGACGATAGGAATCAGATAGATGATTTCTCGTCAGAACTACGATCGGTAATAGTGTATTATAAAGAATACATTACGTTGCTTTTATTATTATTATTATTATTATTATTATATTGTAAATATACATAAAGGAATCTGGAAATATCTGCTTACATTTATATCTGATAAACTGTGTTAGATACCCGAGGAAAAGCGATTACGGTAAATGCATGAGAGCTGGAACAACTGCACTCATTGAAAAACCTTGATACCAATCTGGATCATAGAGATGTATTTTTAAAAATTTATATCAATTTCGACCATCGCACATCGGACCAGCTGTATTACTTCAGTCTGTAAACTATTCTGGCCCTGTTAAATAAAAAATCAATAGAAGAAACTAGGTTAAATGGTTGGACAGCATTTATTCAAGTTGGGGCCAAACCATATAAATTAGTAGCCGGGAAATTCGAAATTCCACATTACATTTAGATAATAGCGTAATTATAACCAACAATGAAGAAAAATCTCCGTCGGAATATTTCTTTCCTGATAAAGAAGAAAATCTTGTTAATTCATATATTTTCAATTACTATATGTTTAATCCCAACTGTAATATTTCACGTGAACGAATTTGTCGATATTATTAATAATTTAAAAGTTAATAAATCCCCATAAAAAATTACTAATACCGTAGATAAGATCATTAATAGTAAAAATTCGGAATTTTTCGCATATATATTTGAATCCCTTTTAAAATTCCACACGTTTCCCGATATCTGGAAGGTTGGGTATATTATAAACCTAATAAAGATTACACACGAAATGTAACTCTTATAGACCAATAACGTTGTTAAATTCAGTTGGTAAATTATATGAAAAGATCATTAACGTAAAATTATAAAATTAAATCGAATCTAAAAATATTTTCCATAGAAAAAAAAAAGTTTGGGCTTTGATGGCAATTAGAAAACTGTATAATAACTCGATAAGCGTAGTAATAACTTTTGATGTCAAGAGTGCGTTTGACAATTGCAATATCTGAATTAAGTGGAAAAATTTTTCATCACGATCACTTTTCTATGCTGAATGTACGATGTGTTGGAGGTATGTTTGATAATTTCAACAGGCATCATTTTAAAAATCTTGCTGATTAACTGGTTACAAATAACGACGACGTCCTTAGTAGAATCACTAAACGACCGGAGATACTTTATTTACTTAAAAAAAAATTAAAATTGACATATCCAGTTAATATCGTATACCAAAGTACGAAATTTTGCGCGTCATTCGGGAAGGAAAATTATCTTCTTCTCCTTTAAGTACCTTCTCCGCGAAGCAGGTTGGCGGTCATATGACGAAAGTGATCTCCAATGCTGGCCTATTGTTATGATTTCTGAAGCCTTCCCGATTTTCAAGCAATCTCGTCGTATATTTTTCATCCGATGTGCCCTGTTTCCCTTCAATGTTTCCTTGGAGGATAAGGAAAATTATCAGATAAAAGAATAAAAGGTGATCAGAAAAATTCGCGGATGAAATAATTTCATGATACGTCGATAAGTGGTATATCTATATTGATACTCAGCCTTTGTAACGGATACTATTATTAAAAAGAAAGAAAATTTAATTCGAAATATTTTACAATAATTAAATAAATATAAAATGCGCGATGCAATGTAAACGAAAATTATAAATACACGGTAAATCTAAGTAAATGATATATATATATATAACCTTTATACATTTAAATGATAAAACTTTGTTAATAAATAATAATAATAAAATGTACAAAATAATGGAATTCTTTTATATTCGTAACTCGGGTAAAGGGAATCCATAATTTTCTGTATTTTAAGTTAAGGGACGATGACTTAGTACATTATGAAATTCTGTCGATAATTTATTTTTAATTAATTTGTATTATTATGTAATTTCAGTAATAACATTTAAAATTATAATTGTAACCTTAATGAATTTGCATATATATGGCAACTTATTTTGGTACGTTATAATATACGAGAAGTCCGTGAAACTAAACAGCAGCCTATATTTTTTTAAATCAGTGTACGTAATAGTACTGCAATGTTTTAGGGTTTTATCTTTGAAATTTTTCATTTCTGTCTTTATTTCGACGTTAATCTAATTTCAGTTTAACTAATTGTAAAATAAATAGCGAATGTGCTAAACAATACAATCAATTAAAATCTGTTTTTTCATTTTGCTATTTTTGTAATATTGTACATCTAAATAAAATATTTTCTTATATCTTATTTTTTCCTTTGATCTTTTTTTTTTTAAATAATGTATGTATGTTTATATATTATTTTTTTCATATCTACTTGATAATGGTTTAATAGTGGAAAAACTTTGTGGGCTTTGCATATAAAAATTAGGTGATTTTTATGATTTTTTTTTTGCTGTTTATTTATCTTTTTAAAATCACTACATTCCAGATTCAAATTAAATTTCGAATTTTTTCACATATCCTTCAATATTACTCGTACATAAAGCATATTGAAAAAATTAAATATTTTAATTTTTAGGGAAATAATGAAGAAGATTCTGAACGTTTTATAAATGACGATGAAAAGATGTCGCATGTTGGAAAGAAAAAAGAAGTCATACAAGAATGGGAAATTCTGGCTTGTTTTTTTAGCCGAATTTTGTTTGTTGTACTTTTAGTACCTACTGTGATATTCTGGTTTACATTAATTCCGTAACGTTATTATACAGGCACAATGTATATTTCAGTTTTTGCAAAATCGGTTTCCATGATCAGGTATACAAAAATTGTTAAAACTATGTATATATATATATATCATTAAAAAAATAAAGCAATTTACAAATTTTTCTACATTTTTTATTTCTTCATATACAAAATGACTTATTCATTAAATATTGTAGAATACTTTGCAGCTCCGTGAGAATTGGGTTTTAGTTTAAAAATATTTATGTTGGTTTTTGTTTGAAAAATTCAGCTCGTGAAAAACGATACGTAAGCTTTTTTGAAAGTATTCCTTTAAAAAATATAAAAGAATTCTCTTGCTACCGATGTTAGACTGTTATGTACAAATTAATTGCGCTATATAAAAAAGATGAGTAAAACTAAGAATTTCATACCACATTAAAAAAAAAAGAGCGATTTAGAATAAAATCATTCAACAATAAACTTGAAATAACGACTTTCGGAACTGATACGTACAGAGAGTACTATGTAAATATTTAAATGAAAAAAAATATACCGTTATCCACATCAACCAAAACATGAACAGTGTATAAAGTAATAACCCTACGGTAAATACTTTCAATCTCACTTAAACTTCGACAAATGAAGGTGGAAAAATTATAAACATAATGAATATACTGCATATTTAAATAAATATAAAGTTGAACTACTTGCCAACTACTACATGCTAGTACACTCTCAAAATTAAGCAGTATCTACAGCACATCACACAAATTACGTCGACAATATTGTTCAGAAATACTGTACAACTATGTCGACACTTGCTTTAAAAATTTCTCTGGCTACACTCCGAATGAAATACATAACCACATAAAACATTTAAAATGTAGAACTTTCACTGGGAAATACCTAATTCAAGCTATTATGATAAAGAAATTGCACAAACAGCTATAGCATATTTAACAAACGTAATAAACGCAATATTACTCACCGGTTATTACCTATCATTGTGGAAAAAATCTATTATAATCCCTATTCCAAAAGTAGGGAAATACTCTTCCTCTGTGCAAAACATACGTCCTATTAGTCTAATCAGTAACCACAAGTAAAATAACATAAAAAGTTATTCTACTACGCCTAAAGGCGTATTCCAATGGACATAACATCCTAAAAGAAACACAATTTGGATTTAGATCACAATTATCTACTATTATGCAATTAGCTAGACTTATTGATCATATAACTGATCAATTTAATCTAAACAAACATACACGATTATTACTAGTAGACGTTGAAAAAGCCTTCGATACAATTTGGCATAGTTTACAAAATGCTGCACTATAGTCAGATATCTTACATTACTTATCAAAACCTATCTCTCTGATAGATCATTCACAGTTAGGCTAGGCGACACCTATTCCAATCCTAGGATCCTGCCTACTGATGTTTCACAGGGTAGAATTCTCGGACCCTTTCTCTATATTCTATATATTAATGATTTACCACGATTATCTACACATCCTCGTATAGAGTTGATACCACTAGGAACAAACTTACAATAAAATGTACAAATACTATGCAAAATGGAGCATCAAAATTAAATCTGCTGTGAAATACCTGAGTCTCATCCTAGATAGACGGTTAACATTCAGCAATCGCATTAACCGGAGCATTAATAAAACTCATGCTCGTTTATATAAGTTATTTTTAATATTCAACAAGCGATCAAAATTAAATATACAAAACAAATTATTGATATACACAGATCTTGTTTTACCAATCATCCTTTTATGCTAACTTCACGATCAATAAATTACAAATTCTTCAGAATAAATGCCTCCGAATCATTCATGTCTCAACTTCTCAACAAGCCAGCTGGTAAATTTTATCGTAAGACTACACCCTTCAATTACGATATAAATATACAAACATAAAATAATTAAATATTTGCTTCTCACGTCCTAGACATCAAAATAAAATTTTTGCAATCGCATAATCTTTTAAGTTACTTAACGCTAACCAAGGTTTATCATACGTTATTACTATTTATAATGCTCATCATATTTACTTTATTCGTATAAATACTATATAACTACATACTTGTACTTCTATAGTTATAAGCATTACTCATTACGACTTCTCACTTCGTTCTATTATATATATATATATATATATATATATATATATATATATATATATATATATATATATATATATATATAAAATATATATATTCTATTTAACGCGATACATTATTATTATTTAACATAACCTCTCGACCGCTATGCAGGGTTTTTATTCTATCCCCCCCATACAATCGTCTATTTAACAGTTCTAAGCTAACTTCAAGACTTGTTCACTAAATCTAAGTCGCGTAGTGAGAGCGTACCACTGCTCAGTATACGCATTTTATTATATATATGTATCTATTTACTTTATAAACAATTTAAATATACTTATTATTCATTCATTCATTCGAAAACATTACGGATTTTAAGTTTTGTATAAATTAATGTCTTCCATTGGTATTAATAACACGCATTCTGTGTCTGATGCGATGATTGTAAGATTATATCACGAGCCAACTTACTGGCTTTTATCAAATCATTTCTCATATAACTCTGGGATTTTAACATTTTTATAGATTGTTATAATAACTAAATTGGCAGCAAATGCAAACATATTTTATTTAAATTTTGCAAACCAACAGCTTTTTAAAAAAAAATTGAATGTGTAGAAAAAAATTTAAATAAGTAATTATTATAAATATTTAATTATATAAGAAATCAAAACTATGTAGAATTGCTCAACGGTATATGCATATTCGGTTGATGGTGACAAGTTAGACAATCAACTTGTCCCTAAATTATTTCTTTTTGCTTATTAGCTCGACGTCTATAATATAAAAGTCTTTAAAGAGAAATAATACTTTAAATGTAATTATGATTGAACATGAGTCATACTCGCTGTGCATTTAAAAATATTATCGTGATCAGCTGCGATAATTAAAATTTACTAAACTTTTGTCTATCATTATGATGTAGGTAATTTTTGATCGATATAACTTCTGAACTGATACCTTTTTTTGCATATTTGTACAAGTATGTTTTCTTTTTAATCTGTTCTAACACGGAAATATTTTATGAAGGGTACATGTATGCAAGTATTGGGTTATAATTAGAGAATAATTATGAGATCTTCCAAAGTTTGGCTTCTTATATAAAAATAAGGTGATTTGATTTGAAAGTGTTTTTTTTTTATTTAACCCTTTCATTAGTACTTTTTAATTTTTATCCTAAAATTCTGAAATTTGGTATGTGAACTAATATAAACCTCCTGATTACAAAAAACTTGACACCTGCATCATAAGATATAGAGTGTTGCTGAGGAGCGACATTTCCAACTCGTGTATCAAAAATATAACAACATTTTTACCACTTTACGGAGCTAAAATAATATAAATTGACATAACACTTAAATAACATTTAATTTTTAAAAAACAAAAATAGATAAAATAACAGAAAATAAAATTAAAATTGATTGAAAATACAAGAAGTATACAAATAATCAGAAAAAAATTAACTATTACGTGTATGATACAATTCGAAACAGTTCCTATCTTTGGTTAAGCATAGATGAACTTTACACTTTTTACTATAATTATAAGTTTTATATTTACACGACTCATATTTACAACACGAATTAAAATATTTTTCGTCTATTCCTGGAAAGTTCTGCAAAAGGTCCAATTTCCATACGAATGGGAGACGAACCAGACATAGGCAAAGCTGGACTAAAAATTAAAGGTCGACCCCTCATTTTTGGTCTTTTGCATAATATTAAACTCTCGGAAATTACCCGACGAAAATGTAATAAATCTATTTTATTTGATTTTTTTCAATAAACCGAGTGCAGCCGCTTTAATCCGATATTCCTCCAAGCTATTAGTCACTGCCATATCCACAGCATGAAAAATCATATATATATAGTCCACTTGCATGACCGAATGAATGACCTATAGAGGCTTAATAAAAAGTCCAGTTTGTCAATTCCCCCATATTTTTATTATATAACCGAATTGCTTCAGGTCTTGAGACATATATATATTTATTCTGTTTTCGATCCTAACGTAAACAGTTATCATACTCGCCATCACAACAAAATTTGAAACAACTGTTACAAGTTTATTACCATACCATTGAGTCAATATCACTCATCCATCTGAATTTACACTGACAGTGGTAGACCCTCTAGCCTTCTTTTTCATTTCTTCCACTGTTAATAATTTTTAACCAGCAAACCTATTCATTTGGACCGTCCTGATGGCATAAATTTGGCGATTATGAAGGTACTGAAATAATCGATAACTTCTGAAATAGTTGTCAAAACAAAGTAAATGATTTGGTTTATGTATTCGATCACTCAATTGCATTACGACAGCTGTAGATCCAAAATGACTGTATTTTTTTTTAAAATTCCGTAGTAAAACCTCGATATATTATGAAATCAAAGCATAATCCATTAGCTCCTGCTAATACATATATTTTTATACCCCAGTTTTTGGTTTTATTCTGAATATATTGTTTTATATTTAGCGAACCCTTGAATGGTATAATTTGTTCGTCGACACTCGGATTTGTATCCAAAGGAAGAGACAAACATATTTTTCTTATAGCATCATATTATATTGGACGGGCTTTCCAAATTCTATCTGGATTATTATATTCCTTTGATGTTACATCAACATGTAGTACATTACGCAGTTTGCAAAAACGCTTCAGTGTTATATTATTTTTTATTAGTGGAATTCCATATTGAGGTTCCCAGTACATTTCAATGCGTGGGAAGTTTATATTTCACATAGCAATATGAATTCCCAACAGTGTACTTATTTCATCCAAATTTGTTGGAGGAAATACATTTTGTTGAACAGCATATAAATTCGACATAACCATTGTAGTCATTAGTTCGGTATCAATATGTTTTTGGACGAAATCAATTGGTTCTGGCAAACTAAGTGTCTGAAATAAATGATTTACAAAAAAGGTGTATTACAATATGCAAAAATTTAGTAGCTGATAATAATTTGCATAAGTGAATATGTTGAAACATTAAACAAAATTAACATTTTAGTGCCTACAATAACAAAAAAATAAGTGAAAAACTATTAAAGTCAATAATTTTTGCAAAGCATAAATGAAATATTTTTCTAAAAGATTTTCTAAATACCTCATCAACTGTAGGTAAATGCCAACTAATTGGCGTTGTCAGTAATGTTGTGGCTCGTTTCCATTGAGAATTACTAATATCCCTTAATTGATGTTTTATAAAATCAGTTATTTCTGTATTAATTTCGTCCACAGCATTTTTGTATCTATCATCTCTGGTTCACCATTTCCTATAAAATAATAAAAGGGCAAATAATATGCAACACCGCAAAAATATATAAATCATCAAAGCAAGTTTATGTAATTTATTATCTCTGGTTCACGAATATTTCCTGTAAAATAATAAAAAGGAGAACAGGTTATGATTATGAAAAACTACAGAAATATCTGCTTTATCAAAATAATTTATAAAATATATTATTTTATTGAAAATTAGGTTACCTCCCAAATTATGTAATTCATCCATTGAAACAGTTATTACTTCAACATTTTCATGGTAAGTAATTTTATTGTTGGTAGAAATATTTGAAATAAAATATAAGGTGATTATTAATCGCAAACAAATAGAACTAATAAAGTATTTTGAAATTCGTTTGAAAAATAGTATGCATTAACTTCATATACTTCCAATTCCTTATGTACATTTTCATCCACCGAATCACTGTTAATAATTGATGTATTATCTCTCACGATCATATTAAAAATTTCTTAATCTTTTATGTACTGTAAAAGTTCTCCATCTTTTATGTACTGTAAAAAGTTCTCCATCTTTTATGTACTGTAAAAAGTTCTCCATCTTTTATGTACTGTAAAAAGTTCTCCATCTTTCATGTACTGATGAATCTGAAAATGATCATTAATAAAATAAAATACATAAATAATCTTTATTTTCAGAGAAATATTTTATATAGAAAAGTCAATATATTTGTTTATCCACCAAGCGTTATTGTCTCTCACCAGCGACATGCATTTTCAAAAAAATATGTATCAAAATATAAGAATGTAAAAGTAATTACAATTACTGATAATTAATATTTATAGTGTCTACTTTGTTTGTAAAATGTAATGCGGAAAAAACTTTTTTTTAATATCGTAATATGACACTGAAAATCATATTAAATTCACTAAAACATACAACGCAGAATCATTGTAAATAACTCTTTTTATTGGCTTTCTATTTACATTTTAAAAGCGACGAATGATTAAAATAGATTTTTAAGCCGTCATACAAAGAGTATGGTAATATAATATACTTAAATATCAGCCTTTAAAGTAATGTCGTTCTTCAGCGACATATCCAATGAAAGGGTTAATCAAGGGTTTTCAATATACAATATTTTTATATACGTGTCTTTTATAAATATATATATAAACGTTTAAATTCTTTATAAGCTGCAGACATCGCATTAATGTTCTGAATGCCGCATTGAAAAAATCAAGAAACTAAGCTTTTAATTTTTCACATTTTTAAAAGAAGTTTTACATTTGAATTTGGCTATCTTTCAATTAATAATTAACTTTTAATAGAATTACGTTATAAAATTAAAATACATTATTATTATACTCATAATCATTTAAATGTATAAAAGTGTGAAAACCAATTGTAGTATCGTTTTTGTTCAAGTATTATTTTATTCATTTATTTAAATTATAATGAAGGTAATTCTAACAATCCATGTAATTTATTATTCGTTTTACTCATTTATTTTTTTTTGTGCTTCGATATTGTGAATATTAAGAATTTGAATTCAGCAAAATTTTAAAATCGAAAGACAGTTCACAATTTTAGTATGCGGTGGTAGCACTGTAATTATCGATTTATTGCATTTGCGTTAACATTTTGTTTCATGAACTTTCAGCGAGGCTTGCTTAAATTGTTCATTTTAGATTATGGTTGTGGTTGTTTGTCGTATGAGCTATTTTCGTTTTTTGTTTAGAGTAGTGCATTAAAAGTGATTGAATTAACGTTTGTAATACAGAATTAAAATTGAGTATATAGGTATGTATTTATGAATTATATTTAATATCTAGTTACTTTATTATGTGTACTTTCTTTGTTGTAAGTCTGTCATAGAAGTAGTTTTGGAAACTTCCTTTTGGTTTCTACATACTTATATGCATTATTCATTTGCTGTTTTTTAATAGAATTATAATGAACTCGCGTCTATGCAAATTAACAGATCTCTTGACGTATATACTATTTAACTCGTTGAATTAAAATCGTTTTCTTCTTGAATAGGCTAACTGTAAGATGTTGACGTTGACATCTAGTAGCTTGTTAAGTCCATTATGACATGAATTGTGTTAAAATATTTATTTTCTATTCATAGATAGTAAGCAAATACTCTTGTCAAATGGAATATTCGAGTACATGTGAATAGCTTTTTGTTATAGATATAACTACATTAAAAATATTCTTAGTTTTAAAAACTTTTTTTACATTTACATTATTAAATATGAATATAGTTTTATTCATGGGCGAAGAACAAATATAATAAATTTGTTGTTTTTTGATTATATAATTATTTTTTACTTTAGAATTGAATATGATTTAAATTGGTGTACGTTTTGTTGAGATGTATACGTTAATTTCATTTTTAAGTCTCAATGTGTAAATAATACGGTTATACAATTTTATTATAATCGTCAAATTAATGTTCCCAACGGGTAATCGAAAAATAAATATTACTGATGAAAGTCATAAATTATTTCAAATTTCAAGTTAGTCCATTATTATATTTGGTTCAGATTCTGTTGAGTTTTCGCACAAGGGTATATGATAAATATGTGTATTTGGTGTACGGATATTTTGTATATATTTCACCTATTTAACATGAACTGAAATAATTTTAGATGTACAATATAATTTTTTTTGTTTAAAATTTATTTGTATTATATTTTTAAGAAAAAAATCTGCTTATACCATACTCATAAATATACATCTGAGTAAAATACTTTTAAGCGGCCCGTACACGGTCAATAATTCTGATACTGATGTAACTTCATCAGTATTTACGTAACCTTACACGATCAGTATCACCCATCAGTAATTTGTGTTTTTGATCGAAGCTGTCTTTTCGTCGTGCGTAGATGTATCCTTTAAAAGTAGGTGAAAATATGAAACATAAGAGAAAAACTTGTATAGCAATATTATTATACTTTATTTTCAAATGTACCGATCGTTGCAAGAGATGTATGAAAGATTGGCTGAAAAAAAAGGTGAAAATTATTATTTTGTTATGTGAAATCCAGTTAAGTGATAGTGAAGATTACTATTTTCAAATGACCGACATAATATTTGAAAAATTAATTATGATGGCACAGCCGTTTTTAAAAAACAAAATAGTAACATGCGAAGCTGTACTTTGGTGGAAGAAAAGTTAGCTGTTACTGTAAGATACCTAGCAACAGGTAGAAATTTTGAAGTTTCAGCCATTATATCACCGGCATCTATTAGTGGATCAGTTTTAGATACTTGTGATGCGTTAGCTAATGTTTTGCAATGATATATAATAATAATTATGTCTTCAGTCGAATAATGTATTTGGGTATATTTTAATAGTTTGTATAAATGTATTTTGATGTATTTTTTTTTTATTTGGTGTTTTTAAACTGGTTTTTATTTAGTGTATCTATTTTAATTATTTTATATATTTGTTTATTATCAGTATTTTACTTTCCTTAAAATAGAATTTGTATAATATGAATGTATTTTTATACATTTTTTTTAATTTGGAGTTTTTAAACAGGTTTTTATTTGGTGTATTTATTTTATGTTTATTATTAGCGTTTTGCTTTTCTGGAAATAGAATTTTTATAACATTAATAACGTATTTTTATATATTTTTTTGTTTAATTTAGTATTTTTAAACTGTTTTTTTTTTTATTATTTATTGAGCATACTGTATTTGTATTATTTTATATATAGGTTTTGCTATTTATAATATTAGCGTTTTATTTTTCCACATATAGAATTTTTATAATATTAATAAAGGTTTTTTGCTTAGCGTAAGAGTAAATCGCATAAAGTTTTTCGCTAATTTTAATAAATAATTTATAATAAGTAAATTTTTTCTTCTTTAAGTGTGGAATTGTGCTTTTGATTTTTAATATTACGGTGATCATTTTGTGTTTGAACAATATACAGAGTTTTATTAATTTTAATACAAAATTAACAATAGTTGTAAGTACATTTTTGTTTCACTAAGTTCAGAATTTGATAAAATTAGTATAAAACTTTAATTCGCAAATGTGCATGAACCGTCTTCATTTTTATCGTTCGTTATATTGTTTCACTACCACAATTGTTCATATTTTGTAACATTTGTGCAATAAGTAATTGTTTCATATTAAATTCAAACAAATTTCATGCACAACAAAATATGTAGGTATATAATAATCACGCCTTAATACTGAAGAATGCGGATCAAAAAATCCGGATCACTTCAGTATTTTTCATTAGTACATCAGTATTTTTTACAATGATAAGTAATATTGACAATATTTATAAATACTGTCAGTATTATTGACCGTGTACGGCCTGCTTTAGAAATTGTTGTCTGTAATAGTATTAAGGGAAGAAGAAAATTTATCGTGGCGGGGATAATTAATTCACAAGAAACGCTTATCCATTATGTAAATAATTACGACTATATTATGCTATTACGACTTTCATACATTATCGTGAGTAAACATACCGTTTTCTTGAGTTTTAAGTAACAATATCACTATAAATTGATACATTATTTTTGTTATTGTCTTATGAGCAATGTTTGATTTTCACCTTTGCTTTAATTTTTACTTGAATAGATACTCAAAACGAGTTGTGATATATTTTACTTATGTAGTTCAGATATATATTTATTAATTTTGATTCACGTATTTTTTTATGTAGTTTAAAAAATAGAAAGGAGGTCACTCGTGACACTTGTATGAGACGTGTATTATTTTATTTATTTTAAACAATTATTTGTGCATGTGAATAGCCGACGAATATATAATTATTTTTTTCTTAAATATAAAATTGATACGAATTTGGTAATTTGTTATTACTTTAAATTAATCTTAAAATAAGAAGCTACACCTTATTACACTTAAAGTGTGTGTACAGAATACATATTCGAAGGCGTGTTTGTTGCTCGTTATTTCACGTTTTAAACCGATTTTCTTGTATATTTTTTTCATATATGCGTGTTTTTTTTTTTTTTTTATAACATATCATTTTATATGAAAAAATTTCAAAAATAATTAGTCCAATTGTGATTTCGTTATTCTTTAACATTTGATTCACGTTTCAATTCCTTGATAGTTCGTGTCTGTTTTATAGTTTAATACTGGGGTACATTTTCTTGACAACGAATATTGAATGATTAAAAGTTTATTACGGTACGAATTTATAACAATTTTCTTGTAATTTTTTGTATGTAGGGTTATATGTATAAGCTCAGTTCGGAGGTTTATCCAATGTATATCGTGAGATGAGTTTTGTAATAATTATCTGGATGTAAATCCAACGTAATATATCAAAAATTATTTGACTCAATACTGTTTAGGTATAAATATCTGCTCGGGAGTTATTGTTTTTTGTTTCGATGCAGGTTAGATAATTTTACACGAATAATTTATATTTCAAACAAAATAAAATTATAACGCAGTTTAATCACTAAAAATTTTTCGACAATTGCGTCATTTTAAAGCATATACAATAAATATTAGATCAAATATTTATTGTATATGCTTGAAAATGACGTAATTATCGAAAAGCTTTGCAATAGAAAATTTTAAGTGATTAAACTGAGTTATGATTTTATTTTGTTTATAATTCGTAAAATCACTACTCTCCGATATATTCAACATTTAATTTATATTTCCCTTGTAAAATTTATTTAATAATGTGACTATTTTAAGGCACCTGCGCGGGCATTTCTTGCGTCAGTTTAAATTTTTGTTTCAAATTAATTATATATTAATATCTTAATAAAATAAAAAATATATAGTTTGTTACTCGCGAACTGTGTATGTATTACGGTCATGTATTGCATAATATCCGCGAGTATTGTACGTTAGAATAATAATTTCAACGATGTCCAAGCACGGAGATATACAATTAAAACTACGCGTTTGAATTTTTTTCTTATACAACAATATTAATCGTTTTGTTTTACAATTCGATATAAGTTCATTTGGAAATTTTTGTAATCTATGTATATAGGGCGATAGGTATTTGAAATTACGATATTATTTTTTACCGTATTATGTATGCGTATGCTGCGTCGCATAATTATAAGGCGTTTTCGATATTTATTACTGCAAAACATTAGATTTAAAAAAAAAAAAAAAGGTTGACGGTTGTATTTTAAACATTTTTATTCCTGGTAAATTAATAAAGTATATATGGCAAATGCGCATATATTTAATAAATCGAATCATCATTATCGCAATCAGCCACAATGATTCGAAAATTTGAATTGGTTTCTTTGTAGACGACGTGTTTTTGGAATTGGTGAAATTCATTTTATTATTATTATTATTATTTTACGTCGAAAATTGCATTTCGCATCTTCGATGAAATGTAACTTGAATGTTTTCACCTATATTTAAGTTTTATATCATTATAGGGAACTTTAATTTGATACGGGCGTGTAATTTAATACATTATTTTTATTTTAAGTATTTATCATTATGATGTAAAATTATACGAAATATCATTTATTTACCGTAATTACGAACTGATTAATTTTTTTTTGTATATCAAGTAGGAAATAAGTTTTAGTTTAGGCGTAAAAGTCGGTTTAGTTCTAAATTACTTCTCGTCGTATAGAAATCGGATTTTTGTTCTTCCTTCGAATGTAGATTAGGTGTTTTTTTTGTTTACATTTTTAAAATGAATTTAATCAAACATTAACGTATAACCGTTTTTTAGCTGGATGTTTCGATTTGTATATTATTATATCGTGTCTCATCGAACGTTTTAAATTATATACTTCAAGAAACTTTAGTAGCGTTTGTTACTATTACGAAATAGTCTCCGCGTCAAGTCATCCGAATAAGTTACATCTAAATATATGTTCGGCACCGTATATTGCATTAACACTTTCCGTCACTATTTCTCATTTTTTTTTTAAATTTTTTTATTGTGTTTCTAAATGGTAGTCGGTTAGAAGTGATTTACATTTGTACCATTTTTAATTCTGATTCTCCAGGCGTTTTATAAACCATATTTAATTTTTAACGCCCTCTCAGTCAGTTATTTGTAGTTGCGAAATAGATGGCGATCGTTGATTTTTCGTCATTATTACTTCGACGCTACGTCCAATATTCAGTGCTACAATTCCATTAAGTACATACATCTTACTTAGGGGCATATCTTTCACAAGTAATGATTCTACACGTTTCATTTAAGGCAACGTCTATCTTTCTTACGTAAGAGTGGTATCAAATTGGAAACACATATTCTTATGCTGAATAACAGAGTGTTAATGATGATGTGCGTAATATTCTTCTGCTGAATAACAGAGTGTTAATGATGATGTGCGTAAAATATCCCGCCGTGTGTCTTAATAGGGCTTCCAGATATTTAGCATCATCGACGTGTCGAAAGTTTTTTCCAATCTGTAACTGGCGTTTAGTTTCAAAATCTTGAGTTGATTAAACTTCAAAAGTAGAATGTTTTGTTGTTTTGTCCGATTGATTGATCATTAGTTTCTATATTGAATCATGTTTTTCGGGCCAGCAAGCGCGTCAATCTATTTATTGTTAGAAACGTTTATATTTTAACAATATTAATCTTTGGTTGCCGGATATACTTTTTTTTTAATCGAGTACGAGAGATTATGTCGCATGTAACTTTCTGTTAGCAACATTTGTCTAGCACAAGACTTTTCTATATTCTGTATGTACTTGCTGAGGTACAATCTGCGCGCATATAGTTTTAAATATATTCTCTCTCAAATATTTTGTACAGATGACATAGGACGGATTTAGCTCCAGAAAACCATTTGTCTTGCGACAATTTCTTCTTATGCACTATCTTGTACGACTTGAACGTGTACCATATTCGTCTTATCGTCATTAAGAAAACAGTCGGTATCTTTTCTCATAATCTGACCTATAAATTTTATTTGTAGTTTTTCGTTTATTCGCGAGAGTATTTATAAAATTTTTCTATATAATTCTCTTTTCCATTTGATAATTTTCTAGTCGGACAAGAGCCGTTTAAAAGACTTCCGTCTTTTTTGACACCCGTTATTTATGATTCGTATTTGTATCAATATGCTATATTAAAAATTTTGCTAACTAAATTTTTCTATTTCCTATATTTGTCGGTTTAACCGTAACTGATGCGCATTTTTTCCCCGATGATGTCTTTTACAATGGTCGATTAAATGACGTTGTCTTTGCGTTAGATATCAAATTTAAAATATAGCGGAAGGTAATTTTGAATTATGTAATAAATTAAGGGAGCCTTTGTTGAAAATGACGGTAAAATCAAAATGAACAGCTGTACGATTAGTAGCATACGGTATGCAGACGACAGTTTTATTGTAGCAAACAGCCAGGACGAATTACGATAGATAAACTTGCTACCGGCGGCGAAGCTTTTGCAAGGATGCCAGATTTGAAAAAGTTTTCGAGATGTAATCAGCAATAAAGAAGTTCTTAATAAAGTGAATAAGAAGCATCCAGAATTATTAATCTGTATTCAAGAAAGGAAACTGCGATACTTGCGACACATTCTGAGAGAATCTAAGTATGAAATATTGCGAATTATTATAAATCGTATCAGTGGGCTGTCCACAAAATTAATGGATTCCGGACTGCTGTGCCGAAAGAGATTGTTCGTAATGGAGATTGGATGAAGAAGAATAAAGTTATACAATTATTCGTAATTGTACCCATTCATTTTATTCTACATCGCGTCCATTGTTTACGTAGTAACGTTCCTATTGTTTCGAAATTAATATAACCGAAAAGATGAAACAATAAATGCTGAATATTTAAAATGAAGTCAAAAAAAAAAAAGACGGTAAAATTTAAGTTCGATCGTTCCCTTTTAAAAATAGTTGTTTCACCAAAAGTTATAATTTTAATGATAGATTTACTCGCAAGTAGTAAATATTTTTTTCGTATTTTAATTTACTAATCCGAATTCCATTATAAATGATTTCGAAGTAGTAGCCGAGATAATAGTCCATTGGCGATAATGTATCATTTTAATTGACAATAATGTCTACTATTCTAATTGACAACAATGTATTATTCTAATTGACAATAGTGTATTATTATATATACCGTTGACATTTTTATGTGAATTTTTTTTTTATTTTGTTTCCGACGCAGCTTTCGTTAAATTATACGTTATTTTTCATTGCATACAAATTTTTAATTTTTGTCCTCTTGTTAATCATTCTTAATCTTTCCGCATGGCGTTGTAACTAAGACAAATTATCTAAAAATATAGTAAATTAATTGGATGTTCACACTTTATTATTCATTTTCAGTCACAATGTGCTCAATACGGTACATATAGCCATTTTTTTTTTAAACTTTATTCCAGTGGCGGCTCGTGGTTAAAAAATCTAGATCCCCTCCACAACATATGTACACAAAAAATTTGCACCATTGTAATATTTATTAATAATATCCAAGTCAACAAAATGTAATACAAATATTTAAAACCGTAATCAGAAAAACTATTACAAAATTAGATTATCAATCCCAACATAAAAAATTGTATCGGTATATTAAAAATTTATTTCCGCATCGATAAGTAACAAATTTATTCAATTAGAAAAGTATAAAAATTTTTAAAATACTAAAATGAAACAATTCGACTATGTATAAAATAGTCGAGTATTGTTATTTTTTCACAATTTACTAAAAACAATCCGCCGAAAATGAAATGATCAGTTGTCGTATTGCTTCAGCGAGGAAAAAATTCTACATATATTATAACATCAGTCGGTAATAATGTGAACGACGTACTTAACTGTTATACATTAAAAAATTTTAAAATGCCAAAACGAAACAATTTGACAAACCAGATATAATAGATAAGTATTCCCGACAGAGGTGATGAAACAACTACACAGTATAAGAAAGAAACGCCAATAGAAATTCGAAGAAGAAGAAACTAATCTCTCGTTCTAGACTCATTCATTTGCTGGCCGGTAGTATGTGCACCCACGTGTTATGAAAAAAAAAACCTATTCTGTCGCGTCAAGTGTGTGTAACGGATTCTGTTTGCGAAACGATTGCAACTAGCAGTTCGTTAATACAGTCCTAATTCTACACCCACAATAGTATTAGACGGCCATATATATATATATCTTTCCGATGTCTTCAGGTTGCATAGAGACCACCGATCGTTGTAACTTTTTAAAAGATTTTTTACAATATATTCTACAAAAAATATAATTTAAAATTCACTTATTTCGTTTGATCTCCGTAGTAAAATAATTATTTATTACATCGTCAATTTGTACGCAGTTCCGAAGATATTTCCGGTGATTGTGTAACCCATAAGAGCCGCCCCCACTGCTTTATTCCCCAATCACAACGTTTGGAGTCGTCTTATAAAATTATTTCAATAAACCGAAATGTGTAATTTTGCGTAAAAAATCGGCAATGCGCGTTTGAAGAGTTAAATCAATGGCAGTTGCAATTCCAGATTTACGTTAGGGATTGGCCGGTTCTAATTGGTTGTTTCTTAGACGGGGCAGTGTAATTGTTTTTTTATTTTATAATGTAAACTCATTTTTATTCGTCCTTTAATAATATATTTGTATTTTCTTTTATCTTTTACAGATATAACGTAATTAAAAGCCCGATTTCTTTCATTAAGATATAATTATATTTCTCTTCGCCCGTATCTAAAATAATATTTAAGAGAAATAAGTGCTCCTCGAATTAGGTACAATCATTTTTTCCTTCTATTTTTTCTCCTTTTTTTTTTTCTGGAATTTTTCAGTTAAGGGAATAGGACGTACTAGTCGAGAATATTGTCGCGACGTTCAACATTTACTACGCGCCGGAGGATCGACATATTTTAAATTTTACGACGGACGACCCGATCAAATATGAATTACGGTCGTAAACGTACGTACAGCGGCGGTTGCAACAACAACAGTAACAGTAGTAGTAGTCATAATAATAATAATAATAATAATAATGTTCCCAATAAGAAAAAGAAAAAATTTTTTCTGCCCAGTAAAAGAGTGTTCGTACCGCCTACGAAATTTTTATTAGGCGGTAATATACGGGATCCGTTGAATTTATGCGGATTAGTCGATGAAAAAGAGGACGAAGAAACGACCGTCGACGATGATAGAAGCGGCGGTCTAGTTTTCGGCGAATTTTTATTAGGCGGCGATATTAACGATCCGTTAAATTTGAAGAGTATCGCGATTAAAACGAATGAATCGCCGTTAAATAACGACGAAGACGATAATAATAATAATAGTAAAAAATCGGCCGATATTTACGACGCGGTAGATGGTCGTATTAATAATACCGTCGTCGATAACGTAACCGCCGACGGTCGCGATAACGATAACGCATCTAGAAAAAGACCAGCTTCCTCTCCTCCTCGTTCTGATGTAAACGAGGACGTTATTTCGACGAATAAAAAACCGGAAAAATTACGTTTACAAATCGAACAACGTACTAATAGTAATAATAGTAATAACAATAATAATAATAATAATAATAATAATAGACAAAACGTTTTAGCGAAAAAATTAGAACGTAAAGATAAAATCGTCAGTCCGGTTATTCCTCAACCGTACGTTCCATTAAAAAACCTTCATTATAGTAAACATCAAATTATCACGCCTAATATCGATAAAAACGAACGTACGCCGAAATTTAAAGAAAAAAATAGCCGTTTCGAATACGGTAATTACAATCGTTATTACGGTTACCGAAACGCTAACAATAATAATAATAGTATTAATAATAATAATAATTATAACGATTTACGTTTAGAAGTTTTAGCCGGTCGTAAAGAATTATTTAACGGTAAAGACGTCCTAGATATCGGTTGTAACATCGGTCATATTTCGTTAATAGTGGCTAGAGATTTTAACGCGAAATCCGTTATCGGTATGGATATCGATCGATCGTTGATAAATATCGCCCGGAAAAATATTAAACATTACGTCACTTGTTCCAGTCCTTACTATTTACAAGATATTCGCATACGTCCGTCGACCGGCGATAACGATAACGTCGATAATAAAAACGATCTAAATAATACGACGAAAACGATCGGATTAAAAAAGAAATGTTATCCGGTATCGATGTCTATTCTTTACGGAAGTTTAGACATCTGCAGTACTAGTAGTAATAATAACGAATCGTTATCGTCCGGGAAATCGTTTACGAAAAATGTTTCTTTCGTTATCGGTAATTACGTACCGGATTCGGACGATTTATTATCGTTCGAACGAGCTCAATTCGATACGATAATCTGTTTCAGCATGACTAAATGGTTGCATTTGAATTGGGGCGACGCCGGTTTAAAACGAGCCTTTAAACGTATGTTTCTGCAACTTCGACCGGGCGGTGTATTAATTTTAGAACCGCAATCGTGGGATTCGTACGCTAAGAAAAAATCCTTAACCGAAAAAATCTGGCGTAATTATCACGATATACAATTTTTTCCGCATCATTTCGATCGTTATTTGTTATCGTCGGAAGTCGGATTTTCCAGATGCGAAACGATAGCCGTAATTAATCATCAACAAAAAGGTTTTCGTCGGCCGTTGAAAATTTTCATTAAATCGCCTACATCGTCTGGTAATTGCGAAATCGATACAGTAAATCATATTTCTACTACTACTACCAGTACTATTACTAGTAATACGATAAACACGGTTACGTCTAAACAGTCGGAAGACGAGTTTTCCGTTAATCCGATCGGTATTCGACGATACGCTTTAGGCGATGATTGCGAAAACGAACCGATTATCGGTACGACGACTACTATCGAAGCCACGTCGTCAGTCGATGAAGATTCCAGTAAACGAGCACTTTCGCCGACGTATAAAAATATCGATTAAAATTATCGTACGATTTTAGATCGATTTATTTACACAGACAGCGGTGTGAACTTTTTATTTTTTATTTTTTGCTTCGTTTTAGACGCGCTTAATAATTATAAAATCTTCTTACTCTATCGCGTAAAATTTAAATATCTCGTTTTTGAACTTGTTAAAATTATTAATTAAATTAAAATTTATCCCTAATAATATACGCATATATAATTAATGATTACCACATTACGTACGAATAATTAATTACGCCTGGAAAATAGATGATTATTCCGTCGCGTTTGTCGAATTTAAATGTGTTGCCCGCGTTAAAAATGTTAAAATCCTTAATAACGTAGTTAATAATTTAAATTTATCGTAATTTTATATATATATATATATATATGAAATATATAATTAGCGAAGATTACATATTACGTATATAGTTAAACTATTATTATTACGGCGTATGCGCGAATTTAAATGTTGTCACATTAAAAATGTTGGAATTCTTATTAACGTAATCGATAATTGAAATTTGTGTTAATTATATTATCGAATATTATTTTAAGTAAACACAACCGGACACATTTTTATTCGGTCGGACGCGTTAAGCTTATTAAAAATATTAAATTTATTCATCTAAACTGTTTATAAATTTTTCGAATATGAAATTCTCATTAAACTTACGATCGATTGTTTAGTCTTCTTCTCCGCTGTAACATGTGGCATTCTTCTTTATCCCCATTTATTTTTGTTTCACACATCTTCTATGTTCTTCTGGTTGTTTACAATTTATGCTTATTAATAATGGAAATAGGTAAGCGTGTGTCTCTGTATGACGATGGGTAATATTAGGTAAGTCAAAGTAGAAGTGTTTTTGGTCGATAATAAATTTTCGCGCGGGGAAGGTGGTCTGTATATAAGCTTATGTAAGTAGATAATATATATTTTTTTATTGTATTATTAGTTAGTTCACTTTATGGCGATATCTTCGAACAACTCGAAGAATTTAATACTAGCACGTAGTTTGAAAGTAATTGCGAAATTGTTTAATTTGTATTTAATTGTCTATATCTTTCTTTCTTTTACATACATACATACATATATATATATATATATATATATATATATATATATATAAATTATATGTGCGTTCGGTATTTTCATTTTTTTCAATTATTGTTCGTTCGACTAAAGCAATGCTTCGTTTTCTGAAATTCATTGTTTGAAACATGTTTTGCATTAAAAAATTTTCTGCTGCAGTTATAAATTTCTATATTGGTGTATTTGTCAATATGATCGCGTGTCTAGTTTAATTCATGCGGGCCAGAGTTGCGTGTCTATTCGTGCGATGGAAAATTTATGTATTTTATGCATTATATATATATATATATATGTATATATATGTGTGTGTTGTGCGTGTGTTACTAAGTATCATTTATGTATATAAAGTAAATAAACTCCCACCGAGATACGGTAGGGGGTGTTTTAAGCGATATTTGTCAATTGGAACAGTGAGAGCTGACTAAGGCACACACTTCAGTGAGCCAAAACGGGACGGTTTGCCACTGTCTTTTATAACTCATATATATATATATATATATATATATATATATATATATATATACACATATATATACACATATATATATAAAATGTACATCTTACATATTTATATATAAATATAAATATTACATATATGTACATATTAATACATCACCATCATCATCGGTCGCTCGTTTTAAACATCGTGATATTATGGATCCTTATAAACGAATATGTGTTAAATCGCACGTTTTTAAAATTCCGTCCATGGATCTTTGATGTTCCAGGATATCTGTCGTAATCATTTTTGTGTAATTCATCCTATCGTATGATATGTGAGCGAAGGTTGTTATCAGTTTCTGCACTACGGGTTGTAACGTCTAGTCCACTTCTTGAAGTACGGACGAGTTCTGTTTTCGGTCCATGGTACACTCTCGGGGCATTATATATATGCATGGAGTTACATTTGCTAATTTTGCGCTGATTGCTGATTTCGATGGATCGACGATTCACGCGTTATATGATTTTTAAAACACGTTGCTTACAATTTTATTCTGTTCGTACTTTTTGCGACATTATGCATTCCGAATTATACGCGCGTACGAGCTATTTAGGTTAATACAATTTTCAGAATTATCGATTTTATTGTTTCCAACATTTTTCAAACCGATTATTAGAGTTTTTTGATATTTCAATAAAATTCTAGCGATAGTGATTCGCTAAAACTTGTAAGTGATCGAACACACACAAAAAAATTAAAACAAAAAATGGAACGTTCTTTAAAATTAATTGTCCGTTGGTAGTTTCGGTAGAATTTTTTTTCTATTCTTAATTCTTATATTACGAATTTATTAATCAGACTTGCTGTTATTTGTATGGAACGACGATGTAAATAAGGTTGTAAATTTGAAAGAGAAATATTATGTTGTCTGCTCGAACAAATGTTATGCATGTTGTTATTACATCTAGCATTAATCAAATGTGGTTTTCTTTAGGTTTGGTGGTTTAAACAATAGCGATAAATTTGTTTATTGCATATATCGTGTTATTTGACAACGTTAACGTTAATATTAGTTTATTTGTACATTTTTAATGGTATTTATGATATTTCATTTACGCTCGACAATTTACTTCAACTTTAATATGTGGCATGGGTGCTGGACTTTTATATAAACACGTGCCATAAAGTGAAGATAAAACTACATGCCATGCTTTCTTTTGGGATCCCATTTGTGAAGTTATGTTTATAGGGTACAGGCAAGTTATAACAACGAACGAATAATCGCGAAGAGAATGGAGGTATTTCTTGAGAAGTACGAATTTTTTACGGCTAATTAAACTATTAGAAATCCATAATTTCATTTTGTACTTTGTAAAAAAAAAAAAAAAAACTGACATACAAACGTAATTTATTACACAAATATAGCCTAAGATTTTTTAAAGTTAATTATTTTAACGGCAAAAAAATATTTAAATCACTAATATTGTTGATTTTTAAAAATATACTTAGTTTATTAAAAAATATATGAATAAATTATACGTAATTTTATCAAATCTTTGAAATCGTCACGTGTCAGCAATTTTTTTTGTGGCACACGTGTCATCGATTCGACACCTTTGATAAGTTGTTAAACTGCTCGACTGTTAACCCGTTGATCTGGGGGCTCGATTTCAACTCTCTGCATAAAATTGTTCATCGTCATATAATTCTGGACTATTATGCAGATGGCAGTTGCACCCTATTCCATATATATATATAATTAGTGGCGTGAATGTTAATCTATTTTATTTAATGTAATAATGTACAATGACCTGGTTATTCGGCAACCGACGGCAATACGTTGACGATAATAATTTTATGATGATAGTGGTATATATATATATATAATATATAATATATATATATATAAATAAATATATATATATATATTATATTGTATAATATGTTTAAATTTTAGAACTTTCTAGTTGAAACGTATTGTTTTTTATGACTTCAATATTATACATGTTCGTGTGTTGTTAATTACGACCCAAAATTATTAATTTATTAGTATACGTATGAAATTAAAAATTATTTGAATTTATTCGTTGTTTTTTTTTAAAAAAAAACTTGGAAATAGTTTTAAATATTATTATACATTTTGTTATTGCACTTTTACCTATTTCACTATGTAGTTACAATGTTAACTTTTAGCTATTAGTGCCTGCTTTATGCATGTTTAAGATTTCTAATTTTAAATGTACAACGTTCGTATGTACACTTAAATTAATGTAATCTGTATATAAGCTAGCTGAATAAATATTTTTAAAACGTGAGTAAGAAATCATTGTAAATTAGTTTTGTTATTATATATTTCATTCGATTTGATTATTGTTTGTCAAACATATTAACGATCCGAATGTAGTAATTTTGCGAAATGTGGCGATTGAAAAATAAACAAAAAAAAGTAATTAAAATCAGTAAATTTCTATATATATATAAAAAGATCACAAAGCGTTTCTGTTATTAAGTAATTATCAAGTGGACATAAAAAAAAGTAAAATATTAAAATATATACAAATTATAAAAATATAAACGAAAACTCAAAAAGTAAAATAAAACGTAAGAAAATACTTAATTTCTATGTACAATTGAAAATAGAAATACATATTATTAGCAATATATATAATATTTTAGTGTATATTTCTGATCTTGTATTTGTTTACCACGTTCACCATCAGATTATTTTATAATCAAATCTGTTTTTTCTCCTTCCTATTTTATATAATATTGTACATCTGAATTAAGTATTTTCTTACATTTTATATTATTTTTTGTTTTTCTTGTATATTTTTATACTTTATATATATATATATGTCCATTTGATAATGGCTTAATAGCTGAAAAGGTTTGCGCGGTCTTTTTGTATATAAAAGTTTAATGATTTTAACTAGTTTTTTTTTCTTTTTGTTACTGTTTATATGTATTACAAAAATACGATCTTAACTCGATCAAATTGAATAACTATTAAAAACTTTATAGACGAGCGTATGAATTATTTAGTCGAGTGACTAATATACTATAAATGTATGCTAGACGACGTTGAAATACTTAACAAATAATATCTTGAAATTCTCGTTGTTGAATAACGGAGACCAGTTATAAAATATAGCGAGAGGAAGATCCGTTCTTCCAAAGTTTACGGTAATCATCGAAAACGGGATAAACTATGGAACCGAGAACGGGTCGATTCATGTTTATCCGGCGTAATGTGAAAGACAGAACACGGAGGATAGAACTATTAACGATAAAAATTAAGCAGTGGATAATCGTGGTGTTTACTGTAATGTCATTTTGATCTATAATTCGTGTAGAGATCTTGGTTAGAGAAACCTATACGAATGAATACAGAGACGAAGACTCGTGATATACTGTTACATTTATTTATTTTTACTAACAGAAGGGAGGGGGACTTCGTTTGAAACGTCTAACTCTGACCCCCTGAGTGTTCTTTTACAATTGTCTAGAGTTACGTAATTTGCAATGAATATATTATAACTCTAAATCGACAATGGGTTTGGCAACTTCACAAGCGTGGAACTAAGGTGAAATTTAAGTTGATCCCTGCCCACTATATAGCGCTCGTTGAAATAAGATAACGGATGCGACCTAAATCATGTTAAAAATTGTGATAGTTAATGCCAAAGCTTAAGGAAATGTTTTAGCGTTTTTTTTTCAATGATACATCGAACGCAAACTCTCATTCATCGCTTTTGACTTCCTAAGTCCTGCTCCATTCTTTCAGCTGAATCCTTTGCTATATTCAAGTGTCTAGAGTTCCTGTCCATGACGCAGTCTTCTTCTAAATTCCTTATTATTTCTGATTCACTCAATGTTTTAAAGTCACTCCACAACCTATATACGAATAATGCACTTCTACAACGCATTCTGCTTGTCCATGACTTCCTTACTAAATCTCAAGTTTCCATAGCTTTCATTTTGATTTCCAGCCACATCGGTATTCTTGGAAATGAGGCTATTGACTCGAGCTGTCAGAGAGGCGTCTTTGCTTCCACACATTTCCGCTCGCCTCTCTCTCTATAGTGACGTTAAAGCTTTCCTGAAATCTCTCGTAACTAAATCTTGGTGTCGTGCATGGAAGTCTAATGAACAAAACCACCTCCTTTTAATCAAACCCAATCCACTATCCCAACTGTCATTTCCTTTCCAAACAAGAAAGAAAAATGTTATCCTTACAAGACTCCGTATATCCCACTCAAACCTTACCCATTCCTATCTTCTTCATGGCACAGACCCGCCACTCTGTTCCTTTTGCCAAATGTCTCAACTGCTCATACCCAACATACTAACATCCTGTCATGCTCTCACAACATTAAGAATCCAGCACAGCCTTCCTCCTTCTTTACCTCAACTTTTATCCGAATCTACTGTATTCATAATGTGTTCCTGTTCCTGGATTCACTGAGCCTCTTAAATCAGATCTAGGACCACAGTAAGCCTGTGGGCGCATATGGCCCGTTAGTGCAGCCGGCGCCCGTATATATAAAAAAAATAATAATAAAAAAAAGTTTGTTAACGGGGAAAAACTATACTACTTTTCGAAAAAACAATTGTTAAACATTAAACGTGAAGATCTTCTCTATAAATGTGTGTTCTCTGTATTTGTCAGATTTAGAAGTGGTCATGACTACATTTAGTCATCTTGCCAAATAAGGGATCGTCATAAGTGGAGTTTGTGAGATATGTAATATCGAAGATAATTCGGTCCTACCTCAAATACAAAAATAGACAGCTTTCTGTCTGAACTCGACAAGTAATACGTTACCAATACAACTTATTGTAGATCCTACCTCCTCGGATACGCGTAAATTGTATAGTTTCATTAATGTCGATAATATAAATTTATAATTCGAACAATTTACCTAAACTGACAAAAAAGTGAAAACTGAACAATTTCGCACTAGCTTCTCTCGAAACAGTTGCGATTATACGAATGGAATAGATGTCGGAAATAACGATACGCCGACTAAGGTCCAACAGTTGTAAACGATAAATCTGTACTCATCTGCCGATTATCACATTTTTGTATCGAATATGAAGTAGAAGATTTCCCACCTTATTACACGGGTTTTTCGCTTAATTGATCTCTGTTCCATTTTGAACACGTATTTTTTCACGGAAAAAATTCATCGACCTACAGCATCTCTCTTGGAAATAACACTAATTTGAAATTAATCAAAACGATGAAATAGTATATAAATAAATGAAAATTTAAGTTTTTACGTAATCATAATAAATTGGATTTTAATCTCCTGTACTTGTACTTAGTATATTTCAGCTTCCTGGTATCATAATTCCAAATATTTTATAAGAACTAATTGGGGCGTATATTTTTAAATAGAAATTGCGATATTTCAGCGAAATTGCTTACTATAAGATAATTGTGTATATTTGTAAATTATTATAGCGATGCAGTCTGTCTGCTTAATTTTCCGAAACTAGAATTCGATACATAGTTCCATATGCGAGGGACAAGCATACTCGAATATCGGACGAGTTATCGAATTTATAAATATATATTTTTTTTTTTCGAATGGACTGCGTTCCCAACAATTTTTAGGCGCGGCAAATATATTCGAGTAAGTTGTTAATATAAAGGTGCAAGGAATTATTGCGCTTAATAGCGCTGTTTGTTGGTGCGTGTTCCGAAAGTGAAAAACTACATATTAGAAAATTATAAGCGGTATGTGTGATATTGCAAAATGTGCTTATAACAATGACGTGACAAAGAGATGAGAAAGTGGTGCCTTTGTCCACCAAGATGTATGTGGTATAACAGTATAACTTAGGAGATGATTGAATGATTATTTTTTTTATTATTATTTTAAATACAGATACGATCTTAACTCATTGAAGTTAAATAAGTATCAAATTTAGTAAAGTGTAGCTTACTAACAAGATATCATCCTGTTAGCCAGCTTATGGGTTGAAGTCAGTATTGACCATGACTACAAAAATTAGTTTATATTAATCTATTTATTTATCTAATAGAATTTAATCTTGATTAGTACCCAGTAAATTGGTACACATTGACATGTTGGTGCAACCTCTTCCTGTCTGCTGTAGGAATTTCCTAATCTCGTTTGCAAGCGGGATGTGCAAGTCTCGATGAATAACATCATTTCTCGAACAACGGCATGCATCGACAATTGCTCTTAGTATTACGCTTTGTCTAGCTTGGATTTTTGCTCTAGAAGACCTGCTGGTACAGCCCCATAACTGCAGACCATAAATTCATATTGGCTTTATGATCTGCCGATACAGTAGACATTTGTACCTTACGTCTAGAGGCGATTTCCGTTCAATAAGCCAATATAACGGTTGAGTTTTTTCTTTATTTGTTTACACTTCATTCTGGCATGTATTTACCGAGTCAGCCGCCTATCCACGTGCGCACCAAGGTACTTGACTGAGTCGACCTGTGGGACAGGTTTACCTCCGAAGTGCATTTGGTAATGTATATCTGTTCGTCGGTATGTGAACGTTACGCTGATTTTTCTTCATTGATTTTAACTTTACAGTTTATTACCCATTCATGCGCTCTGTTCGAAGAGTTTTGCAATTTATTTATAGCTTCAGAATGATTACTGCTATAACGGCTAATATAGCTGTATCATCGGCGAATGTATCTGTTGGCGTTTGCGCATCTGTTGGTAAGTCTTCTGTCTACAGAAGATACAAAATGGAACCGAGGACGCTTCCCTGCGGTACTCCAGCTTCTGTGTTGTAGGATGCGGAAGTAGCATTTTCTTGCTGTACTTTAAATTGTCGTTCTGATAAGTAAGACACGGGCAAACGGTAGATGTTACCTGGCAGAATTCGGCTTAATTTATAGGTCAGCCCTTCGTGCCATACCTTGTCGAAAGCTTGCGCTACGTCTAAGAAGACGGGCGGGCAATATTTTTTCCCCTCGAATGTTCTATTGATTATCGTTGTGATTCTGTGCACTTGATCAATTAGTGCGTCCGTCGAAACTCAAACTGATGTACTGGTATATACTCTTCAACCAAGGGCAATAGTAGAAATAGTATATGTTGAAAAATGGCATATTTTTTTTCGACGGAAAATTATTAAAATTGGAGATTCGCCGAAACAACAAAATTTGAAGTAGAATCGTCGCTGTTACTACTACGATCTGCGTTTTCGGCCGAATCCGACTCAAACATAAATTTCATTATTACGTCTGGCTGATAACGAGATTATCGTCAGTTTGGGATTTATGAAAATATTATATATATTGTCCATTACGAACATTGGCGATTAACTACATTTGACATAATCGGTACAGAGTTAATTGAATGGATGAGTGTCCAAATCTTGTAAGTCTCCTATCCGTGCATTTTGAGGACGGACTGATTTCTTGCCAGCAATTTTGCCTTTCGTAATACTTCGTAGTAACTAAGTTCCTCTCACAGAAGAATCCTATCCTAAGTATCGCAGCTTCCTTTCCTCAATAATATTTAATAGCTCCGGACGTTTTTGGAATTTTTAATATTCTTCTATCGAAGTAGCTTCGATATATGTTTTTTTTAAGGTTAATATCGTCAAATTTTCGGGGGCCATAACTGAAAAGACGTAACATCTAGAAATTTGTATTAACTTGTTTTGTAAAATCTTAAATTTTATTTGATAACGTTCATTATTATTATATAATTTTTGTTTGTTTCTTTTTATTTTAGTTATATTTCTTTTAGCTCAACGTAATGTCATCGTTCTCCGTTGTCGGTTCTGTTAAACGTAAACGAAAAGTCAAAACTGCCGATTACGGTTACAAGAATAGGTCGAAATCCGGTCGTGACGGCGATTTATCCAACATACCTTCGGTCGTTAAAAGTCATAACCGTTTACCTCGAATGACCCGTTCGACAGATTTATCGGAAGATAGTGCCGATAGTAGTAGCAGTATCGAGGATAGCGAAGATGAAGAAGGTCATACCGAACCGTTAGACGATTACTCCCTAAATACGATTAATTTCGAGGTAGACGGAGGAAATTCGATAATTACACCGGCCATTACCACCAATACTACTACCAGTAGCAGCACTCCGTTGCCGACATTATATTACGATAATAAATTCGAGAACGATGACAGTAGCAACAAAAGACGACGACTTCGTTTATCGGACGATTCCGAATCGGAAGAGTTATCGGAAATCGAACTGGCGAAACAATCGCTAGTTGGTAGCGATAATAACAGAATAAAGCAGGAATATTACGACGCATATCGTTCGAAAGCGTTATTGACGGATTCGCGCGAATCCGATAATAACTCCGACGATTTAAATTGTCTTCGAAATTCGTCGACCGGGTACTTTACAGCGAAATCTCGCGACCACGCTACCGATGATAGCGTTAGTTTATTCGGGAATAGCGAATTTTCATCAGCTAGTTATCAAGAATCGAGCGATGATTCCGATAGGTCGACTAGTTTCAAAAAATTTCGCGCTGATGATAACAATATGAAAAATATCAGAAAAAATAATACGAAATACTACGACTCGAATAATATTAATAATAATAATAATACTAATCGCGATGGAGAAGTTTCGTCTGAGCGTATGTCGCGTCAAATACAAAATCGCGCTAAAAAAACAACGTTTTATAAATCGAATAATGACGACGACGACGATAATTCCGATTTTCGACAAACGTCCGAGGAAAATTTATCGCGCGACGATATTAATAATTCGAATTTCGAAAGTCGCAGCGTCGTGTTTTACGGCGATTCGCAAACATCTCGAGAATCGAAAGATTTCGACGATTCGAAAACTCGTTCATCGAACGATACCGATTATTCGTCGTCGTCGATTAGCTGCGTTAGAAACGCGACTAATAAATCCTCGGATTCCGAACAACCGGTCTATAGCGAAGTATCTAAACGAATGATGGTAAGTTCTATTTGTAAATATTTAATCGTTTTCAAATTAATTATTTATATACGTACGTATATTGTAAGCGATTATCTTCTGCGACGTCTCCTTGAAATTGAAAATGATTGTACGCTTTAAAGGTCTCTGCCCACTAGAACGTACCATCATACCTAGGATCGTGTACCGACATCGTGTACAGTCAACATTAATAATTTGCATGTGTCTGCTCATCAACCGGTTTGCGCGGATGGCTAACCGCCGCGTTTCACTTTAGTAATTACGTTTGAAAAGTGAAGATCTATGCGTTCTTGCGCTGTGATTTGTGCCGAAATATGGAGGATGTGATAGAATTCGTAATTAAAATAAATATATAAAGTAAAATTCGATAAATCACTGTGAATGAAAATTTAAACACTCTTCGAGTGGAATAAAAATATTTTTTTTTTCTCGATGTTTCGATAAAACTGTTTTACGTTTATGTAACCTATCAGATCTGACATTTAATTTATTATTACTGAAATGTAAGAAAAGTTTTATTTTTTCAAATTTAAGTCATAGTATTTTTCATCGTATCAAAATTATTTAAGATTTACGAGCATTACAAAAGTAATTTAGTTAAAAAAAAACAAACAATAATTTGCACATAAATAAAGGAAATAAACATAATTTCCCAAACCTATAAACTATAAGGGTTAAAAATTGAATTTATCTTTATTTTACGTCCGTAAGCATGCAGCTAGTTTTTCTTTTGGTGTAATATTTTCTCTAAAAACGGTATTTCTTTTGGTGATGTCATTTTCAATTTGTCCGAGTAGTTAAATTTGAATGGCGGCATAAGAAAATACTGAAAAAAAAAATTCTTCATCTTCAATCACGTGCCTATACAATGTCCAAAATTCACCTTTTGTTTTTCATTTCCTTAGAGATTTAACGCCTCGTAATCTTTTTCATTTTCTTCTTCGTCCAAAATAATAGCAACCATTGCCAATTCACTTACCGATAATTTTTTAATAGCCATTTCAACAAAATTTACTTCAACATTCATGAACGATTCTAAGAAAGAACTGAAAAAAATTGAAATGCGCTGAAGTGACACTGGAATAGGATGGCTGCGAAACGGTTTACATATGCGATACATACGAGTTTTATACGCGTTGTCCCTACGGGTATGGAACGCTGTTCATCCGTTGTAGTGGGCATGGTAGTTATCCGGAAAGCTTTTTCCGTGTCTGATACGTTCTGATACGTTATAATACGTTCTAGTGGACACATACACCTTAATACCAAAAAAAGAAAAAAAAGCGAATAAAGTTCTTTGAAATTTGAAATTTAACAGCGCAACTAAATTTTTAATATCTCATCGAAATCTAAATATCCGGATTGGGAAGTTGAAGGGATATTCGCTAAAATTTTAACGAAAAAATTTAATATTAATCAAGGAAATTTGGAAAATTTCGAAAGTAATGAAAATAAAAAGATTGGTGTGTATATAATATAAATGTTGAATATATTGCATGATTTTATTAATTATAAACCGAACAAATCTCCAATATATTCAACATTTAATGCAACCTGAGAGATATATATCAATTTTGATGAAGAATTATTTTTCAAAATCTGTTTTATAAATAAAATTTATTGTAAATAAATCTGAAATTGAAATTACGTCTGGCTAGTGAAATATGTATATCAAATTTTAAGTTGTCGTTATATAAACATTTCTGATAATTCTTAGGTAATAATTATTACGCGTGTTTGAAAATGACGTAATTGTCGAAAAGCTCTTCGCGATAGAAAACTTTTAGCGATTAAACGGTATTATATTTTGTTTGGTTTATAATATATAATATACATTTATATAAATGTGTATTCGCATTTTCACTTCTCGGTAATATGCTAAATTTGGTTTTCCGCGATGATATTTCGAATTATACTACTTGCTCGCTTTCATCGTTCTATTACTCTTAAACTTGATTACGTTCGGTTTTAACGCGTGATTTTCGCTCGTTCTTAGATATATTTTAATTAATTTTTAAAATCATTTGCTATATTTATATTATATTTTATCGTTGCGCAGATGAATATGGGCTACAAAGAAGGTAAAGGATTAGGATCGAATGAACAAGGTAGGGTTGTTCCGATTAAGGAATCAACCCAGAAAGGAAGACGCGGTTTAGGATTGAAACAGATAGCTTCGATTCTTGTAGAATACGATTCGAACAAGGAGGTATAATTTTTTTTTTTTAAATTTTTATTTTAATTTTTATTACGTCTTATATTGCAAAGAGAAAAAACATGGCATAATTATAAACAATATAGCGATACTCGGAAGGATTGATAATGTCCAAAGAATTTTCGACATCGATCATTCCGTCATCCGGGAAAAATATATTTAAAAACATCTTGACATTTTTGTTGCTAGTAGAAACTGCAGATGTTCTCTACAAAAGTGAGCAAGAATAAAAAATGTATAATATATAGAACAAATTTTAATACAACTTTCATCGATGAAGCTCTTGACACTGATATATAGGGTGACCTAGAGAAAACGGATTGTTTTTTTGAATAAGTCAAAAACTATTCGACCAAAATTTTTGAACGAAATTTTATTTAAAAATGCGAAAACGAGAGATCAACTTACAATCATTTGTGAAACATAACATCGTTCAGATGACCGCAGTCTGAAATAATTTTATTTAGTCTTTACAAAATGTTCGAAGATTTTTCGAGCATATTTCAGAACTTCGAGTTTTCATATCTTTCAGATCCTCGTGGACGTGTTTCGTAAATAAGATATACCCACAAAAAAAAAGACAAAAAAACAAAAAAACATGGCCTACTTCTCGAAACTCTGCACTACACGCTCCTTTTCGTTATAGGATGCTATGATAACTGAAATTGGACAAAAACCAATTTCTCGTGTTACACTAAACGTGGAGCACGCGGTTTGCGTTTTACTCGATTATAAGTTTCTACGTTTGCTTTTCGCGATGGATTATATGATTTTAAATCCTTTAAATTCGAAAACTCTCACGTATGTTAATTATCGCTGATATTAATAATTCGCTTGTTATTAGATTTATTCGGTAGAAGAAGAAGTCGATTGGTTAGATTGCGATAATGCTAAATATACGCAATACGATATTACAAATACTTGGGCTTTAACCGGTGACAAAATACGTTCGTTGGACGATCAAACAGATTTTTGCGATCAAAATATTTTGAAGATGCTACTTGAATGCAAGGTATTTTTCATTTATTTATTTTGTATATAATAAATTAATTCGATATACGAATATGACGCGTGTTTTTTTTTTTTTTAATATTCAAAATTACAAGCAAAAAAAAAGAGCTAAATCTATTAAAATTAATTATAAGCGTAATGTAAATTTTATATCCGTCGAAGATTATATATATTTTTTAATTTACCTGTTACAATCTTAATTTAACGTTAAATAAGTAACTATATTATAAAGCTTATCGCATAACACAGAATGTATCTTGTTATGTGACACAAACGAGTGTGAAGCAGTTAACCCAGTGGTTAAAGCTTCATAAATAACGAATATGGGCAACCGTGTTTGAAAGTTCCTAGATATTATTATTACTATTTCGTATGTTTTCGGGTACAAATTATAATTGATTATTAGCTACATTACAAAAAATCAAAATCTACCTTCCCGATCCAATCTCTTAGTCAGTTAGCTTCCATTTATTGCTTAAAGAGCGCGTTCGACATTTTATCAGTATTTAATCGATAGTTTGATCTTTCTTCATTCTTGATCTTCTATTTATCCAACAACCTCCCATATCTTTCATGTTCTGCCCTGATGCGATTATGTCTGAACTACGATTATGACGATAGAGATGGTGGTTCTTGCATGGGTCTCGAAGAATATTAGGTTTATCTAGATTTTCGGTCGCCCATCTATGTCTCCGAACTTGAATTAACGTCGAATTTATCCTCGATTAATTGAGCTGAAGAACAGATAGATCAGTGTAGAAGGTTTAACCCAGGAAAAGAAAGAAATTTTAGAATAACTTTCTAAAGATGAGAAATACCTAGATAAAGTTCTTCATAATTCCGCATGTCATCGTTTTTTGACGTTTTTGGGAATTTATTTTATATACTCCCGTCAAACCTGGTTTTTTCCTTCCACAATGTCCTCATTTTTTTTTTTTTTAATTATTCTGTTCAGTACCTACTCTTCATTTCTTATCATTTCCATTCATGCTATCATATTTTACTACAATACCATATTTCGAATGATTCCACTTGATCCCTTTAACATTTTCAAATGATAATAGACTTATATATATATATATATATATATATACAGTCGAATCCGCATATAAGGGACACATCGGGCGGGTCCCTTATAACCGGTTGTCCCTATAAAGCGAATTTTTTAAAATCTCTTATTGAAGCGAGTGGGTGTTAGAATATATACAGTTTAGTAAACAATTAACATACTTATAACCTTATTAATGCGTAATATTTATTTATATGGACATTAAGAGAAAAATACAGGAGCCATACATAATGTAAAAGAACCTGACCTGATATTTGTAAAAATTGTTCATTTACTGTAAAAATGCGCTATAGTTGTTTGGTGTAAATTCTTCATCTGCTGCGTTTGAACAAAATCTGAAACAGTTATCTAATGATGCCGTAAGAGTACCTGACTGCCCTCTTCAGTACTACTCCATTTTTTACGTAAGTTCTGTTCATCTGTTTTTAAACGGGAAATGGTGTTTTTGGAGACGCCCATGATTTTTGCTAACTCCCGAATAGGCATATGGTTGAGTTTCGATTTTGTCTAAAATAGAAATTTTTTCCTTTAATGATAAACATTTACGCGACATTTTATTCATACAAAAAATTCACCAGAACTAAAAAAAGAAAAGAAAATTTTCGTAAGAAAAAATAAATAAAATCGCACGACGCACTACAGTTTTTGCAGAACTAAACTAAGAACATAAGCTATCAGAGAGTGCATAATTAATAAACGTTCAGAGCAAAAACCAGTATAGCGTCAATGTAAGAATGTCAACACAAGGACATCTCAAACAAAACGAAGAAAAAACAAAAATGTTCACTTAAACAAAAACGAATTGTAAAAATGAGTAAAACATTTTTATTCAATTTTTGTTTATGTGAATATTTTCGTTTTACGACCGGAAGTGTCATTTTATATCGGCTAGTTTATCGCCCCTCTCACTATTTATTGCCTTGAAAGTCTATTTGTCCCTTATAACCGAGGCGTTGTCCCTCTAAAGCGAACTAAAACAACCTTCATTTTATACGTTTGATTCGGGGTTTTGCTGATTGTCCCTAATAAACGGATGTCCCTCTTATCTGGAATCCCTTATAAGCGGATTCGACTGTATATATATATATAATATTAAAAAAATACATTTTGTACTCGGGTAGATTAATTCGGTTTTTCATTATTGATAGTGATTATGGATATTTAAATTATTATCGCGTTAATCGTGAATATTGAAACTTTCGCTTTGAAAGATGTGATTTTTGATAAAGAAAAAATGAAAATATTTAAGAGGATAAATTTAATCCTTCGAAACGGGAAGTTTCAATATCACAAAGAATATTTCAACCAAAAAATTATCGCAGAAAAAAACATCTCCTGGTCTGTGTTGTCCCTAGTGTATTTTTATACATAGTTTTTAATGCTGACATTTTCCGTGTCCTATTTTAAAGACATCGTTAGATAAAATACCGGACGAAGAGATGAGAAGAGCGAGAAGTCGTTCGAATCCGTTCGAAAAAATTAAAAATTGTATTTTTCTCAATCGAGCTGCTATGAAAATGGCTAATTTGGATTTCGTTACCGATTATATGTTTACCACACCGCGCAACAGAAATAACGTAAGTATCGTGACACACACACACACACGTATATATATATATATATATTAGTGATGGTCATAACCGACTACTTTACGTCACCGACTAATTAGTAACACCATTTCTAAAAAAGAAACCGACTTCAGTTTAGTCAGATTTACTTTAATTCTTTATTAGTATAGTGTAAACACGGCATGACAAACGAAAATATCCCTAAATGATAAGTAATATAATGGATAACAGATATAAAATAAACTAAATCTATTTAAAATAAAATTTAAAAATATATTTCAGTTGAGTAACTAACAGATAATCTAGAATTGTATGAATTTTGTGAAGTAAATCACGTAGTCATACAGATTTTAGAACTCCGTCAATAAATTGAATATTTATTTTAATACAACAGGAGTATATGTAATCGGTGTTTTATAAAATTAATAATTTATTCTAGTAAAAACATAACCAAGAATCCCCGGTTTTAAAATCCACCTAATTTTCAATCGGTTCTAACAAAACCTACTAATGTCGATTTTTTCTGCGTTCCATATCCTTAAATTATTTAAATCAAGGTATAATTACTGTTAAGCTCTTATTATTAAATCTGAAGTAAACTTTGATAAACACAGTAAAAAAAAAGCAATAGAATATTTCAGTCGAAATGTGATTACTTAATTTCAATCGAACCAAAATAACTAACCTATTAACATATATTAGTCGAAATGCAACTAAATTCAATCGGATTTACGTCATATTCTACTTAAAAATCGTAGATTTTTTATTCTAAAGCACATCACACACTTTTGAGCATGCGATGTACAAATTAAATAAAACATTAAATTTACTTATATGGGTAAAATAACATCTTCACAGGATTTATACGTAAACATCATATATAAATTAAAAAGAATATTTAATCAATTGCCTAAATTAATAAATAAATTTAGAAGAAAGATATTTTCAGAAAGCAACCGATTAATTCGGTTATTTTGAAAAACTGAATTAGTCGGTTATGTAAATAGAAACGGATTATTAGTCGTAAGTCGATTATTACCCATTATTTATATATATATATATATATATATATATATATATATATATATATATATATATATATATATATATATATATATATTATTTACATATATATATATATCCGGTAGGCGTTAATGATTATCTTTCTTCTTGTTCTTATAGGTTCATCTCCTATCCTAGGTTGGCGACCCCTTGATAAAACTTCTGTTTAAGCGTGGCCGTATTATACAACTCGAACCGGTTTTTAAAATTTTTGCATTTACGTTCTTCACATCAATTCCCTTCTATTCGTCCTTGTATTATATAGTCTGCATATAGTGTATTTTAGCGTCCAAAATAGGCTGCTTTGCCTGTTTTTATCATTGACATTATTTCGCTCGTTTTGTCAATTTGTTTCAGAATGGCTTCATTAGATGCCTTATCTACCCAAGGTACTTTAAAAATTCGACGATAAAGCCATATTTCAAAAGCTTCTATTTTCTTTGTTGATGCTGCTTCAAGCATCTATTTACTACATAAAACAATGTACGTAGCATTTGTAGTTCGCCATCTTGTTTCGACTGTAATTTTCCTATTGCATAATAATTATTTTATTTTGTGGAACGTACTTTGCGATATTTCTATTCTAGTTTTAAAAATTTCATAGTCAGGATTCCAGTTTTCTGTCAGCCAATGTCCTAAATGTTTAAATTTCCTTACTTTCTCAATTTTCGTTACCTGCAATACTTAGATGTACATCTTGTGTATGTGTTTTATTAACAACCATTTATATATATATATATTTATTACAAGTACTTGCTTCTCTGATCTATTTTTCTCAACATGTATCCCGCACATTATCGGCAAAAATAACTGCGTCATCGGCATATATATTTTTTTTCTCTTCACCATGCACTTTTATTTCATTTTCTGCTTCATCTATCTCTTTCTATCTTTAAGAAATACCAAACAAAGTACGATAATAAAGTTGATAGTAAATCGAAACATTTTTTTAACCCGCTGATAGTTTTAATAATTCCGCTTTTAATGCTAACTATTAACAAATGTTAACTGATTATGGGTCACGTATATGTTACTTATATAAACTAAAAAAAATTGTCTCCAATATTTTCCTGTGATGACAATATTATTGAAACTGTAGATCGGATAATTTTTACATGTAATAATTATATAGATCTTGCAACTAAATAAAATATTATCAATTTTAATTCATATATATATATATACTTTTCAAATTTTGAAGCCTTTAAAATTGAACATATATATGGGATTTCATATTAATTCGATATAGGAAGAAATGGTAAACAGCAGCCAGTTATTATACTTTGCGGATGTTTGTGCTGGTCCCGGTGGATTTTCGGAATATGTATTATATCGAGCTCATGGATGGCGTGCTAAAGGTTTTGGATTCACGTTGAAAGAAGCGCATGATTTTGAATTGGACAATTTTTATGCCGCTCCTTGCGAAAGTTTCGAGCCGCATTATGGTAATTTATTTCTTATATCGTAAAAGGAAAATTATATATTTTTTTCAATGCCGCGTTAAATAAAAAACCAATTCGGAATTTAAACTTTAAAATATTTTAAATATGAGCTATTAATAATAATACATATTTACCGAATTGTGTATCGTTCGTTACGTAGCGATAATACTTTCGCTTTCTGTTCGCATGAATTGAGCTGTGAAACCGGTAAATTTTTTAAAATTAATTATAATAAAACGTAAAGTATAAAAAGTTAATGGCGAATCGCTCCATATTGACGCTTCTCTAACAATTTGCCGGCGGATAAAAATCTCTTAGGCGATATACCGAATTTCGAGTTCGAGGTACTTTCTTTCAATAGTATAAAAGAATTTGAGAAAATGTTAAAAGAACTCAAAATATAAAAAGCCCCGAGATGTGATAATATCAGAAGGGGGGGTTACTAAAATTCTAAATACAACTACTAAAATATATATGATTTAATTAAATACATGAAAACCCTGAGCTCCCAATAAAGTCGAGTAAGGTAAACATTTAAATGCGGAGAACACGGAATAATTAATATTTTATCACACGCTTCGAAGGTATTAATAAAAATTCCGCTCAATGGAATTAATGACGAAAGTCGAGTAAGAGTTAAGTAAAGATCAGTACGGCTTCAAAAAGAAAAAGAAGAAAAAAAACATAGTACAATGTAAATAATTTTAAGTTTAATATAAATAATAAAAACGAAGATCGAAATGAATCAACCTGTATATATATATTGCCTTTATTAACCTAGAAAATATTTTATATGACATTTGGATATAGTTACCTAGAATATATGGCGGTTTGTACGTCAATTTGCCTGTATTAATAGATAGAATTTCTACTTTATCGGCTTCTGCTGTTTTAATAACATTGATATCACGTTTATTATTCATGTGGTCTGTTAATTGCCAGTTTCATGCCATATATGTTGATCTTCAGGTTTTTTCTATGTGTTTGCAAAGGACCGTTTCATTTCTAACGAGGCATATGATTGGCCACCATTTAAATTGGTGTCGTTTCCAAAGGGCAGCTTAGATGTCTTGAAATTATTCACTTTACATCTCTTGATTTTGCAGCTTGCGTGAAGGCTCATTCTCATACAACGCGATGTACAAGCAACAGGGGATATATGAAAAAAAAAACCTCGAGCTATCCAGAGAATTCCGACATTCCGAATTAACTGTCAACCAATAATCGTAACTAGATTGAGAAATTATGATGATGATACTTTCTCTATTCGAAAACTTTGATCGATATTCTTTCGTCTATTTCGTAAAAATCTTAAAACGTTCATTATTTTTATTGATTATTCTTTTGTAATTTCATTAACCTTTTAGGTGCTCACAACGACGGCGACATATATAAACCGGATAATATCGACTCTTTTGTGAAGTATGTGCTGAAACACACCGATGGAGAAGGAGTTCATTTTATGATGGCGGATGGAGTAATTATAACGCGTTGCTTATATTTGTTATTTATAGAAATATTACACGAAACAATCGTAATAAAAAAAAAAATTAAAAAATAAAAATAATATAAAGTACGAAATTAAATTATTACCAACTTAATGTAAATTATGTGATTAAAAACTGAGCTGGACAAAAATCCAGTGTCGGTCAAAGTGGTTCAAAAATAATTGACGGATATCTCTATTTCTACATTGAGATTTCGATTCATCTATATGAGTAATACAGTGAAATAGATCATTAAGGCATAAAGAAAAACACTGTGAGATATAATTTCATCGTAATTTAAGATAAAGTAAATTAATTTATATCCTTTTTTTGATCCGATTTCAAAGATATATATTTATTACCGCACGATAAATGAAATGTGTGTTTTTTTTTTAAATTTTATTTTTATTATGTTTGATTAAAATATTTCCAACACATACTACTGCAATATCAGACAATAATATACTTTTATCTTTATATTCAACTTTGTTTTTTATAATACATCACCGAGTTTTCTTACGTCATTCTTTTCTATATACATTTCCGGTTATTAATTTACCACGTTTTCCCTTTTATCGTATACTATCAATAAAATTCGCCGTGTAAGTTTTTGTGATAATTTTTTGAGAAAACATCTTTATATTCGATATCCGTGTTTACCGAAATTACATTAATACACGTAAATAATTTATCTACGTCATTAGGAGAAATTTTTAAATTTATACACATTAACTAGTCGGTAACTAGTTTATGAAATTGAGAACTTAAAAAAAATATATATATAATACGCGATTTGTTTAAAATAGAAAACACCATTATAAAATTGTTATACTCATCCTGTTTTGCAGGGTTTCTCAGTTGAAGGTGAAGAAAATATACAAGAAATTCTGTCTAAAAGACTGTATTTATGCCAGTGTTTAGTCGCTTTAAGGATTGTTCGAACAGAAGGTCACTTCATTTGTAAATTATTCGACGTCTTCACAAGATTCAGCGTCGGTTTAGTATTTTTAATGCATTTAGCTTTTCACAAAGTATCGATACATAAACCGCGAACTAGTCGACCTGCAAATTCAGAAAGGTAATAAATTATCGGGTAACTTGTCACAATTATCCTATTTAACGTTGGTTTTTACATTTTAATGTAGTTCCCACAAAGATTAACGATATTTCGTAATGACACATAAATATTTAAAAAATAAAGACAACATTTTCAAAGCAAGATCGACAAAAGTTATTATGTTTTTTCGGTGATTATATCTTACGGAAATAAACCGAGTTTAAAAATGAAATTCTGACAAAATTGTTTTCCTTTAATTTTATACTTGCAATCGTAATAAAAATCGCTCGTTTAATTATAATGCCGGTCACTATTGATTCAGATTATCCTAATCTTGACGGACGATAAACAATGTTTCCGATATTAAGTAATTTTTCGAATAAAAAAAAATTTTGTTATTTCTAAAATAGGGCTGGTATATCCTAGTTAATAAAATTAAATGTTTAACTTATATTATTACGCAAATAATCGACGATATAAGCGTATGTTTGTGCCGGTCCCGGTGGATTTTCGGAATATGTATTATATCGAGCTCATGGATGGACATTATCAAAGGCTTTTTGATAGTCAATAAAGCACATTACTATAGATACCTTATATTCTCGCGCTTTAAGTTGAGAATCTGCTCCCGTGTGCCTCGTACTTTCATAAAACCCGATTGTTCTTCGGCTATTTCTTTGGCCATATATGATGCGTAGATCCGGTTATTTAGTATCCGTAGAAATATCTCGCTCGCATGCGACCAAAGAGATATTGTACGATAATTTTCACAATTTGACCTATTTCCTTTTTTTATATACAAAAGTATACGTACACCGATTGGCACCAATCTTTCGGCCCTTTTTCGGTCACCCATATAGTGTTATACATATCGAGTGTATTCTGGAAATTCCTTCCTTTAAAATTTGTTTATTTCACATACCTAATAGTTTCTTCAATTTCACTTATTTCTGGTTCAGGTTCTTCGAGAGCACATTTCATACTATATTCCGTCATCTGTATCATCGGACTGAGTATTATTATATAAAGTTTGACAGTATTCTCTCCAAATTTCTGCGACCTCTTTTAATTCGGTTACTATATTCCCATTTCTATCTGCTGTCCAGTTCTTGATCCTAAAGTCTCTACGGAGTAATTTCAAAATCACGCGGTTTATTATTATTTGTATGACTCTGTATCTCTTCGCAGATTTTCTTCATAAAAGCTACGAGTTTCTGAGTTGATCGGTTACTCAACAGTATAAATAGCGACGTCGTACTTAATATATGTTTAGCACAGATAATCTGCCAAATGTGTTCGAAAAATTACGAAATAGTAATGGCGTTAAATTAAACGGTTATCGCGCGCAATCGTTTGCACAATAAATTTAGACATTAGCGGATATATTATTAATCGTAATAGATATAATCATTTTACGACAAACTGTATATGTTTGCTGCAAAAACAATTCGATAATTTGTTTTTCATAATGAACGTTTTTTTCATTCCTTCATTAATAACCGCGGTATACGTAATTAAATAAGGTAAAAAGAAAATATATATAAATAAGTAAATCCAGTAATAATAAGTTATTTAATTTTTTTTTTCTCCCGAATGACACACGACACGTTTTATAACGGAGATATAAGGTTTTAATATAAAATACTGACGTTAAAGAAAAACGTTTCAAAACAAGGAACTTAGAAAACAAACATTTAATAAAACGATAAAAAAAAATTATATATTCGAAAAATATGACGATAATATTTTATTTAATTTTTTTTTTTCTTTTACGCAGGTATCTCATATGTAAATGGAAAAAAGATAATGTAGAAAACATTATCGCGTACTTGAGTAATTTGAATGTATATATAGAAAGGTCTAACGAGGATACTAAAGAAATTAACGAATTAGTTCCTATGGATGTACTGAAAGACGAAGAAAATTTCTATAATTACGTATACACTTCTAACAACAAGTCAGTATTGCATTTATATAATCTTTTAAACGGGACAAATTTATTTAGATAATAAAATTTATATATATATATATGTATATATTTATTAAAAAAAAAACACATGTAATATTAAAAAGTCTCTGTTTAAAAAATTCTTTAATTTCTTTTAGTGAACAAGTTTTTTTTCAATTAATTATTGAAGGATACGTAGTTTAGGATTTCGTAATGAATTATTTGTATATCTCTCCATGTCCTCATTGACTTTCTTTTGTACTCCTCACTCAGATTGTCCCTCAACCTTTCCTCGTCATTTCCTGTAGATGTGCTTCCTCCCTAACTAACCTAACTCTTACGCATGTTCGTCTCTATTCCTTGATTTAACTTCATCTCTGTCGTGCCTCTAGCCTTAATAGCCGCAACACGTTAATTCAGATTAATAACGTTAATTTTTCATTTTATGTAGAAAAATTTACGAAATTGAATAAAGAATTTTTTTAATAATTAACGTGTTGAAAATAACGTTCTTTTGTTTGAAAAAAAAAACAACTAGGTTAAGAATATTATATTATTCTTCCAAATGTACGGTGTCTTATCGTTATAATTACTTATTCGCAGAGTGGGAGAATATCAGATTAACAGTTTGGCTAAGTTGATCGCATTTTGGCACGATGACGAGCTGGTGGAAAACAGTCAAATAATGCTGAAAAAAAAATGTTTGGAATTATACCGCATTCCTTCGGACGTTCGTAAAGAGCCGGAAAAAGAATGTCCGGAAACTGTTTGCCGAAAACTGTTCGACAATGTTACTGGTCGATATTATAAATTTTAATTTTCAAATCTAACGTTACGACTGCGTGATTTCATCATTCTATATCCAATTTTTTTAATTACTCGCCTTTTAACCCTTTCAGTTACGATTTTAATACTAATAAAATGTATTTGCTGGTTAACGTAAAATGTCTCAATTTTCGAAATATTTATATAAATACGTTGAAAATTATCTAACAGTTCATCTAGGAAAAGCGTACGTATAAAATTTATAATTTTTCGTCAAAATTTAACAAAACTGAAAGGGTTAAGGCTGAATTCTTTGAATTTAATAGATAACTTGTGGGTTTTTTATTCAGACGTAATTATGTGATTTAATCTTATGGAAGCCGTTTCAGCTCGCTACAACGTTAATTAATTAATTATTTTGATTTTCGTATATCTGCAAAGCCTAGCCATGGTAGCTTAAAATGAAAGATAGGCTACAATTGGTTTGTTTTTCTGAAAAATCAATGTAGTTTTTGTTCGGCCTGTTTTAAACTTTCCTCTATACGTTCGTTAGTTTGTCGAAAATTTATCAGCAATCGTTGTGGATGCAAACCGGTAGAACAACTGTTGGCTGCAACACATTTGCGTTGGAGATAAGACATACCGTTCGAATGGATAAAATGATTGTTGTACGGAGAACTAAAATAATGCGGGCAAAACTCTGGATCAAACATCGCGACAAATTTAATTAACATATTTGAATAACAACTGGAAACAATTGTTACAGAAGTTATGATTCCACCGTTAGAAATTGGAAAAAGCGAACAAGAATTAAAGCTTCCAAAACGACCAGTCCCCTTCTGTGGTGTATTTTTCCTTTTTACGCTTTATTCACTTTTTTTCGCTGATAATTTTATTCGAATACGAGTGCCGGTATTATTATATATCTAAATGTCGCGATGGCGTAGTTGCTAGAGTGCTCGACTGTTAACTCGACGATCAGGGGGTTCGAAACCAATAAGCGACATAGAAAGTTTTCAACGTTATTTAATTCTTAATTATCACGAAGAATCCGTATAACATCATATGAGCGCGCATCTGCATCGCATATAAAATGGTGCCTTCAATGTTAGCTCATTTTGTACGTAAAAATAAACGTACAATAACTAGTCACGACGTTTGGCAACGAACAATACGACGATGGTGATGTCAGTTAATTTATCAGCAGCAATTGGCATTTTGTTTAATAGTAATTATTTAATATATACGTGTGTGTGTGTGTGTATAACCCGAAAATATTACGCGTTTATTATAGGTTAAATTATAATATTCCGGTTAAATTGATTTCGTTTCAGCGTTTCTGAATAGGTCGCTGAATATTTGCAAACAATCGGAGGGTACATTGATGAGTTTATTTCCCGTATTCAATTGGCACAGTACATTTTTGTGCAGCGACAGAGCCAAATTTTACGTTTGTAAGTATCGATTTTTTGCTTCCTTTTATCCATGCATTTAATTTTAAACTTTTATATATATATATACACTAGAAGTTACCCACGGCTTCGCCTGTGTAATTTTTTTTTCAACTTTGTTTCGCATTGATGTCACAAATTAAATTTTTAAAAAGTAATAAACAACGATATTTCCGCCAAATAGCTTAAAATTTAACTTATTTTCCGGTTTGAATGTACCCTCACTATCGACACCGCAATACAAACTAGGTTTTGTTGCGTTAGGAGCGTGACCAAAATAACGGACGAATATATACAATACTTGTATATATATATATATATATATATATATATATATATATATATATATATATATATATATATATACATATGTAATATATATATATATATATATATAAATATATATATATATAAATATATATATATATATATATATATATATATATATATATATATATATATATATATATATATACACGTATACTATACTAATATATAAAACTGTTCAAAGAAAAAGACGGTTAAAACTTTAAATTATTGTAATTTCAGTCCTATTTGCGATATCAATCTGAAAAGTTGAAAACGAATGCGATAACATAGGCTATAAGCTATGCGAATTTCATCATTATTGCTTTAATAGCTTTTCAGTTAATTCGGAACAGACAGACAGAAATACTGATAAACAGAAAATAATTTAAAAATATAGATTTTCTGTTTATGTGTGATAAAAATATACCAATTCAGTGATTATAATGAAAATATTCGCAAAATACACAGGCGCTACATATATATATATATTATATTGACGAGAATAACAGCAAATCATCAATGGTGAAGAAAATTATCAAACAAGTCTCAGGACTGATGACTACATGATGATGATAATAATAAACTTTATAATCAATGTGTCTTACCGATGTTAATATACGGAGCAGAAATATGAAGCTTCACAAAGAGAATAGTCACGAAAGTCAGGAAAACGTAAATAGTTCACGAAAGGATAACACTGAACGTCAGGTTAACAGACAGAAAAAACATTATTTAGATCAGGAAACGGACAAAATTAACCTACGCAATGGAGCGAATAGCAAAATTGAAATAGACGTGGGCTAGATACGTCGCGCGTGAAGACTATGACGGACAAAGCTTCCTGCAACAAAACAGGAATCATTGGAAATATCTGGGGCATGCCTACAGCCAGTAGTGGGTTGATATAAGCATAACGTGATATACATATATGTTTGCTAGAGTGCACGGTCGATGGTTCGAAATCAACTCGCGGCATAAGAAGTTTATACAGTTTCCCATCATTACGTAGCCCTTAATTATCACGTAGAAGTCGGGGGCACTTCACTCCTATGACATCATTATAATTGTGCTTTGAGTGCTAGCCCCATTTCATATTTAAAACGTACAATGGTTAGTCACGACGTTCGGCAACGAGCAATACGACGATGATGATGGTGACGATATATATGTTTTTTTTTTTTTGTTAAGTTTTTAATGCTTATTATAATAATTATTAAATCATATCTAGCGGTTATATGCAATTTCACAATAATCCGTAATTAAAAATTTTAGCTGATTAAATTATACAGTTTATCGAGTTCCGTACGTAAAATTTAAGATTTTTTCTATCGGAATATTCTAAATATCGTAATACAAAATTTCGCTTATTTAACCGGATAACAATTTCGTATTTCGTTCGAAAAAACAAAAACAAAACACTATCCTTACTAAAGCGCGTAATAATGATGAATTTATAATTTTCGAAGATGGCATTAAAGTTACGTTATCTAATCTAAACTAAGGTCAAAAGCTACAGCACCACACAAATAGGCTGGCCGTTGCATTGTTAAATAACTCCAACGAAGTCACACGCCTTAGCGGAATAAGCCAGTTGACCTATTATAAGAATGCATTATGTTAAACACCAGATGAAACTCATATCGCTGTATATGAGTTTCCACAATTCATTTCCACTCACACGCCAAGTGCTAGATAGCCTTATAGAGTTAGTCGCACATTCGCGGAAATTTAAAGAAAAAAAAAAACAAAAAAACTTAGGTGGTATAAATTATAAATAATGTATTGTATCTCGAGCAATTTTTAATTACTGCTCGAGTATCTATATTACAAATATAACCGATCCGGCAATGAATAAAATTCTAAAAATTCAATGAAAACTACTGTTGAATGTTGACTCTTTGTGTAGAACCTACCGGCTTACTGAAGTAATGTACTAAGCCGCCTTTATAGCAGAATATAAAATGTTTCAATTATCACTTACTACTCACTACAGATCGGTCAAACAGTTTCAAAAAGAAATTTGACGTAAACTTACAATATGAGAATCACACAACAAATGTGAAAAATTTTAAAAACGTATTAACGTAATTATTTTAAATATCCGGTAAGAATGATAGAATAACCAGTGTAATATGGTAGATTAACGTGTGAATTATTGTACGATATAAACATAAGACTAAGATTAAAGATGTTATTAAGAATTCATTTTTACACAAGTCAAGTATCGACGGGACATGCGAGTTTTCGTGTTTATTTGGAATGATTTAAAACCTTATCTTGTAGCATCTGTGATTCTGTCAACTTGCTGTTTTTGACACACAGTTTGTCATTTCCTATTTGAATACTCTTACACCGTGGACGAACTTTCGATATATTATATATATATATATATATATATATAATTTTTATTTTTATTTAAATATCATTTGATAATGGCGTAGATGTTTATCGTATCGATAATGCAATTATAATTAACGATGTAAATGGTTTAAGAACTGTTAAACTATTGTAACGTCGCTATTGAGGAACCGCATTAACATAACGATTGGTATCGCGGTGGTAATTAAATAAATAGATACCCGCTTCTTGTCTTCCTTTTTTGTTATACATATTTTTAAAAGCTTCGTTGTTTGAATTAATCGCAGGTACCGGTCGTAAAAGGTGCTACGAATACGATATGTTGGCTGCAAAATGGAATCCAGTCAATCCAGATTTTAACTTGGAATTAAGTCCGAAAACATTTCTGTTCGGTGAAATAGTTTCCGAATTTATAGGCGAACGAATGGCTCAGCGTAGGGTTAACGTGCTACATATCATCGACGCGTGTCATATCGGAGATCTAAACATACGTCATCTTCATTATACGGATAGGTAACTTACCGATAAGGCGGATTTCACTGTTTCATTAATATAAAATCACAAAATTATGTTTATTAGTCAAAACGTACTTTTAAGAATAATATTTTCTAAATTTTTGCGAATTATATTTTTCGATTAATTTCAAATCGATGATTATTTCTTTTTTCGATTAAGAATTTGCGGAAGGATTAATTTTACACAACGAAAGTTCGATTTTATATATACGTATTGGACTCATGGTTACATTATTAATAAAACAGATCCACCATTGTCCGCTCGCCGCGTCCAGACACCCTTCATTTATTTCTCGAGTGTCCACAACATAACGACTTCAAAAGTTCAGTTGCAATTCACTCAAGAAGTTTTAACCAATGACCCAATTGCAGTACAAGCAGTTCTTCAATTCCTCGAAATTTAGATATGATCAACTTTATATAATAGCCAGCAATTACTTTCGGGTGCTCCTGGTCGTAGCAGCGGTACATGGTACCCAACAATATAATATATAATGGTGATGTATTGGAGAGTAAAGATTTTATGAATTAACAAAACAAAATAAAAACAAAGTTAATCATATTTTATTAATGCAAAGCTTTTCGACATTAACGTCATTTTCAAGCATATACAAAAAGTTACAAATAAATTAACAGTCATCTCTGTTAATTTATTTGTAACTTTTTGTATATGCTTGAAAATGACGTTATGCTTGAAAATGACGTTAACGTCGAAAAGCTTTGCATCTTTTATCGTGATTAACTTTGTTTTTATTTTGTTTTGTTAATTATTTATATATATCTGAAATTTGCAGAAAAATTAATTTTTCATATACAAAAATCAAAAATTCAAATTTATTTGGGCCATTACAATTATATTAAAAAAAAAACATTTTAAATTCAGTCGTTGTTGATTAATTACCCTCTACGATTGCCCCGATTCAAATTTAAATAAACAATAAAACGAATTTATATAATGGCGATGTATATATATATATATATATATATATATATATATATATATATATATATATATATATAGATGTGTGTATAATTTAAAGTTTGGAATATAGTAGCTTTTAAAAAATAAACGACAAAAAATAATCAACATCACTGAACATTCTTCTTCTTCTTTTATTGTCATATCGGCTCAGCGGATGTTGACGACCAACAAACTGTCCCATGTATCTCGATCTCTGGCCGTATCTGTTAGCCTTCCCGATTTCCGTCCTCTTTTTTATATTCTGAATCCAGAATAACTTCAGTCTACATTGACTTTAATTGCAGCAACCCGTATTTGTCTCCTTCAAGACGTGTCCTAGATATTGAATTCTTTTGAAATTAATAATATTTAAAAAATTATACACTTTATAAAAAATATAAATGAAAAAAAAAAACAAAAAATAATATAAAATGTAAAAAAATACTGATTTATATATACAATTTACAAAAAACATTAAAAAAAAAACAGTATTTATAAAAGAATATGAAAGCGAATTATGGTAAACAATAGAACAAATCGGCAGTATAAAATTCATACATATACAATTACACTAAATAAATTAATTAAATTTATAATATACTTCTTAATACTAACTCTTCATTAAAATTTATCGAACTATTTTTATGCCTTCCTTTTGTTATTTTCATTTCTTTTTCTAGTAGTTTTTGAAGTGAAACTTCTATTGGCGCGGTATATATGCGGTGTTTACCCGCAAAACAAGCGAGCGAGCCGAATTAACGAATGGAGATATATATATACACACACACACACACACATATATATATATATATACATATATATATATATATATATACCGTTCGCATGTGTCACACTACCAACACCCGTGTTTCAAATCACGTTTTGTATAGGCGCGGCTTAGTATTTTATATATATGTGTGTGTGTGTGCGCGCGCTTATATAATAACGTCCGCGTAGAAATTAAAAAGAAAAAACGAATTTAGTTAAAACGTCTTTTTCGAGGCACAGATATAATTATTTTCGTGTAATTTTATAATTTTGATTGTTATAGATTTTTCGTTTTTTGTTTTTTTTTTTAAATCTATACAATGTTTTCCGAATTATAAAATTTAAATGTGTTTCTCGCAGGATAAAATATTGTCAATTATACGCGAAAGCTATTTCCAAGGAATATGTGTCTACTACGATGCCTGTTAAGGTTAAACCAGTTATCAGTTTCGAAGATGTCGGTAACTTATTCTCCAAGTAAGTTTAACTGCATCATTTTTACGAATAAATCACGTGTAACGAATTATTAGCGTATTTTCCGCGGAACAATAAAAAAATTCTTACTCGGTTTCTTCTTCTTTTTCGAATTTGGCCAGTTAAGGACCCCCACGGAAACATTACACACGTAACTTCAATTTATATATATTTTTTATTATTTTGCTGCCCAGTATTCTTTCATTTTCTCGGAATGTTTCTGCTTCCTTTCCTCCGTCCATGTTTTTATAGTCCTCTTCACCGTGGTTTTTACAAACCCATCGAACAAACTGATCTTCCGTTTACATTTATTTCGGTCTCTTATATCTTCCTTAGAAATCCTCATGTGTTCCATATCTTTTTTCACTTGTATAATCCATAGAATCCTGATTTTATGGTTCCCATCGAAGAAATCGAAAATTCGTTTCATAAGACGGTCTTTATCCATTCGTTGGAGATGATCATAAAATGCGGTTCTTCTTGTCTTCATTGCGTCGATAGTTTTCTCGATTCTTTTGTATATCTCCATTGTTCTACATATTTTCGAGGACCTATTATCTGCCGTATTCTTCTTTTCTTTTTATTAATTGGTCCATTTCCTTACGATAATCTATTGTGAGACATTCTGCCACGTATAAACTCTGCGTTTTAATAACTGTGTTGTAATGCCTAATTTTTGCATTAATGGAGATTGATTTTTTATTATAAATGTCTTACTAGTTTTATTTATTGTTAAGTTATTCGTTTTTTGTATGTTAAATGAAATTTGAGATCGAATATACCTTCTGTAGCCACGCGATCACCATATGGTGCCTGACTCACCGGCGGAGAAACGAAATAACAACCACTTCAGTTGTAATTTCCTATCGGTGGTCTTGACGCTGATTAGCAAAGCTAAATTGGAACTCAGACCATATCGCAGATAGGAAAAAGAAGGAAGGTTTAAATATCGTTAAGCGATTATTTATTTATTTATTTTTTTTTTTCGTTGTACCGGTATAAAATACCACAACCAATGGTGCTAAAAATAAAGACGAGGAGAGGAAGTAAAAGGAGGATAGGAAACAATAAAGACAGAATTAAGTATTAGACCAACGACTCCAATGAGTCGACTAGCCTAGGAGGATTGAGGATAAGATTAAATCACGTTGAATCAGATTTGTTATATTTAGGTAATAGGAAGTGCGTCGCGGCACCATTTTCTTCTTTTCAATCGTCTCGGGGGATTGCGCGGCAATGTGATCTTATACATTCTGCTTATGTTTGGATTTGCGCTATTTTGTAATTTATTGAAAAATCTCTTGTACTGTTTCTTGAATAGATGGTATGAGAAGGTCATGAAACATATCTCGGCGCGGACGTGATTGTGCGCAGTATTTTCGACTGTTGTTGCTGTATCCGTAATAGATTGCTTTTACATGTGGTACCATATAGCTCGATTCCATATTTCCGGATATGCATCTCTTGACATTCAAGTTAAGACCTGATTTTTTTTCCCAGCAACGGGTGCAACATTCCGGAACGAGTAATTACAGATTTCCTTGTCTGCGCCACGTGGTAACGCCACATCAGCCTCCTATCCATGAACAAACCCAAGTAACGTACTGAGCCTGTCTGCGGAATTTCAGTGGCATCGATTTTTAACTTTGGACACGTTACTTGCCGATTGGTAAATGTGATGTGTTGGCATTTTACTCGGTTAAACGATATGCGCAAACGCTGTGCCCACTTAGTTAGTCGGTTTATGTGGTTTTGAATCGCCGCGTTTGCATAATCTGGATTTTGGATTAGACGCGAAGATGGCAATATCGTCGGTAAAAGTGGCCACAATTGTTAAGTTTGAACTGGGTAAGTCGCTGGTGTAGATGGAGTACAATAGCGGTCCAGGTAAGCTACCCTGCGGTACCGAAGATAAAATTTTTCGTTCTTCCGAGAAGGAATCATTAATTCTAACGACAAATGTCCTTTCGACTAAGTATGATTCAATGAATGTGTATAAATCAGGATGCACGCATTTTCGAAGTTTGTAGAGCAATCCTGGATGCCAAACTTTGTCGAACGCCTGCACGACGTCAAAGAAGACAGCCGAGCACACCTCTCCTTTCTCCAAAGTTGACAAGCGATTATTACAAGTATAATCTTGAACTATGTGTGCCGTTTGTTGATTATAAAAAAAGCCTTCGATTCGGTGGAAATATGGGCAGTGTTAAATTCACTGTACGATTCTGGAAATTAATAACGTCGAGGAAATATATGGATCGACATAAATGAAGTTTAAATTATGGGAAAATACGGATGACGTACCATTGAAAAGAGACGTCAGACAAGGTGTATCACCCAGACTATTTATCGCAGCTTTCGAAATTGTCTTTAGAAAATTAATTTGAAACGCAATAGACATTCAAATAAACAGGGAAAAATTAAATCACTTGCGCTTTGTTGATGAGATTCTAATAGGCAGCAGTACAAAGGAAATACAATTAATGTTGACTGTACGCGCAGTACGAAAAGATAGGCCTAAAAATAAACTTGCATAAAACGAAAATAATAACAAATATAACAGAAAGTACAACAATATCTATAAATGGTGAAACAATTGAAACCGTAAGAAAATATATGCATTTGGAACACAAAACATTAGGGTGGAAAAGAAAATTTTTATGCAATTGGAAGCTGAAACAAGAACATCTCTTGCCTGGATTGTATTCGAGAAATTAAGTCGTGTTTTTAATAATAAAGAAATACCAAATAGTTTAAAAAGTAAAATATACAATCAATGTGTGTTGTCAGTTCTAACTTACGGAGCTGAAACATGGAGTCTTACAAAACAAATAATTAGACGAATTGGAAAAACTTAAACGGTGCACGAAAGTGTCATGCTTAATATCAGATTCCGAGATCACAAGAACGTTGCATGGATTAGAGAATAAACAAACGTCGTAGATGCAGTAGAAAAACTAAAATGGAAATGTGCTGTATTGCTAGACGGAGATGACAATAGGTGGACCAAGCGTATATTGCAGTGGTGGCCGATTAATCGTCGTCGCAGGTAAGGAATACCCATGACTACACGATGGGACGACATTACGAATGTAACCGGATACAGTTAGATTCTCGTCGCACAAGATAGGCAACTTTGGGATTGTTTGGGGATAGCCTACACCCAGCATTGGGTTGAGATAGGCATAACGTAATATATATATATAATATGTATCAGGGTTTTTTTTCCCCAAATTTTCCCGTATTATTTTACCGTAGCTTCTATGTGATGCATTTTGTTTTTATTATATTACCTACATAGGATAGTATAGAGTATTTAGTATATACAACGTGCCGTGTTTTATGTTTATAATTAAAATAAATGAAATTTTAAATACACTTTTAAACATTCATGGTTGATATCCATACACTTAAGATTTTTTTGGTGTAAACCGTGTCACTTTTTGTTATTACGTGATATTTGAAAATCAATTATAGTTTTCATTTAAGTTTAAATCTGTAATTGTTTTCAAAACGTTACGTAGTAACACAAAATTGATCGTAAATAACATTTTCTTTATATATATGTATTTATAAACCGCAAGAATGGAAATAAGATCACTAAACGTTTTATTTTTAAAATTACAAAACTTTTAGATTATTAAGCCATTATCAAGTGAACATAAAGTAACATAAAACTATGCGAATACATGAATATATACAATATATAGGAAATATAATTTATAAAAAACCACTAATTTAGATAGGTATACAATTTATAAAAATTAACAAAATGATAAAATGAAGAACATTAATAAATTTATATAAAAGCAATGATAAAAAAATCATTATTTGGAAAACATCGTAAAGAATTAAAACACAAAATCGATAATAGTAATCAAAATTATAAAATTTTACATACTGAAAAACGTTATAAAAAAATTGCTTGACGAATGGAAATAATAAAAAAGCGGTAGGAATAATTTATTAAATTGAATAATAAATCTTTATAAAGAATTAGTTTTAAGGAGAATATTACAAATCAATTTTCATATTAGACATAAGTTCTATTTTTATTTTCGATGCTTTTGGTATGTTTATGTATAAGTGTTACTGATTGTAGATTGAGTTGTTTACCACATTCACTAGCAGATTATTCTATCAATACTTTTTTTCATGTTGATAATTTTTATAAATTATATATCTGAATTAGTATTTTTGTTTTTTATACTTCTATATATTCTATATATTGTATATATTGTGTATATTTATATATTTTTATATTTTATTTTATATTAACGTGATAATGGTTTCCGAAAAGCTTTGGCGATTTTTATAAAACGTTTAGTGATTTTAACTCATTTCTTCTTGTTTATTATTATTACTATTATTTAAAACAGTGGATGTCACATTTTTCAAAATATATACATATAATTAATATATATATATATATATATATATATATATTCGCCATATTAAATGCTGATGCGTAATTAAAGAATATTATATTTTTCAGATTAAAACGAATTGAAATGAAAAAAGCATTTCATCACGAATTCGCGTACGCGTGGGAAGATGGACAATTTTTTATTCCTAAAGGACTCATCTTTTTGAAAACCACTAAACGTAAGCGTTTACCGATTGTATTTAATCTAAATATGACTGCGGTAGATACACGTATATATATATATATATATATATATATATATATATATATATGTGTGTGTGTGTTTTGTGCGTGCGGGTGTATGTAAAAAATTTCAAATAAAATGAAAACACTGATTAAAAATCTGTATAATTATTGTCGATTTTTTATCGACCAGTCACAAAATACTCTTACGTTTACATAAATTCACAAATATTAATATAGCCTATTCATATGAATTTAAATTATAAACAACTAGTCAGGAGTTAAAATTGATAACTTTTTATTAAAAATCAGAAATATTTTCGGCTATTAAGCCATTATCAAGTAAGCATAAATTAAAATATTGTAACAATATATAAAAGAAATGTAAAATGTAAAAATACTAATTTAGATATACAATTTATCAAAATTAACGAAATGAAAAATAATCTAATAGTGAATTTGGTAAACAACACGATCTACCTTATCGAATATTGTAAACATATTTGATACTGTTTGCACACATTTACTAGCAGTTTATTTTATAAATATTACTTTTCATTTTGTTAGTTTTTATAAATTCTATATGTAAATTAGTATTTTTACATTGTGTTATTTACCACATTCAATATTAGATTATTTTTCGTTTTGTTAATTTTTATAAATTATACATCTAAATTAGGTTTTTTTTTTTTACATTTTATTTTTCTTATATATTTATAAATTTTATTTCAATTGATGATGGCTTAAGAGTCGAAAAGGTTTGTAATTTTTATAAAGTGTTTGGTCATTTTAACTCCCTTCTGGTTATTTGTTGTTAAATCATTACATTCCACACTTTGAAAATTTTAAAAATCAAGCAAACGTATTATTGTTCTCGGTAAACCTAAGTAACCACACCTTGCAGTTTAACTAGTCGTGATTTTCCAATGCGTATCTATGAACGGTTATATTCTACTTACTGTACATGTACGTTACATGTAAAAGTACAAATATTTCATATAAATTTTTATAATTGATTGTTTTGTTCGTAGATATATCTATATTCCCAAGTTAAATTATCATTATTTTTTTCGTTATTACTAATGCTTTGTTGCTACCGCTATTGAGTATCGTTGATAGCTAGCCAGTGCCTGAAGTTCTCGATATTTACATATATTCAAACGGTCGTATGCACTTTTCGTTACAGAAATTTTTGGTCTTCCTCTCGACATTCGATATAATTTTGCACCCCATTATATATATATATATATATATATATATATATATATATATATATATATATATATATAAAATTATCTCTTATTACCTGTTCCAACAGTTTTATTTTCCGCTTTTCTATATAATTTATTAAACTTCTTTTTTCATGTACTTCGTCTACGATTTCTTTGTTTTAATTTCTTTCAAAGATATTTTCAATATTGTGCACCAGATTCACATCTCCGTTGAATTCAGTTTATTTCCTACGCTATTAAGCATTAATTTTCACAACCATAGTTGAGTACAGACCGAATGTATGTTTTTTTTTTTTTTTTTTTTTTTTTTAAATTATAGACAACGTAAAAGTAACATCTTTGCAAAGTACACTAGTACAGGTGGCGACTTTTTCGTATATTTAAAAAAAATGATCATTTTTGTCGCTGTAAAATTGAAAAAAATAATAATTACTTTCAATTGACGTATATTTTCGCATTATAGATCCTTATGATCGATTTTTGTCCAAAACCTTCAATCAAACGTTCTACACTAAACCGAATTCGGAAGCTTTGTTCGAACGAGATCGACCGCTGGATGCCGTTTCGGATTTTGTGTAAGCAAAATTTTCAACCCGCGCAATTTTTAATTAGAGTAACACGCATGAAAATAATAAGTAGGATTTTATTTTAAATTAAATTATCTCCTTTTACGAAACAGATTTTTGACGTTCGACGGGACGCAATTCACAAATTTGATTTCAAAATTATAGAATAAAATATATTTAGAATATAAAATTTATTTAAATAAAATAATTAAATTAAAAATAATAAACATACTCTGACGAATTCTTTTAAAAATTATCTATCGAAAAGTATTTTCGTATTGCTTACTCGGTGATACATATTTAAATTAATCGAAATAAAATATATATTTTTTTAATACTATGTCGTAATAGCTGATAAACGCAGTGACTAAGTTTTACCGGTTACAACATTATCAGGACTGAATGAAATTAATATCTGCACCGGTATAGGTATAAATTGAGAACTATGATAATTACATTTTCTAAATAAACAATCGGGAGTGTATGAAACTACGCTCGGATCTAATTATTCGAAAAAGTTGTTCAACTTCAACGATTAAAAACAAAATTCGGACGGAGAACAAGGCATCCTGATGATAAAAAGAAAAATAGAACTTTAAATAAATATTTGAGTAATTTGTCACCCCTGAAGCAAAACTATTACTACAGCCTCTAGAAAGCCCGACTAGAACTCTAAAACAGTCCATAATACTTATCAGTCGATAATGATGATTGAACTTGGTTGAGAAGCAGTAAAGAGAAAGTCGAGGCATATGCAAAATATCTTGAAAAAGTATTTACACCTAATCACCACATTATTAACAACACAATATATCTTGCTTCAGCGCAAAACATTTCAGTCAGCAATGAATTAAGAATAAAAATTTTCTCATCTGGTAAAATAGCAAAGCAAATCAAACTATTGAATCCTAAAAAAGCCCCGTGATTTGACATGATAACTCCGAAAATGTTAAAGGAGCTCTCAAGAAAAAAATTATGTTCTTGACTTATATATATATATATATATATATATATATATATATATATATATATATATATATATTATGCTATATCTAGACTTGCTTATTTTCCTACTCAGTGGAAATTAGCGAAAATATTGATGGTACAGAAACCTGGTAAAGATGGAACAAATATTACATCCTATAGACCCATATCATTGCTACCTACAGTTGGTAAATTATTAAAAAAGCTAATACATACACAGAATCAGCAAAATTACTCATCAAAAAGGAATAATACCTAATCATCAGTTCGGATTCCGTCAGGGTTATTAACAAGAAATACACTGAGTTGTTAATTGAAAACATATAATGAAGCTTTAATTATGGATATAAGCACAAGGCATTTGACAAAATTTGGCATGACGGACTATTGTACATGCTAAGAATGACCATGCTTGAATATCTTCTATGCTCACGTCATACCTAAATAATAGAACTATTACGTAATGCACGGAGGATATTAGTCAGATATCCGCAACATACTAGCAGGAGTACCTAAGGGTAGTGTACTATATCTATATATACTGCAGACATGCTCGAAGACGATACAGTTGAAATAGCTACGTTTGCAGACGATACTTTGATACGTGCATTTGATAAAGATCCAACCTTTAACAAACTGCAAAGCTACGTAAATAAAGTCAGTGAGTGGGCCAAGCAATGGTTGATAGAAATAAATTCGACAAAATCGGCCCACGTTACATTCAGCAATCGTCCACAACATAACCATATAGGCAATCGAGTTATACCAAAGTATGATGAATTGGGAGTTTATCTAGACAGTCGACTAACATGGAGAACGGACATAGATAAAAAAAGGGGGGGCGAAAGATCTAAAATTTAGAACAATGCAATGGTTTCTAGGACCAGAAGCTTATCCTGAGTAATCGAGTATTTTTATACAAAACCACGCTGAAACCCATACGGATGGATAGTGCACAATTATGAGGTTGTGCAAAAAAAGTCAAACACAGATAAAATAAAACAAAATTGTACGCCAAATATATCGAGCTCTATTGACAAACCATATAATTCACTCGGACCTGGACATATGTAAGAAGAAATACAAAAAAATTGCCAAGAGACACCTACAGCAACATCATCCTAACAAGTAAGAGGACTCACTATGTGGTGTGTCCTCCGCACGGGTGATTTACTCATTGAATCCTTTTGATGGATAGTCCCACTTCTGGCTAGTTAGAAATTATTAAAAGTAAAAAAAAGAAAATATATATAATTTATGTTGATTTATGAATTTTATATTGCCGATTTGTTTACGCTATTAGATTATTTTATAAGTACCGATTTTTTTTTTTTTTATTTCGGTAAATTTTTGTAAGTTGTATATAGAAATTAGTGTTTTTTACATTTTTTTTTATAACGGTAAATATATTTATATAATGGCTTAACGGCCGAAAATCTTTGTGATTTTTCATTAAAAAGTTTATAACTATTTCAAAAAAGCTACATTCCGCACTTTTGAAAATAGTAAGAACGTATATAATACGGTATGATATCTAATAAAAATTAACTTTAATTTTACAGAAATACCTACAAAGCCAGTCAAATATGGTACGGAAAACCGGATACGAATTTAGCGGAGCAAGCTTTTATACCTTTTATTTTATCTTACGTTGCGGTTTCGAAACCGGCGAGAAATTTTTCGGATGTTCCGTTTAGCGAGATAAAGTTTAGCGTCGAAAGCAGTTAATAAAGATTAAAAGAAAACCCACTAAGGCAGTTAACCTAAATTGTATAGGATGTATATTAAATGTAGGCGTAATTTTGAAAATGTACTTTACGTGCAGCTGAAAACAAAAAGATTTATTAATAAATTGTTTCACCTCGCGTCATTCATTATTCTTCGACATTATTTTCTCGTCATAATTCTAGTATGTACGTGTTTAATCGTTCAGCAAATCGTAGCCGTGACTTCTAATTAAAGATATTGCGGGGAGGTACGGACATTATTAATATATGTGTTTTTACAATTCTTTTACGATTAACCAGTGTAGCTATTTAAATAATCGCTTTTTATATGATTCTGATTACTACGCTAAAATTATAGTTTTTATACATTTAAATAATACTTAAGAATCTTTTCGTTGTCTGATATCTTAGCATTTGTTAAAGTTAATTTTTCACTTTCGAATATTCTTTTATAAATAGTGCTTTTATTTTGAACGTTTATTAAGTTTTCCGATAAAATATAAATTACATTCTTCTGCACAGAATGCCGAAGGATACTTGTTACGTATGTTTTACTTCTGTGAAATACGTTTATTTAAAAAACCAAAAAATCATTTCTAGCGTATAAGAAACAATTATATTAAATATACTTAAGTGATTTTATATTTTTTTCATTATTACCGTTCTTCTTTTAACTTATATAGATTACTCTATGTAGAAATATCTTTATATTTTTTGAACGTGGTATATTTTAATATATGTAAAATTTTTGAAAAGTACGTATGAAATTTTTTTGAAAGCTATTCGATATCAGCACTCAGGGGCGTATTTCAACTTTTGTCGCCCCTACGCCACACAAGTGGTGCCGCCCCATGTAAGGCCATCGATTTTCCAAAATTTTGTTACTCAAATATGTTGGTTCGGTTACAAAATTTTATTTTCTGAAAAGTGTTTTACTATTCTTAAACACAAAAATAAAAAATTTAAAGTCTATGGTATGAGTAAAATAAAAACTTTTTAAAAATAATCCATTTTTGTATTTACTGTATAATAAATAATTTACATTTGAAAACTTTACACTGTTTCAATAATTATAGTTGATAGAAAAAAGTCATGATGTTTATTAGCAAAGTTAATGATGTCCGTCCAATTAGCATTGTTATGCATCGAAAATGATTTGAATCGACGAATAAATTTTGAAAATTTGATCGAAGAATTCGCCTTAAGAAAGTCAAGAAAAATTGTACTATAAAATAATTACTTGTATTTTTTGTGATAAATATATCTGATTTAAAACTAAAAAAATTAATTTTTTTTGTTAACAAAATTTATTTTTGGTCCTACATGCCGCCCTCCCAAAATTTGCCGCCCTATGCCATGGCATTCTTGGCATTGGGGGTAATACGCCCCTGTCAGCACTTTGCTTATTTTCTATCGTAATCAAATATCTTCTCTTCGTAAATAGTGTACTATTCGAGAAATATTGAACGTAACAATATAATTAACACGAAGTGCGTGAAAATTGTGAAAGAATTTTATCCTATTAATAAACCGTCTCCTCGTCTGTGTTCGTTATTACGTGTTGACTTGACAAAGCGTACCACCATATTCGTCTTAAGTTTAGGCGATCGTTGAAAATCTCCTACAGTTTTTTATTTATGTAATAGTTTGTACTTTGAAAATGATTACGTATGGATATAAATAATTTTCAGTGCAAAAATTCTAAACATCGATCTAATATTTTGTGTGCGGAAATAAAAACTACAAAATCTATTGGAGCAAATTTCATTCCGCATCTACCAACAAAAGGAACATATAAGATAATATTTTTATAATGCGACCGATAAACTAGTCGAAATATAATATTAAAAGTTGTAGAATTTCTTTAAATGCTCCCTAAACTATATGTTTCAAAATTCACATGACCGAACATAATTTATATATAATATATATATATATATATATATATATTCAATATATAAAAACAGGCGAATAATTATGTAATTTTAGATGTGATTAACGAATTAAAATATTTTATTTAAAAAAAAAAAAACTTCATTTAGCGTGTCATTTTTCAAATTATTTCTAAATTTTCGTACGCAAAAGTATTTGCGGGCGTGCTTTTGAAGAGCAACTTTGTTTTACCGCATTGTACCGATAGCGAAGTACCATAAACAATGGTGATGATAATCTAAAGAAAAAAATTAGATTAATCTAATGCCAACGAATGAGACAAATGGATTGTTTTAGTGACGAATTTTGGTCGATACCTATCGTAAGTTTGTGATCGACATTTTAATCGATATTTCGAATTATTATATGCGTTTATCTGTGTAATTTAAACTATTTAATTCCCCGGTTATTGGAAGAGCATTTGTGTACCATCTTCTCTTTTTTAATCGTCTTGTAGGATTGTCAGTTACTCGAAACTTGGGTTTATGTTATAAGGTCAAACGATCATTTTGAATTGATGATTCATAATTGTATTTTGGGTTTTTATAATCGAATCTATACGATTAAAGATAGATCGACTTTTCTAGACTTTATAATGAACAGACTAATCGGACGAAAGGAGAACGTTAGTTTTGTGGCTTCCTACCATATGTACCATGATGATGAAAGATGTTTTCAACTATCGGAAAATACTATTTATGTAATATTGAATTAAAAATGTAAATTAAACCACGAATTTGAAGGCATAATGAAGCAGTTGCATATGGGCTAAATGAATTGTGATTTTATATTTCTTTACAATTTTAGTTAACGGTAATAGTTTATATAAAGCTTTAAAATTAAAGAAAGTGTAAATTATCCATAACTCCATTAGATAATCGAAATATCAAATCCAAATAGTTTATGAAGCGTAATTTTTTTTCATTTTTATAATCAGGGTATATACCGTATAATTTCCAAGTATGACATTCTTAATCAGTATTTTGAAATACATGCGTAGTTTTCCGAGAAAAATTTATATATATATATATATATAAATAATACAAACATTTAAAAAAATAACTTGCGTGCGAACTTGATGAAATTTAGTTAATTCCAAACTAATATAAAGTCACTAGTTTATTTATTATATTTAGTATTTATAATACTAACATATCACGTTTCTTGTCGGTTATACATTTTTTAATTATTATAATTAAAATAAATTAAATAAGAGTTTATTTGATTTGTAAGAAATTTAAAATGTAATTAATTTTATTTTCTTTCATTTTGCTTGCGTTTAAGAACTTAAATTATTTTTTTGGCTTTTTTAGCGCACCGTTTATGTATTTTAAATCGTTCAAACTTTATTATTTTCTGTAGAACCCTGTCGTTATTTTAGTTTTTTAGAATTTGGTGAGATGATGTTTGTGTACGTTTAAATGTAGTCTTGGGCGGGTTCGTGATTTGCATTTATTTTAATTTTTAAGTGTCAACTTAATTTTTGGTTTTGTTGAAGTAATATGAAAAACGTATAAAAATAGGTGTGATGGTTTTCCATTACGGTGAATATACAATGGAAGAGTCTTCACCACCGAATGTGAACGGACAAATTGGTCAGTCATCTACGGGTGTAAATTGTAATAATAATAACAGTAATAATAACAGTGGAAATAATGCGGGTAATAAAGCAAATGAAGATCAAAGACCACAGTACTCTATACCAGGAATATTACATTATATACAACATGAATGGGCCAAATTTGAAATGGAAAGATCTCAATGGGAAGTTCATAAAGCCGAATTGGAGGTGAGTTTTAATAGAAATGTGTGATGAGTAACGTTTAATATTTTTTTATTTTTATTTTGCGTGATTATTGTTTATATGTCGCAGGATGCGACTTGAAATACATTTTCAAATAAAAATCAACATCTACTTGGTAAATTGTGGCTAGAAATAAGGTTATTAAACAAAAAATAATTGTATTATCAAATAAAGTTCAAAAAGCTAATAATAATGGTTTTAACGAGTTTTAATTTGAAAATCCAATAATAAAACTGAAATTTTCTCATATTTTAAGTTTTATTTTTCTAAATTTAGAATTACAATTTCAAAAATGTCTTTTACAAGTTATAGGTTAAATAGAATTAAAAGTAATTAAAAGAAGAAAAACAGTTAAATTTGATTTTAAAAATGAGTAATCTTCAAATAATTAACATTACTAAGTAATTAGTTTCTTTATTTTTACTCGCTTCTTTCTTTCGGTTATTTAATCTGAAGGATGTTCGTTTTCTTTAGAGTAATTGTGATTTTTTTATTATACAACAGGCGAAGATAGCATTTCTTCAAGGCGAACGGAAGGGTCAAGATAATTTGAAAAATGATTTAATACGTAGAATAAAAATGTTGGAATTTGCTCTAAAACAAGAACGGTTAGTTTTCATAATTCATATGAAACATTTAAACATTTTTTAAATTCATATTGTTGTCTTAGCGCTCTAGTTATATTTTTGTTTAGTATAACTGTGATATTTAGAATTAAATATATAAGTATATATAATGATTTATTAGATAACTTTTTGTTCTTTTTAGTGCCAAGTATCATAAATTGAAATATGGAACTGAGTTAAATCAAGGCGATATGAATCCTCCGGTTTTTGATGAACCCGGTACTTCAGCTGATATGTCTGCTGATGCGGAAGGTCCATTTACTTCTGTTAGTAATATTACATGGAAACAGGGCCGCTCATTATTAAGGCAGTGCGTTTTTGATATTTAAATTATAATTATGTATGTCGCTTGTGTGCATTTGCATAAAAAATGGCATTAGTCGTGTTTAAGAAAAAATTCATTTAAATGTTTAGATTAATGAAATGTTAAAGTAATATGTTTCATTTTACTTATTGTTTTAAATAGAAAGCTTTTAATGCCATTCGATTAACTTACTATCGACGCGATGATAAAAAACTTTGTTCTTATTAAAGTAGCAAAATACGTTAATTATATAGTAGGTTTTTTTTTGTATGTGTGTGTTTAATGTGATATCATTAATTTTCAGATATTTGCAAGAAATTGGTTATACCGATACAATAATTGATGTTAGATCGAATAAAGTAAAAACATTATTAGGTTTAACGAATAATAGTAACAGTGCTGATTTAGATGATGATGGGTCTTCCCAATCACAGAATGGTTTAGATACTACGAACAATAAACGATCTAGTGAAAATCAAGGAAAACGTAACGCGAAGAAGGTATTATAATTTATGGTTGTTTACTTTACTCTAACTATACGTTTTATTAACAGCAATAAATCGTAATAGAAATACATATGTATTTCTCGGTTTCGGTATGCATTGAATTTCATTATTGTTGTTTTTTCAGACCTTAGCCGAGTCTATGATACTTGATACAGAATCTGCTGTGATGGCCAATTTCGAATTTTTAACTGGTCAAGGCGATGTTGATATGGATGATGATGAAGAAGAGGAAGATGATGAGATGACTGTCGAAATTCCGGATGAAACTACGTCCGTATTGAATAACCAAACTGTAAAATTTAAACCTAAGGTATTTATTATTTTTTTGATCATGAGAACAGTGATCTTTATTTCAGAAAGATGGGATTCCTTTAATTTAATTACGGGAATATTATTATTTTGGTGTAACTGTTCATTTAGTAGCTCGTAGTCATTTTTTATGATACATAAATCATTATTAATGAATATTTCTGTATTCGAACATATTTTTAAAATTAATTTTTTTAAGGGTATCCTGTATTTTTCTTTTTTTTTTATCAAGTATTTAGCGGCATGTTCGTTTCGAGTTGTTTGTTGGTTATTTTGACCTTTAATTCCACATTATCTTAGACTCTTCACTGCATCGGTCATAAAATATAAATATATATCGTGTATTAGTATAGTTTTTCAGTATTGACGTATTGCAGGTATATCCAAATCTGTGAATTAATTGAAGAAAGTATCGTGAAAGTGATTAATAAACAAAATTATATTAACATGAAGTGAACCACTGTCGGTCTGGATAATTAAAAAACGTTGGAAAATTTTAAGAAAGAGCTAGAGGGCAGCTTGAAAATAAAAATAACAGCAATAGTCATAAAAATATCGGTAGCAAAGCGAAATATAAACAGAGACAGCCACGTAAGAATTAAATTCTGAATGACCGAAGAAATATTAGATATGATGAATAATCGTAGACAAATAAAGGATAAATATAATACTGCATATCGGCAGATGAATAATCAAATAAGACATAAATGTACACAAACAAAACATAAATGGTATGAGAAGAAAAGTGCAAGGAAATAGAGGAGCTTAAAAAGAAACAGTAGAGAAATGCACACAAAAATAAAATTTATGATAAAGTAACATAAACCCCCCCCCCCAAAAAAAAAAACAACATTGATATAATGAATGTAAAAATGGACATGGAAAGAATTTCAGTAGTCAAGGAGAAATCTTTGATACGTGGATGGATTACATTATAGAATTGTACAAGGACGATGCTAGACCAAATGAAATAAAACAAGCGCCTCTGGTCTAAATGTGGGAATTAGACAATGCGATCAGGAAAGCGTGAAATAAAAGCAATGGGAAAGACGGAATATCAGCGGATTTATTCAGCAAAAAAGCAATTGCTGGATATTTAAAATAAAATATATAACGCAGGCATATTACCGGAGAATTTTAAGAAAAGTGACATCAGGCGTGTACATAATACAGAACAATAGCTTTAATGAGTCACACGTTAGAGATAGTATTACGATTGTTCAATATGCCCGAAGAAATAATAATAAATAAATTTAAAAAAAAAAAATGGTAACGTGATCAACAATATTAGTTAAGCGGACGATAGGGTAGTAATTGCAGAAACGGGGGAATACTGCAGTGAATGTTGGATATCATAATAGTGGAGGAAAAAATACGGAATCGAAATAGACACTGAAAAAATAAAAATAATGTAATTCTCAAAAGCCGTTAATAAAAGGTGACACAGTTCAAATACTAGGTTGTAATATTCACAAATGACAATTCGAGACAAAATATTACAGAACACAAAGATGAATTTGGAGTTAAGAAAAATAATAGTTGCTATGTATGGTCCGTGATGAAATATGCAGCGGAATCGTAGACAATAAAGGAGAATCTTCGAAATGTGGATATATAAGCGCCTGCTTAAAATTCCGTGGATTTCGTTTCGAATAAGAACATGCTACATCGATCCAACGTTGATAAATTGATAATTGTCGAATGCAGCGGAATCGTAGACAATAAAGGAGAATCTTCGAAATGTGGATATATAAGCGCCTGCTTAAAATTCCGTGGATTTCGTTTCGAATAAGAACATGCTACATCGATCCAACGTTGATAAATTGATAATTGTCGAAGACATAAAAGGAAAACAGTGAAAATAAATTACGAGAAGAAGGAATTTTTATGTTGGTAAGCATGGAGTACATAGCGACGACGTGGGGATCGGTAGAATTTACGAACTAATAAATGCAGCTAGGCACAGGAAAATATGAGACGGCTATTCTTGACGAGCAACCTCCTGAAAGGAGACGCAACAAAATGATGGATAAAAACGAAATCATGCACCCAAACAATTTTCTATTTCAATTTAAGGAAAAAGTTCAATATAAATTTATTTGAAGTCCATTAAGAAACGATTATTCATATTATAATTATAAAACCTACCTGTTTATTATATTATATCATGAAGTCTATATCATCTTTTACGAAATGTTCGGTTAAATTTATTACGTATGTACTTATACATTGATGTGCGTATTACAGCCGGTGATGATGACTGATATTGACGATGTTGATGCGGAGGCAGAAGACGTGCTAAACGAATTACATTTATTAACTGAAAATGAAGACATAAATAACAGTGATATACGTAACCAAGGCAAGTATCTAATTTTGTTATTTTTAAAACATAATTATTCGTTTATGCGATTTTGACCTTTTGAGTTGTTTAGAAATATCAAATGAGAAATATTGAAGTGGACGTGTATTCATCTAATTGAACATTATATACTCCAGTAAATATTTTTTCTTGTTTCTTAACCTATTTAAAAATACATGTTTTGAATTGATTACAGTTCAGTGTTGAAAGTGTATATATATATATATATATATATATATATATGTGTGTGTGTGTGTGTGTATATATGTATATATAATTCACGATGTTCAAATAAATAATTTTCCGATATTTTGTTTTTTGCATCCTGAGATTAAAATCTCCAATTATTGTACAGTTTCTCCTATTAAAATTTTTATTAGACTGGTGAAATTTCGTACCTCGTATGTACATTCAAGTGTAGATAAATATTTTAATTTTTCGAACAGAATTTTTTTTTTATTCCAAATTTTTAAAGATTTTTATTATATTAATTCGGCGGTGTTTAATTTGAAATATAAATTAGCTGATTTTAATTTAATATTTCATCGTTTAAAAAAATATGATAGAAACTGATAAAATTTGGTTATATTCGGATTATTTTTTGCAACATTCTGGTTAAAGAACACGCTAACAGTCTTTTTTAGTATGCGAATTGATACCATTGATGATTTTTATTGTTAGTAACTTTAAAACTACGCGAGAAAATAATTTTGCATTGTAGAGAACATCGCTGTTCTTAATTGAAAACGTCGCTTTAATAAATCAACGAATATTGAACATTAAAAAAAAATTACCGGGGTAGCTGACATTGCCAGCGGAAGAAGTGTAATTGTAATAAACTAAATTTAAAAATCTTTTTTTTCCTGTAATGGTGTCGATTTTATCCTAACTTCGGGACATTGTTACAAGTACTCTGATCGAATGATTATCGATTTAAAGATATCTTCGAAATTGATGTATATCTGTATATTTTCTTTAATGGATGCTTATTAACATCTTTTGAAGCATGCCTTTCTGACTTATTATTTTATTAATGAGCTTCTTCGCTGACATGCTGATATATTTATAGGAATCAACGTCAACTGCTACAATTTAGTCAATAATATTTATAATTGGTGTGAAAGTTGAAAATATTGATTGATTATAGCTCAATACATATCTATTATTATCGTCCATCCGCCTCAGTTTTTTTTTTATTAATATTATTATCGCTTTAATAGCTTTATCGACTGCGTATTGATGATCTAATCATTTTTTTTTTTTAATTGAAATTCTTCATTCTATTTATTACGCTCATGATACATTTTCATAATCGTTATAATGTTATTAATGTTCTCGTAGATACCGATTATAAATAGATCTTTAAGTCTACTTTAGAAGCATCCTATTTTATAGTAAATCCTCAATGTTTTCTGCGAATTATTCATTGGTTTAACTTCAGGCACATTCTCTTCGTCGTTAATTACCATCTTTACAAATAGATTGATGATTACACTAGTAATTTTTTGAACGGTAACTTTGCTTTGCTTTCAATCATTTAGGGCTACTCAAATCATCTTTAGAACTCGAATGACACGATGAATTAATGACAGAGCTCTTCCCTATTCTTTTTTATTACTCAATTCTGATCTATATTGCAGTCCTTTCTCCTTCACATAAATTGAAGCCTTCATTAACAGCTAGACGATTCAGATAAAATCTTGTATTGCACTCTGCTTAACTTGTTTAGAGTAGGGAAATATTTTCAAACAATAGCGAAATATAACTGTTCCAGTCGGAAATTCGGGAAAGTTTATCAATTACAAATCGACTGTGATAGCTTTTTGTTTTAAATTGTTTAGTACATTGAGTGGAATCTAATTCATTGGAGTGTTAGCGGTTAGTTTGGATCTCGTTCATTGCTAGGAATTTAGTTATCCATATCTTGATTTGTGATATATACTAAAGCTCTATGAATAAAAAAAAATAACCAGATCAGGTGTTTTGTATATATTCATATGGTAACTATTTATTTAAAGCTGTTATCTTAGGTTTTAAAATTTCTTATAGTTCGTATTCATCAATTTATATATATATATATATATATATATTTATATTTCCAAGGTTTAGTTTTATGTCTCTTTCTATTTAATTTACATTCTCAACTCGTTTTCTGGTCCGTTGACGATTGTATACCTTATTTACCAGGTTTTCTTCGTAAACGTTGTTTTCAAGTTTACAGTTGAATTTAAACTATCAAAGAGTAACTTGACCAATTACTTATTTTGCATCACTTGTACAGAACGTCTCACCTAGGCTGTCAACGAAATAATCGGTTAATGCTTCAGAACTTTTATATTAGCCTAATTTATTTGTTCAGGATGGTGTTTTATGGTGTTTATTCACTTATATTAACGGACGTTAATTTTTTGGGGATTCATTGCATAATAAAATAATGATTTACATTTATGCGTCCTCCATTTTTATTGATAGTTAGCGCAATCATGTATTTATTCAGTGTCTTAAAATTATATGCGTATGTACGTGCGCAATATGATTTTTATAAATACCTCAGAAGAATGAATATAGCGCTAAATTCAACGATTTTCTCTGGACTTAATTACAATACAATACTGGCACGCTTTCTTTTGAGTTTTTATCGTATTTTGTACACAAAACCATACTTCAGCATGTTATGTATCGAAATGTACACTATTAATCGAATAGAAATTATAACTATCAAAGCAAACATTGCTATCATATTCTAAAAATTCCGATGCAGTCAGTATTCTCGAAATTTTACTCGCTTTATTTTGTTTCTCACCAGAAAAATGCTCTTCTCTCTGTTTCAATAGCATTTACAACTCCGCGCCGCATTGTGGACGATGATAAATACAATTTCGAAGGGAAAGAAGCAACTTTTTCTATATAGTATTCTTAAAGGTCGTTGTGTTGCTAATGAAGAACGTTTGTTTTTTTTTTACGAAGTTCCCTAAAATAATTGGATGTTTATTTGTCACTTTAACTGTGTCGGGTGGCTTTAACTGATGACTTCCATTTGTAACCATTATACGTTATTTTCAAGTCGTATGATTACCCTGCGTTGAACGCGATAAAATTTCAATAAATCCTAATCGTTTAAAATTTATGGTTTAATAAAATATATGTATATAGAATAATCATGTTTTACAGGAGGAAAAAAAAGAGTAAAGGTCTGTATTTTCAAATAAATAATTATAATTATCCCAGTCAATCTTGGTCAGCAAGGGCAAAATAGACCACACCCCTCGGGCAATAAAAATTATGATAAGATTAAAATAGATCATAATAATTTTAAGGTTAATCAGCAAACAACGGTACGATGAAGGAGAATTACTCTTACGTGGAAGAAAATACTGATCTTTGAAGCACATCTTTAAGGGACAGTTTAGTAGTAGAGTTAAACTTTATCAGCTAACACAAAAAATAAAATAGAAAAAACTCAGAATGCATCATAAAGTTAAGAGATAGAGTAAATTTAAAAACCATTAGAAATAGGCTGAAATTTAGTTATAATTTTAACAGAGTAATAAATTGATTAAAATGGGATTGGGCGGGACATATAGCGAGAGCAAAAAGTGGAAAATGGACTAAAACAGTAACCGAACGGTGTAGTTACAATAAAAGGAAACGAGGTAGGCAGAAATTAAGATGGTGGGACGATATTATTAAAATGCTGGGAAACAAACAGTATCATAGAGTAGCTTGGGACCGGCTTGAATGGGCCCGTTTAAGGGAGGCCTTTGCCCGTTATCAGGGCTAGATAATAAGTGTATATATATATATGTGTGTGTTGTGTGTATGTATATGCACGTATTATGTACATATATAGAATAAGTTGTTTTATTTGTTGGTATCATTGTAAATTATCATGGCTAAATAAATAAATAAATAAAAAAAAATTATAATTGTATCGTTCTCAAACCGATATATTTATTCGCCGGTAATATTAAATTGATAGCTACATCTAGTTAGAATGATTTGCAAGAAACATTTCAGCATTACGGGCGTGAAAAAATTAATAAACGCATATTATATAAAAATATGTAAAGATAATTTGTTCTTACGTATTATTATGATTTTTTTGTCCTTTGTTTCTTGATATAATTATTTATTTCGTAGTGCATACTTTTTGTTCTTTTTTATGATTTAAGCGAAATGTGTTATGCATATTTTTCTAGTAAATCGTAAATTTGAAAGCGATTATATTCATCCCAAATTTTGTCAGGTCACTAAGTAGTCGGTTTAATATAATAAAGTCTTCACACACGATTACATTAAGGTATCTGTTAAAAAAAAATAAAAATAAAATAAAAACAGTAGTAAAGTTACTAGTAGATAATTGTTAAATTATATAACAAACGTTATTTTTAATTATTTTTTGTTCGATGCGAATTTATTTCTTTAAATTGCTTACTCAAATAATAGTGAAAAAAAAAGTTTATAATTTTTGTTGATTTTTATTTAATTTTCTTTTAACAGGTAGTAGCATGTTTAACGTATCGTCCAGTAGATCGATAAGTAATGTAAACGATGAAGAAGGAGCGGATTCGACGTTAGGATTGGGCGAATTAGCCCAGTTAACTGTTAATAATGAAAGCGAAGGAACGTACGAGGTAATTATTAAACTCTTTCGGCAAAGTATATGAAAAGGTAATTAACAACATACTTTTGGAAGAATTCACAAATAAATAAATCTTTCATAAAAATCAGTACGGTTTTAGGACAGACCTTTCTTCTGAAGGAGCTATCTATACTTTAATTTCCGATGTCAAACAGGTCGCTTGATGTTGGAAATTCTGTGGTTATACGATATGATAATTGTAAATGGTCTTCAATTATAGAAATTTTAAAAATTAAACAGGTTAATTCTCTCCTAATAAACGTAATAATAAATTACTTCCAGAATAGATGGGTCAAATTAGAAATTAATAATGTTTCATCTAGCAGAATGTTTCTGTAGGGGTCTGTACTTGGACCAACCGTGTGCAACTTACTTTATTCCAAGATTGATTATGAAGTAGAGGAATTCAGTACAGATATAAACACTAAATGTCAGTTGCTATCATACGCTGATGATGATCCTTGTGTCATGTTTCTAATAAGCAAACAGTATGGAAATCATATTCCAGTATCTTGAAAAAATTGTTAATGAAATGGGTTGTGTTATAATCCATTATTGAGTATATCATTGATTATGCACTCGTATTGATATAAAATTAATAAATCGCTCCGTTTGCTGATATTAACAACGTTTAATTTGTTCGCATTTTATTTCATTCGCAATAATTTTACATTTCGTTTAAGCGGAAATTAAACAAATTTTGCGCGACGCAATAATTTAG